>CM070482.1:3116683-3288451 GCA_036324585.1 Champsocephalus esox | reverse complement strand
TTCACCCCTTTTCTATGGATCTCAAAAAAAGTTAACTCAGACTTTATTAAATATTTTTTTTATATATGACTTATTTTTTAAATATAGTGGGGATAGTGGAATTAACTAGTACCCAGTACTGGGAGGGACTGACTTTGATTGCAGATATATCAATATTTGAATATAAAAAAAAGTGCACCACAACATATATAGTATAATATATTATAATAATTCTAATTCGACTACCAGTTTCGGGTGGGTTTCAAACTCGGGACCTACCGGACCGAAGAGCAGTGCTTATCTCAATGCCCCACAAGTGGCGCTGAGAGATTATGGAGAATAAGTGTGGTTTATAGATTCGTCAATAGAGTAACGAGACATTTAGCTTTGTTTTCCACTAGTAAAATGTACAAATGACACATCAATTGACATCTACAGATGAAAACGAAGCAAATGGACGTACTGCCAGACTCATAGTGTGTATCAATCGAGACGTGAGATCTCTCTCCCCTGCTCTCTCCGTTTCTCAACAGTGACGTCACTTTCAGCCTCACTTTAACAATTTCAATGAGCAAAATACATTTCCCTTTGTTTTCTACCATCAAAATGGACAAACGATGCCTCAAATGACATCTACAGATCAAGCCGAAGCGAATGGAAGTACTCCATAGACTCCTAGCATGTGGAGTTTTTCTGTTTGAGCACTATTTACATTTCTGGTTAGCCCAGAAATGTGAGAGATCTCACGTCTCAATTTCCACACACTAGGAGTCTGCGAGTAATTCCATTCGCTTCGTCTTCATCTGTAGATGTGATTTGATGTGTCGTTTGTACATTTTGATGGTGGAAAACACAGGGAAATGTGCCGTTCAGAATGTTTATAATAGACAACACAGCTATAAGGTTGAGGAGATCCAGGTCACTACACAAGTTCGAAACTCCTGTCAGACTCTCCATATTATTTAGCAGAACAAATACATTAATACAAAAACATTCAAGAAACATTATAAGAACAATCATTGGGAACATTTAAAAACATTATACACATTCATTTCATCATATTAATCATATTAATCATATATCACACAATGGTGTGATGTGAAAAGCCATTGCTACGTTTTAAAACTTGTAAACACGCGTTTAGGAGTCTGAAAGTGGTTTCATTAGCTTCGTATTGATTTGTAGATGTGATTTGATGTGTTTTATGTCAATTTTGATCACCAAAACGATAGAGAAATGTCTTTTTACTTTATAGTGGAGTCAATATATGATACTTTTGTTCAATAAGCTTTTAGCGCCACTTGTGGGGCAATGGAGTGAGACTCGCTCCTTGGTGTACGAATCCCGCCCTTGGAATCAAATCTTGAGTTCCTTGAATTCATTATTATATGTGACCCAAGTCAATAATATATTAATAAATAATAATAATAATAATAATAATAATAATAATAATAATAATAATAATAATAATAATAATAATAATAATAATAATAATAAATAAATAATAATACAACAAATATTATTATTATTATTTTGGAATTATTAATAATATTAATTCCCTACGTGGGAAGTGGGATGCCATATCGATCTGTGGATACCCCCTTGCCCCCCCCATGACTCCCTACACGGGAAGAGGGATGCCATATTGATCTGTGGACACCCCTACATGGGGAGTGGGATGCCATATTGACCTGTGGACACCCCTACACGGGAAGTGGGATGCCATATTGATCTGTGGACACCCCTACATGGGGAGTGGGATGCCATATTGACCTGTGGACACCCCTACATGGGAAGTAGGATGGCATATAGATGTATGGACACCCCTTGCCCCCCCCCCAATGACTCCCTACACGGGGAGTGGGATGCCATATTGATCTGTGGACACCCCTACATGGGGAGTGGGATGCCATATTGATCTGTGGACACCCCTACATGGGAAGTGGGATGGCATATTGATGTATGGACACCCCTTTCCCCCCCATGACTCCCTACACGGGAAGTGGGATGCCATATTGATCTGTGGACACCCCTACATGGGAAGTGGGATGCCATATTGATCTGTGGACACCCATTTGCCCCTCCCCATTACTCCCTACACGGGAAGTGGGATGCCATATTGATGTATGGACACCCCTTGCCCCCCCATGACTCCCTACACGGGGAGTTGGATGCCATATTGATCTGTGGACACCCCTAAATGGGAAGTGGGAATGCCATATTGACCTGTGGACACCCCTACATGGGAAGTGGGATGGCATATTGATGTATAGACACCTCTTGCCCCCCCATGACTCCCTACACGGGGAGTGGGATGCCATATTGATCTGTGGACACCCCTACATGGGGAGTGGGATGCCATATTGACCTGTGGACACCGTCGAGGGCTCCCCCTGGTGGTCGGAGAGGGTACAGGGTCCCAATGTATATCATTAATTGGACCCTACGTGGGGGGGGGTGGCTGGGGGGCGGGGCTTGGTATTTGACAGAACCCCGCGCACACCCCCGAGAGGGGTCCCGCTATTTTAAAAACATCGGGGGGGCGAGACAACGGGGGTCTTACGGCGGGTTATCCCACTCCCTGTGTATTACTCTGTAAGCGGGCTCCCATATAAGTCCCAAGTAGGCTAGTTTTGGTGAGCTATCGTTAGCCTCCAGCTCCGGCTCCCGCGGCACGTAAACATTACCAACGTTAGCATTAGATTTTGAGGACAATGTATGACTGTTTAGCCTTTACATCTCCTTGTTCTCTCTTGTCCTTTCTCTTTTGAGCGCCGCTCCTGTGTTTTGGTTTGCTGTACATTATAAATGCAAGCTATTCAATGTGTTATAATTCTGCCGATCTTGCTGCTGCTATAGCTGTGTAGTACATATAACTTTTGATGTTGATTAAACGGTTCGCTCGTCACGCAAGGTATCACATGACATGAAAGGGAGCAAGGTCGTTGGACAGACAAATAAAAAATTAATTTAGGTTGCTAGGTTACTTTGAAGACTGCGTGAACCAGTCAATGCTATTGGGGCGCCAAAATAAAATATATATAAAAAAATATTATATATAGCCTATATACATTTTGCATGGGCCCCTGGATGGCAGTGGGCCCCGGTGAAATGCATCGGCTGCACCGTCGATAGTTACGCCACTGCTCTTTACGGATTTGGTGGTTACAGATTACAGCTTTGCTGCCTGTGATTCCCAAAGACGTGACGAGTCCTTGGCCAAGTGATATATATCTGTTGCTCTCTTTACAATAAATAGTTAAACTTAAAAGTTGTCTTTTCTGGAATTCTGAACCCAACAATGGCCTCTTGAAATATCCTTAGATGATGTAAGCTTGCTCTGCTGCGTTTGTCCTTTACAAACTGCTCACATGATTTCACTAAAGAACAGTTTCATATATTATATTACGTGCAAACTGAATCCTCTTCAGGTCAGGTCACAGGAGAAACTCTTAATTTGTGTGTGAGGGTCCAGGTTCATCACTGAAGTCTGGAGGAAGCCACTCTTTAGAACGGTCACTCTTCAGAGACCACATGGAGACCGGAGACTCTGCTCTCTGTCTGTGGAAACTGTTGAGAGCTTCATAGTATGTTGAATACTTAAAACGAAAGTTAGTTATAAATCATATATGATCAATCATATTCTTGTATGAACCCACAAAGAGAATGCTTCTTATTTTAGGTTTTTCTATATCTACAGCATAAACAAAACAAAGTGGTTTGTTAAGTTGAGTGTAAGACTTACAATGATTTATGCCTTACTCTCTGATAAGAGAGTAGGCAGGTTCTTTCCTCTCCTCTCACAGCAGGGAGGGGGGCTCCGAACTTAAGGAGAAACACATTGAGGCCTCAAAAGGGTGGTTATGTCATAGCCATAGAATATGTCTAGTCATGTTTTGTTTTACACAAACTTGGGAAGGTGTGTCTTATGCCAGAGCCAATAGAGTATGTTGGTTGGGTAAAGAGGAGGTGTTTTGGGGGTTTTCTATCCGGTTTTTTGAGCATAAAAAGACTGGGTTTTTTTTTGATTTTGTGGGGGAGAGAGGGGGAGACCCCTGGTATACTCTCTCCTAGTAAGCACTGTCCTTCAAAGCTGGGTTAATAGCTCTCGGTAAGGTTCTCTCAAACTTGGTAAATATCTCTTGATTTTCTTCATTGAAAGCTGAGTGAATTTCTTGGATTAAATGCTGAGTGAATTTCTTTGAATGCTGAGTGAATTTCTTTGTTTGCTGAGTGGAATGATTTGATGGGAGATGTGTTTGTGAGTATTAGTACTATTAGTAGTATTAGCCACCTGTGAGGACCTTCCTCCGAATTCATGCGGATAGAAATGGGTTTTTAAATGTTAGTACCCGCCATCTGTGACGGAAAAAAGCGTTTGTAAGTATTAGTACCCGCCACCTGTGAGGACCTTCCTCCGAATTCATGCGGATAGAAATGGGTTTTTGAATGATAGTACCCGCCATCTGTGACGGAAAAAAGCGTTTGTGAGTATTAGTACCCGCCACCTGTGAGGACCTTCCTCCGAATTCATTGCAGAGAGGAATGGGTTTTTGAATGTTAGTACCCGCCATCTGTGACGGAAAAAAGCGTTTGTGAGTATTGGTACCCGCCACCTGTGAGGACCGTCCTCCGAATTCATGCGGATAGGAATGGGATTTTGAATGTTAGTACCCGTCATCTGTGACGGAAAAAAGCGTTTGTAAGTATTAGTACCCGCCACCTGTGAGGACCTTCCTCCGAATTCATGCGGATAGGAATGGGTTTTTGAATGTTACTACCCACCATCTGTGACGGAAAAAAGCGTTTGTGAGTATTAGTACCCGCCACCTGTGAGGACCTTCCTCCGAATTCATGCGGATAGGTATGGGTTTTTGAATGTTAGTACCCGCCACCTGTGACGGAAAATAAAAAGGTATGGAATTGATGTGAATTGATATGGTGAATAAATGTGATTTTTATTATCACTGGTCTTTTTATGAGGAAATGCCTCTAAATTCTATCGAGAGATTTTGAAATGTCACAACTGAATTGAGCAGTTGAAGTGAAACATTTTGTAATAAATGTAAGACTGTGAATTAAAGTTTCATATTTGAACATGATCACAGCATCATTTTTCTTTTGTATGATTATAATGTTGTAAAGAGAGAAGGTAAAAACCCTGTATTAGTTTGGACCTATTTTTCTTCAAATAAACTGATCCCACCTTTTGGACTGGGACAACTTAAAGGACATCTGTGCTCTCCTCTCCTGCTTCAAAGGTAAGATTTCACCCTGCCACACTCACGTTTAGGTAGGAACACACCTCATTTACTGATATCAAAATCCTTCGGGATCGCTTAAACAGATTAAAAAGAGTTGTCTGAATTGAAACAGCAGTTAATTGAACCTGGTTCTTCGGGGAGTTAATAGAGGTGAGATCTTGCTGACGTTGGTGGATCTGAGCCAAGCAGTAAACTTACATAGACTCAGTAACTTCGGTCAGGTCAATTAGTAGGTCAGAGTAATTTACCGGAATAAACCTCAGCTACTCTAAACAAAACAACACATGTTTAAACATCAGTAGTTCATTTAAAGAGCAGCTTCTGATCTGTGACTGTTCACCGGATTACAGATGTTTAGAGTTGTTGAGTCGTGATTGTAGGTTTCTGTTGTTAACATTCATTCGAGTGTGAAACGTTTTACATTTATATTTGATTTGCTTAATTTAGCACAAAGTCCAACATGTAGAGTGTGAGGATGATTTCACAAGTAGATTATTTACTATCTCTGATGATGACAAGAAGCAAGAGATCAATTACACTTTGTAAATGTACTCTACTGGGTTTCATTACACAGTTTAGATGATACCAAACAACTGAATCCTCTTCAGGTCAGCTTACAGAAGAAACTCTTACTTTGTGTCGGAGGGTCCGGGTTTCTCACTGAAGTCTGGAAGAAGACACATAGAGCCGTCACTCTTCAGAGACAGGCAGCTGGAGACTGGAGGTTTGTCCTCTTCCTCATCTTTGAAACCACTCATCTTCTCCAGTCTGAGAGATAAACCAGTAACACTGCAGAGACACACACACACACACGGTTAAACTACATGAAATCAATCAGACTGCAGGCTGCTCTCCATTTTGTCTGCGCTGGGCTGTCACATGTTATGTAACTCTGATGAGTGAGGAAACAGGAAATAATAAAAGTTCA
Organism: Champsocephalus esox; assembly: GCA_036324585.1. Taxonomy (NCBI): domain Eukaryota; kingdom Metazoa; phylum Chordata; class Actinopteri; order Perciformes; family Channichthyidae; genus Champsocephalus; species Champsocephalus esox. Next base: position 3,282,280 of record CM070482.1, on the reverse strand, counting down.
CAACACTTGCAGAAGTCTCATAGACTCTATGACGCAGATTTTTAAGTTATTTTCTGACATCCAGTTTGACAGAGTAAATAATGAATGTGTTAGAAAGCAGATCCTGGTGTTAACACTCACCCTGTTGTTCTCCTCCTGCTGTCGAGCTGTAAAATGGCGTCTGGCAGTCTGACTTCATACTTTCACCTTCCCTCACCTGTCTGCAGCTCCTCCCTCTCATTCATAACCAGCCTCACCAGCGGAAGCAGTTCACATCCATCACTTTGTTCAGTGAGATAGACAAAGACATGCAGCTAAAAACAAGCTCAACGAAGTCATCAAAGGACACAACATCCACACCTCAGCGTCCATAGGATATCATTACATCTGCTTTATATAGAAAACAATGAACAGCGACTTAAATAAAAGCACAAAGCTAAATTTAACTAGTTTATAAGATGTGCCAAAATCAGGGCTGAAATAGAGATTTCACCTCCAGCCAGGTGGAAGGAGGAAAAGTGTTTTAAATAGGGGCAGAGAAACAGGACAGAAGCAGGCTGCTGCACCTCACTGAAAAGTGTTTTAAATAGGAGGAAAGTGTCCATAGATGCTCAAATATGTGTTCATGCAGCATAAAAGTGAGAACAACTCATTTAAATCGCTTAAAAAGCACCAAGTGATATAAGTGCAGTTCCAAGTTTCCCCGCAGGAGGGCTCCAGGGAGCGCATCACCCAACATGAGCACAGTGCATTAACAGCAGAACATACGATCAAAGGCAAAACAATTGATGTAAAGAGCAGGGAGGCTCCACACCAGGCACAGTTACATTCCTACATCCCCACAATAGTGACACTGATGATTTGATGATTTGAAGTTGTTTCAGTGGGGAAAAGACTGCTAAAAGTCTGTCAACAGTCTGCTAACAGTGCGGTAACAGTCTGATTGTTTCAAAGACCCATAGTAATCAGACAATAAATCATTTACATCTAAAAGTATTGATTACAATTCATTTATTTTGGACAAAACACTTCACCAATATGTATATGTGTATATATACACATATATATATATATATATATATATATATATATATATATATATAAACACACAAACAAACTCATTTTGCAGACCCTATCCCTCCGTAGTCGTTCAAGTAGGAGGAGAACTGCCAGCATTCTCCTCCGGTTTACAGGCACTGTGTAAATTATATATATATAGAATAATTATGATGATGAATGCATTTTTTTAAATGGGTTAAAAGCAGAGACCACATTTCACTGTGTGCTTTTTAAATGTATTTGTGACCAATAAAGAGGTTTTTATCCTCCAATTAAAAATATACAATACTTTGTGCAATATACCCTCCTTCTGCTACTTTTACTAACATGGCGTACATGTCTGTCATATTGTTTTTTACCTATTGTGTTATTAATGACGTGTGCTTACTTAGCGATTCTTTTATTTGTCTCTTGACCTTACCTGCACGATCTGCTCTTCATGAACATTTCCACGGTGCGGAAATGAAGGACTTCTGGTTCTGATGCTGATGAGATCTTTATGAAGGCTGTTGAGGCACTCAGAACGTTCCCTATTGCATCGGTAGAGTGTTTGCCATCAGCATCGTGAGGATGTGACCGGTACATTATATGTTAAGCTTTTAAGTGATATGCAGTCTGTGTGTGTAAGAAGCCTCACAATGTGCAGAGGAAGGATGCACAGTAAGGGACACTGAAGTGGAGACTTCTGAGGAGGAGAGGTGGATTGTAAAACGCAGACATGTGGTACACACTACAGGAGAATAGGGTAACCAATAAACTAACAGATATCACCATGAACCCCTCATTACGGACATTAACACAGTTATCTTTTACATTACACGCTTTCTGACATGTCATGTTTGAATATGTTCATGAAGAGTTATGTAATGCTAACTTTTGAGGAGTTTGTTTCCCTAAAGTGATGAAAACGGGTGTTGTGTGTGTGTGCGTGTGTGTGTGTGTGTGTGTGTGGTGTGTGTGGTGTGTGTGTGTGTGTGTGTGGTGTGTGTGTGTGTGTGTGTGTGTGTTGTGTGTGTGTGTGTGTGTTCGTGTGTGTGTGTGTGTGTGCGTGTGCGCGCGCGTGTGCATGTGTGTGTCGGACGGACGTAATCCTTAATCTGGATTTTGGATGCTTGAGTGGAATACAGAAAACATCATCAAGTCCCACTTTATTATTATTGATGTTATTTATTATAACGTGTTACATCATATTATTTTGTATCACTCTGTATATTCTATAACCATGTATTAAATGATCTTATAAAGTTGTCGTTAATGTGTTCGCTAACAGGCCAAAGTTTCTCTCCTCAGGGGACTAAGGAGAAACCTTTTTTGTTGACCGCCTCGGACCAATTATTCTATGGACACGGCTGTCATCTGAATTCATTGCATCATATTACTGAGAGGCCAACACACACACACACACACACACACACACACACACACACACACACACACACACGCACACAGGTGTTTGCCTCTCAGTAACATGATGCAACGTCTGCATCCTAGCAGCAGACAAACCTATAGTGTCCAGCCTCTTCAGAGTGGATCATTACAGGGGAGGGGGCTTCCTCTCATCATGTCAAAGCTCTCACTAACAAGCTGAGTCACATACACTGTTTTATTGTTAGTTCCCACATTGAGTCTTAACACATAATTGTTGATGGTTGTTTCAGTTGTCTAACTATTGTCTTTAATAGTTGTCTTCATTATATTGAATGCTTTCAAGGTTATCGTGCTGATCTGAACACAAGTATAACAAATGTAAATGTTCCTACACTTTCAGGCATGGAACCAGTAAGTCAATAATTATTCTGTATGAGTGTATTTATATGTACTGATGCACTGAGAGTGTTGAATTCATTGAATATGGTATTCTTATGCAAGCATTGATTAACATGGTGTGTATGCTATGGATTGTTCTCACTTTCATTATCCTTCATGGTGATGATGCTATATGCTGGCTGGGGCACGTTCAGCCTTTTCTTCAGGTCTTCCTCTCCTTCCTTTACCGGTTGCTCTTTGAATGCACCTCTCTTTTTGCTTTAGGTGCACAAACATTTGAAATCTGAGTGAAATACTGTTTCAATAAGTGAGAGATGCCAGGATGGTGGTGCATGTAGTTTATGAGAAGGTCTTAGTTTGTGTACATCACTTATTCGGTTACTTGGAATGTATATTTCCTATTGTCAGGTCCAACTGTGAACGTTTGCCGTTCACATGCATGCAGGTTATTGTGGTTTTTAGTATTGTACGTGTTGAATTAGGACATGTTGCAGTTACATTCCCTCCTTTTATCCAGAGACAGAAAGCCTGAGTCAGTCTGTGAACTCCTGTTTGAATAACTGAGACAGGCCAGACCTTTGCTGCATGTAGTGTATGTGAGGTGAGATATTCACAGCACAATATTGTCACGTACAACCCTAGGAGATGTTACAATTCACATGCATGCAAGCAGGCTGATTTTGTGTTCATGTTAATATATGAATATTGAGTAACGTACGTTGTTTTATTGTTAGTACCTGGACACAGGTAGATAATCACACTGTATACATGTGTATACTGCTTCTGCATGCAAGTATTTGTGCACATATATGTATTTAACATAAGGAAAGAATATATTCTCACTCATATTTGACTTACTTCAAATGAGATTATATTGATTATTGTCTGCTTGTGACCTTTCCTTAAGTCTTGCTTCTCCTTTCTCTAATGCTTGTTCTTTCTATGAATGTGTTCTCTGTTCAGGCCAACTTGCAAACATGAAGGAGGCAATGTGTACGAGTGTGAAATAATGTTTAAATCAATGCGAATGACCATCTTGGTGGTTCATGTAGTTTATGAGACTTTTTTCCTGCCCTTCATTTGTGTGCTTCTCTTCTCCAGCTACATGAAGCTAAATTCAATATTGTCAAGTGCAAGTGTTAGGAAGGTTGTAATTCACATGCACGCAGGCTTATTGTGTGTTTGCCTTACTGGCTGTGTTGAATTACGACATTTTCCTCCGAACATTTCCCTTGTTGTGCATTTATATTCCCCCTTCCTTCGCAGATATAGAGAGCCTGAATAAGTCTGTGAACTACTGTATGTGGAGGTGAGATTTTCCCAGATGTTATATTTAACATGGTCACATACAACTGTTGGAGATTGCATGCAGGCTGATTTTGTATTAATATCTGAAATGTAGCTAACAGCATCTCATTAACAGTTCCTGTATTGTTCATCTCTTTGGAGCAGACATGAAGAGCAACAGCAGCCTGAACCCTCCCTACTTTCATTTGACCCTGTTTGCAGACTTTGGGCCCCTCAGATACCTGTTCTTCATCTTGTGTCTGTTCATCTATGTGACTATAGTCTCTGCTAACATGGTCATTATTCTGGCAGTGTTCCTGCAGAAGTCTCTGCATCAGCCCATGTATATTTTCATCAGCTGTCTGTGTGTAAACTCTCTGTTTGGCTCAGCTGGATTCTTCCCCAGGTTCCTGCAGGACATCGTCTCTGACTCTCATTTGGTCTCACGTCCATTATGCTTTATTCAGGTGTATGTTATTTACACCTATGCTTCCTGTGAGCTGACCATGCTCACCATCATGGCCTACGATAGGTTCATTGCTATCTGTCAGCCCTTACACTACCACAGTAAAATGACCTTCAAATGGGTGCAGGTTCTTGTGCTTGTTGCTGTTTTATACCCAGTGTGTATGGTTGGCTTCATTCTCTATCTTACTGTTAAATTACCGCTGTGTGGAAATAAACTGAACCGGATTTTCTGCTCTAACTGGCCTGTGGTGCAGCTCTCCTGTGTGGACACCACTCTGAACAACATAGCTGGTCAGTTTAGCGTGGTGACGACCATCTTCATCCCCCTATTCTTCGTCCTGTACACATATCTACGGATTCTGCTGGTCTGCAGGAGGAGATCGTCTGAATTCAGAGGAAAGGCATTACAAACCTGCCTGCCTCACATCGTGTCCTTTATGACCTACTCCGTCTCTCTCTTCTGCGAGTTGTCTTTGACTCGATTTGAGGCTGATCAACTGAATCCAAGCATCACAGTTATTTTGTCTTTAGCGTATCTGATCATTCCCCCCCCTCAATAACCCTATCGTGTATGGCCTGGGTCTGCCTCAAATCAAAGGAGGCGTGTTGAGATTTCTGAAGAAGGGCCCTGCTGCTGAAATATAAAAGGAATATGTTGAACATGTTAGATTGTATTTCCGATCATAATTATTTAAAGGGATACATGATTAGATAGAGATCAACATAAAGCACAACAACAATATTGTATATGCTTAATTTAACTTGATTTGGCTTGAATTTCCCTCAAATGTTAAAATATTACTATTCTGTTAAATATAATAGATTTAAAGTTAGAACACATATTATGTTCTGCCTCTTCATGCATATTTAAGGTCAATATTAAAATGTATTTTATTTTAACATATCCTCATAAAAAGTAGATTCGACAGGAATTCAGGTTTACTGTATGTTAGGCATTGTGATGTTACACCACTTACTGTTGTTATTGTGTTTTAATATGTTGTTGTGAAGCATTCACCCTTTGTTACTATAATGAAAATGTAATGATGTAATATATTCAATAAACAACAGTCTACAGCCATGTGAGTCCCTGCTTTTTCACCTTTACTTAAATTAAATGCTATTGTTAGCCATTTGGAACATGTTAGTTTAACCTTGAAGCATGCTAACATTAGATGATTATCAGTGCATCTGAGGATTATGGGAATTAATAATCTATCAAGCTTTCTATGTTTGCCCCCCTGCCTTAACTTTAATGTTATACATACAGTAAATTACAAAGATCTGCAGTCTTTTGTCCAAAACGTTTGCCTTGGTGAACTATTTTTGCAAGAACATACTTTGTGAAATGTTAGTAAGATTGGTCACTTTCCATGCAGGTTTAGTGTGAATGTGCTGTTTTTAAAAGAAAGTGGTTTGCATTAACATTTGTAATGTATCTATGATAGAAGTAGAATAAACACTAAATAACCAAATATAATATTACGAAAAGCGGGCCTGAAACCTGAGAGCTGACATTCACTTTTAGGACTAAACTGACAGTTTTTCTTGTGGTCTTGGGTCAAAATTTTTATTTTCAAAAATATATTACCTTCCATGAAATTACATTTGGAAACTTTCAGGGATTGTCACTGACAGCTGGCTTACTCGAGATCAGTGTTTCTAAAACGTTTTCATACCAAGGACCACTTAACCAATAAAAAAACACTCGCGGACCACCTAACTCCACAAATATCCCAAAACACATCGTTTTTTACAAATCGCCTGAAAATGGTACAAACAAGTGGCCACATGTTTGATGAAGGTGTTTATCTGGGCTATATCAAGCAATTGAAAGTTAAACTTAAGCTCGCTCCATTGCGGAGATATTCCCGCAAGAGTGCGGAAAACTAAAATGTATTTATTTATTTAACATGTGAAATGTTACCAATATACTCACGGACCATTAGGGGGCGTTCACGGACCACCAGTGGTCCGTAGACCACACTTTGAGAAGGACTGCTCTAGATACACTGCACTTTTCAACAGCTCAGATAACTGTAGGTTACATTGTAACCGTTGTTCTATTTCGTCCCTACTGACCGCCAGAGGCGGTGCTTTATGCACTGGATATGTCCATCGCACGCATGCGCAGCTCGAGTACCAATAACAACAAAGTCACCTGTGACCCACGTGACACCGGCTATATCAGCCGGTGTCGTCAGAGGATCTGTTCCTTTCATCTTCACACTGCGCGAGGGTACCGTGGATACATTTTTGTAGCCTACAGCGTTCAGGTTTGTACGTTTGATCTGAGGGATTGCTCTGCAAGCAGCTGGCCGCGTGCAGCTTCGCGACTGACAGTCGGAGCTACGGGTCGTTAACGCGTCCTCCAGGAGCTGTGGCCGGCTGTGCAGAGCCTCGACAGACAGGTTTGTGTCAGCTTGTTGCTGGTGATGGCTGTGTCCCCGCACCCGCTCCCAGCCAAGTTGTCCTGATTGCCGTCTTATTTTTAGTTTGGCTTAGACTTTCTGGTGACGACAGTGTTCCTGCTTCCTCTCCCATAAAGTTGCCCTTATGCTCTTTTGAAAGTTCTGCTTGTGGGGTTGTGCCCGAGCTATCTTTAGGATTTGAGTCCCAGCTTTGGCTGCGTCCCTAATTCAATTTAGTATGGAAAGCCAGTGTCATACTTTAAACCCGTTTTTCGTTTAGATGCAGAGAGTAAGGTAAGTACTTTCTATTTCTTAGAAGCTATGATCTGGACTTAACATTTGTGTTCTGACTTGGTCGCTTGATTGTTAGCAGCAGCCGCTTGGCTAACACCTTGCTGCTAAGCTTAATTATTAACTCAGCCGGTGAGGGCAGTGCTCCCGCTCCCGGTAACATAAGGTTTGATTGCAGTAGCGCTAGATCGTTGTATTACTGCTCCTAGTACTAGACTCCTAGCACTAGGATGATATGCAGAGAACATCTTCACTGCGGGTGCTGTGTGCTCTGCATTTGCGGTTACTACTGTAACCATGGTTACTACTGTAACCATGGCCTACGGTTCTATGCGGGCTGTTCTCTTTCTTATAAGCTAATTATCTGGTCTTAACATTGTGTTCTGACTTGGTTGCTTGGTTGTTAGTAGCAGCCGCTTGGCTAACACCTTGCATGTACTGTTAAGGTTCATTATTTAACTCAGCCGGTGAGGGCAGTGCTCTCGCTACGGCTCCCGGTAAACGCATGGTATGGTTGCAGTAGCGCTATATCGTTGTATTTACTGCTCCTAGTACTAGACTCCTAGCACTAGGACGATGTGTAGAGAACAATCTTCACTGTGTGTGATGTGTACTCTGCATGTATGGCCATTAAGGAGGATTTCATCCTCCCAATATTATATTATCTAGTGGGCAGCTGTTTGGCTGACACTTTTAGGCACCGGCCACAGTTACTACTGTAACTAAGGTTCTAAGCCGTAAGTACTGGCCATAGTCAATACCGTAACTACGGCTCTGTGCTGTGTAAGTACTGGCCACAGTTACTACTGTAACTACGGCTCTGTGCTGTGTAAGTACTGGCCATAGTCAATACTGTAACTACGGCTCCAAGCCGTGCAAGTACTGGCCATAGTTACTACTGCCACTACGGTTCCAAGCTGTGCAAGTACTGGGCAGAGTTACTACTCTAACTACGGTTCCAAGCCATGCAAGTACTGGCCATAGTTACTACTCTAACTACGGTTCTAAGCCGTGTAAGTACTGGCCATAGTTACTACTGTAACTACGGTTCCAAGCTGTGCAAGTACTGGCCATAGTTACTACTCTAACTACGGTTCTAAGCCGTGTAAGTACTGGCCATAGTTACTACTCTAACTACGGTTCTAAGCCGTGTAAGTACTGGCCATAGTTACTACTGTAACTACGGTTATATGCCGTGTGAGTACTGGCCATGGTTACTGCTGTAAATACGGCTCTGTGCTGTTATCTTCTTTAGAAGCTAGTTATCTGGTATTAAACATGTGTGTTATTTGACTTGATCTCGCTTGATCGTTAGCAGCAGCCGCTCGGCTAACGTCTTGCGTGTACTATTAAGCTTCTTTATTTTACCCAGCTAGGTGAAGGCAGTGCTCTCGCTCCCGCTCCCTCTGCCGGTAATGCGGATGTAGCTACATCCCTTTTTCTGGTCGGCGAGTAGTAGCAGCGCTCTACTCTTCCCGATCAGCAGGTAACCGGTGAAGGCTGTGTTCCCGCACCCACTCCCGGTTACGCTGCATCTGGCATTCGTCTCTAACTCAACCAGTGAAGGCAGTGTTCTCGCCCCCGCTCCTGGTAGACGCGGAACTGCCCTGTTTTTCCGTTAAGCAGGTAGCGCACCCGCTCCTGGTTATGCTGCATCTGGCATTCGTCTCTAACTTAGCCGGCAGTGTTCTCGCCCCCGCTCCTGGGAGACGCTGAACCGCCGTGTTTATTAATCCAGCCAGGTGAAGGCAGTGCTCTCGCTCCCGCTCCCTCTGCCGGTAACGTGGGTGTAATTACATCCCTCTTTCTGTTCTGCTGGTGTCAAATTCTGACAACTTGATTCGTTCAGATGCGTCACGTGGTGTGCTAAAACACTTCCTGCTTAGCTTTCTGCTAGACATTTAAATCTCAAAATGGCAAAAGAACGGCGAAAAAAACGTTCACAGAGAAGACGACAACAATTGTCACTTGCACAAAGCAAGATTATACAAAAAACAAATGACCCCGAACATGAAATACCTTCACGGAGTGCGTCGAGGCGCAAGCTATCATCCAAAGAACAGGAGGGTTTAGCTAGCGCCTCACTGCAATCTTTAAAGGTTGTTTTTTCTCCTACTCTGAGTCCGAAATGTCCACTTCAGTTGCACTTACATACACCAAACCTTCCAGTTATATTCCTATCAATATTATGAAGGTTTTTACAAAAGGGTTTGTTCATATATCATTCATAGCCTGAATTATATAAGATTTTATACCTAGAAACATGGCGAAAATTGATATTTTAGGGCTGTTGACAGTATTTTCTATATATGAAGTGATAAAAAGAAATATCCAAAATCCCTTCTGTAAAAGCCTTGGATACTAATATGACTACAAAATGAAACGAGAATTTTGAACCTGGCTTTATCCAAAGTTCAGATTTTGGTTCCTGAAATGTGTTAAAATATGCTCAAATGTAATGAGATAATGGCTCATTTGCATATTCAGAAAACTTGTAAAACAAGAAACAATTGCCTTATTTTAGGTAATTAACTGGAGAAATTACCCTATTCACCTGGTGTGTCTCGCCTTAACTGTTAGGCTTAATACACCATTATAGACCTACATCACTTAGCAACAGCTGCACATGCCCACATGCTAACTATGGGTCTTACAAACCTACATAAAATTACAAATAGTCAGAACATATTATTTACAATATTAATAAAACTATGAATTCAATGTTAACTAACTGAAGGCAAAACACTGCACAACGGCAGCAGCATTAAAGGACAAATATCGTTTTACCTTCACAAAACTCCAAATGTAGCCTGGGGTGGCACTAAAGAAGACCCTCATTAGAGCAGATACATCCACACATTTTCCAAAATGTTACTATGGACATGCATCAAAGTCAGATGTGTCAGTCTCTTCTGTGTCATATTACTCTAGTTGTAGAGGTGGTGGGCTGAGGAGTAGCTGGTGGTCCACTCTTTTTATTGCGTTGTTTGTTGGAGAAAATAATCCAAAATCCTTTTTTGCACCATTCTAGAAAGTTGTCACTCTGCAGTGTGTGTGTCGCATCAATCACGTCACTCTCCCACAACCTAGATGACTCGGATTTTATTTATTTGGAAAATTCAAGCCACCTGACTGATACAAATATATACTATGACTATTATATGCTACTGTATACAGCTAATTTTATTTTAAGTAAAATCATAACTATTTTATGCAGATTAATAATTTTTATTTAGGTGGTCACTCAGTTTTTCAAATGTACACAGCACCCCCAGCACCCCTACTTCCCGCGGCTATGCACGAGATTCGAGGCTCTTGACGGATTTGGTGGTTACAGATTACAGCTTTGCTGCCTGTGATTCCCAAAGACGTGACAAGTCCTTGGCCAAGTGATATATATCTGTTGCTCTCTTTACAATAAATAGTTAAACTTAGAAGTTGTCTTTTCTGGAATTCTGAACCCAACAATTGCCTCTTGAAATATCCTTAGATGATGTTAGCTTGCTCTGCTGCGTGTGTCCTTTACAAACTGCTCACATGATTTCATTAAAGAACAGTTTCATATATTAGATTACGTGCAAACTGGATCCTCTTCAGGTCACAGGAGAAGCTCTTACTTTGTGTCTGAGGGTTCATCACTGAAGACTGGAGGAAGCCACTCTTAAGACCGGTCACTCTTCAGAGACCACATGGAGACCGGAGACTCTGCTCTCTGTCTGTGGAAACAACACATGTTTAAACATCAGTAGTTCATTTAAAGAGCAGCTTCTGATCTGTGACTATTCACCTGATTACAGATGTTTAGAGTTGTTGAGTCGTGATTGTGGGTTTCTGTTGTTAACATGCATTCGAGTGTGAAACGTTTTACATTTGTATTTTATTTGCTTAATTTAACACAAAGTCCAACATGTAGAGTGTGAGGATGATTTCACTAGTAGAGTATTTACTATCTCTGATGAAGACAAGAAGCAAGAGATCAATTACACTTTGTTAATGCACTCTACTGGGTTTCATTACACAGTTTAGATGATACCAAACAACTGAATCCTCTTCCGGTCAGCTCACAGGAGAAACTCTTACTTTGTGTCGGAGGGTCCGGGTTCATCACTGAAGCCTGGAAGAAGACACATGGAGCCGTCACTCTTCAGAGACAGACAGCTGGAGACTTGTCCTCTTCATCATCTTTGAAACACACACACACACACACACACACACACACGGTTAAACTACATGAAATCAGTCAGACTGCAGGCCGCTCTCCATGTTGTCTGCGCTGGGCTGTCACATGTTATCTAACTCTGATGAGTGAGGAAACAGGAAATAATAAAAGTGTACAACACTTGCAGAAGTCTCATAGACTCTATGACGCAGATTTTTAAGTAATTTTCTGACATCCAGTTTGACAGAGTAAATAATGAGTGTGTTAGAAAGCAGATCCTGGTGTTAACACTCACCCTGATGTTCTCCTCCTGCTGCCGAGCTGTAAAATGGCGTCTGGCAGTCTGACTTCATACTTTCACCTTCCCTCACCTGTCTGCAGCTCCTCCTCTGATTCATAACCAGCCTCACCATGAAGCAGTTCACATCCATCACTTTGTTCAGTGAGATAGACAAAGACATGCAGCTAAAAACAAGCTCAACGAAGTCATCAAAGGACACAACATCCACACCTCAGCGTCCATAGGATATCATTACATCTGCTTTATATAGAAAACAATGAACAGCGACTTAGATAAAAACACAAAGCTACATTTAACCAGTTTACAAGATGTGCCAAAATCAGGGCTGGAATAGAGATTTCACCTCCAGCCAGGTGGAAGGAGGAAAAGTGTTTTAAATAGGGGCAGAGAAACAGGACAGAAGCAGGCTGCTGCACCTCACTGGAAAGTGTTTTAAATAGGAGTAAAGTGTGCATAGATGCTCAAATATGTGTTCATGCAGCATAAAAGTGAGAACAACTAATTTAAATGGCTTAAAAAGCACAAGTGATTTAAGTGCAGTTCCAAGTTTCACCACAGGAGGGCTCCAGGGAGCGCATCCCCCAACATGAGCACAGTGCATTAACAGCAGAAAATACGATCAATAAAGGCAAATCAATTGATGTAAAGTGCGGGGAGGCTCCACACCAGGCACAGGTACATTCCTACATCCCCACAATAGTGACACTGATGATTTGAAGTTGTTTCAGTGGGGAAAAGAGTGCTAAAAGTCTGCTAACAGTCTGCTAACAGTGTGGTAACAGTCTGATTGTTTCAGAGACCCATAGTAATGATACAATAAATCATTTACATCTAAAAGTATTGATTACAATTCATTTTTAGGGGGAAAATTGCTGATGAGGCATTTTTGTATTTTGGGCAAAACACTTCACCCAACCCTGTGTAGCAACCCAGTCTCACGGCATTTCGTGTTCACCAACACGATTTTTAATCTATTGATTCGTGTTCACCAACACGCTTTGCCCCTTTTTTTCGTGTTGCACGGCACGATTTTAAAAGCAATGTATTTCTACTGCGTGCACGTCTTTTTCTCCGGTCGGGTCGTGGGAGACCGGAAGCTGTGTGGTTCATAAAAACATGTTCTTACTCAATATCAAGCCACAATTATTCCTTTTATTTTAAATCGTATAATTTCGGACTTTTGTTGCCGTCTGTGAGGAAAATAAACGGGGCTCAGAGCCTCAGGATACTGAAATCTGTATTTTAAAATATTTGTTATTCTTTTCAAAATAACACACTGTTATTTACTCACCAATAACACACAATTATCCTTGCTTTTATTTATTGGTTTAATTCCATAATCTCTGGCTTTTTTGGCCTCCGTCAGGAACTGAATTTCAAAATAAAAATAACCAGAAACAGACGTAGGCCTGTAAGGGACATTTCGAGCATCATTGCGATTGTCAACATTTCTGAGTTTAGGATGGCCGAAGACACTACACTACCCATAATCCCCAGCTATCGTTTAGGACTACAGTCCCCGTAAGGTTACGCAGAGCGTCAAACAGCTGTGTGAAATGGAACGAAACCACGCCAGACTATCCAAAACTGGAATTGAACACCCCTCCAGAACTACACATGCTGGCTATTGTGTTTCGCAAAATGTTCTATGGGACGTCTCTACTGAACGTTTTCGTTTTTCCCACAATTAGAAGTTGCCAGTATTAAACACATTGGTGTTATCAAATGTAAAACATATAATTAATAAATGGGTGAAAATCACTTGTGTCCATAAAGTGCAGCATTAATATATACCCACATGACAGCTCATTGCTACTTTGTAATTCTACTCCACGACAATTCAGAGGTTAACCTGGTATGTTTACTCCACTGCATTTATTTGAGTTACTTTGCAGATTCTGATTAATTATGTGAAATATAAACAACCCTTAAATCAGACTTTAGTTACACCTGAGTAAAATCCAGGTAAGGTGATTGTCAAGTGCCAACAATCAGGAGAGATATTTGATAGTTGGTGCTTGAGAAGACTAAACATGTATCTGCAATTGACATGAATGGAAACAAGTAATAAAGTATATTCATTACTCGTTATTCTCTACTAATAGTTCATTAAAGACTGTATATTATGGCTATTTTGCACATCCCTTTCAAGATTTTCAAAGGTTTATTGACATATCATACACAACTACGGTGTAGTTATGCAATGAATGAAACACTTGGGTCACAGGTTCCTCAACAGTGCATTACAAGACATCTATCAATATGTGTGTAACTCCACCATTAAACTATTAATACCATTAATACATAAGAGTATAATTAATGTGTATAATATCAGTTAAAATAAGTGCTTCAACATAGTTAACATTGCAGGAAAGCAATATATAGACGTTAAGTACTTTGTCAGGCTTAATATTTATATGTAGATAGATACCCCCAACGTTTTTTTCTTATGTAAAAGAAGACCTTAATCTGTTATTTAATGTTTAAATAAAGCTTAATTAGTTTGTCTGTTTTGCACCTCCTCCTATATTATCCATTTATTGTCTGAGCCCCATTTATTTTCCTCACAGACGGCAACAAAAGTCAGAAATTATACGATTTAAAATAAAAGCAATAATTGTGGCTTGATATTGAGTAAGAACATGTTTTTATGAACCACACAGCTTCCGGTCTCCCACGACCCGACCGGAGAAAAAGACGTGCTGCAGGCAGTAGAAATACATTGCTTTTAAAATCGTGCTGTGCAACACGAAAAAAAGGGGCAAATGGTGTTGGTGAACACGAATCAATAGATTAAAAATCGTGTTGGTGAACACGAAAGGCCGTGAGACTGGGTTGTGTGTATATATACTGTGTATATATATATTAAAAAAAAACATATATATATATATATATATATAAACACACACACAAACTCATTTTGCAGACCCTGTCCCTCGGTAGTCGTTCAAGTAGGAGGAGACATGCCAGCGTTCTCCTCCGGTTTACAGGCACTGTGTAAATTATATATGTAGAATAATTATGATGATGAATGCATTTTTTTTAAATAGGTTAAAAACAGAGACCACATTTCACTGTGTGCTTTTTAAATGTATTTGTGACCAATAAAGAGGTTTTTATCCTCCAATTAAAAATATACAATACTTTGTGCAATATACCCTCCTACTGCTACTTTTACTAACATGGCGTACATGTCTGTCATATTGTTTTTGACCTATTGTGTTATTAATGACGTGTGCTTACTTAGCCATTCTTTTATTTGTCTCTTGACCTTACCTGCACGATCTGCTGTTCATCAACATTTCCACGTGCGGGACGAATAAAGGACTTCTGGTTCTGATGCTGATGAGATCTTTATGAAGGCTGTTATGAGGCACTCAGAACGTTCCCTATTGCATCGGTAGAGTGTTTGCCATCAGCATCGTGAGGATGTGACCGGTACATTATATGTTAAGCTTTTAAGTGATAGGCAGTCTGTGTGTGTAAGAAGCCTCACAATGTGCAGAGGAAGGATGCACAGTAAGGGACTCTGAAGAGGAGACTTCTGAGGAGGAGAGGTGGATTGTAAAACTCAGACATGTGGTACACACTACAGGAGAATAGGGTAACCAATAAACTAACAGATATCACCATGAACCCCTCATTACGGACATTAACACAGTTATCTTTTACATTACACGCTTTCTGACATGTCATGTTTGAATATGTTCATGAAGAGTTATGTAATGCTAACTTTTGAGGAGTTTGTTTACATAAAGTGATGAAAAGTGTGTGTGTGTGTGTGTGTGTGTGTGTGTGTGTGTGTGTGTGTGTGTGTGTGTGTGTGTGTGTGTGTGTGTGTGTGTGTGTGTGTGTGTGTGTGTGTGTGTGTGTGTGACAGACAAAGACAGTAAAACGTAGTCCTTAATCTGGATTTTGGATGTTTGAGTGGAATACAGAAAACATCATCAAGTCCCACTTTATTATTATTGATGTTATTTATTATAACGTGTTACATCATATTATTTTGTATCACTCTGTATATTATATAACCATGTATTAAATGATCTTATAAAGTTGTCGTTAATGTGTTTGCTAACAGGCCAAAGTTTCTCTCCTCAGAGGACTAAGGAGAAACCTTTTTTGTTGACCGCCTCGGACCAATTACTGAGATAATCACCTCAGCTACTCAGCAGCTCAGGTGAGTGTGTGTTGTGTTTGAGACGACAGAGCCCCGAGACTCACTGGGACCACTGGGTCATAATTAGCTCTTTGTACACTGGCTGTAGTCGGAGAGGGGGGAGGGGCTCTAATGACCCTCATTAGCATCAGCTTCCGTGGACACGGCTGTGATCTGAACACATTGCATCATGTTACTGAGAGGCTAACACACACACACACCACACACACACACATACACACACACACACACACACGTTCCAGTCTTACCTAGAGACGCAACTAAAACTAGACTTTTTTGTATTTGCCAAACCTTTCTGTGGAAGACAGAACATATTTAGCTGATTCATGATTTTGGGAGGGGGGGCCTAAATACCCTCATTACATCAGCTTCTGTGGACACTGCTGTCATCTGAATACATTGCATCATGTTACTGACACACACACACACACACACACACACACTTTAGGCTTTTGCTTTTGTTGTGTACTTTATGATGGTGGGTAAATATTATTTGTGATTCTTCTTTGTAGTTGTTAGTATCCGTCTCTGAGGGGGCGGCTGTTAAAGCTGCGGCTTCCTGATCTCTTCTGTCACATTTCTTCATTTTTCATCATCTGCATTCGATGCAGTCTTTTGAGTGCGCAAAAAAACCGAATGAAGTTTCCAAACAACAAACAAAACCAACGAAGAGTCAACAGCAACACAAAGCTGTTTGGCTTTGGCAGAGAAGCTCTGGCACATTGTTCGCTTCTCATCCCACAAACGCTTGTTCCTCACAAATGTGGCTCCATTTAAAAGAGAAATAAACAGGCTTTCCAACGGTATGAAATGTAATGCCAAGAAGCCTTGTTACGACAAAGTAGTCGTCTACCAAACACACATGTCCTGACTTGTTGTGCTGTGTTTAGTAACTCTTCACCCCACCCAGGTGACGTTGGTGTGATTTGATCCCACACAACAATTTAAGGTGTTCAGAGATTTCTTTCACGTTCAGTCCGTATATGATTGGGTTGAAGACGGAGCGATAGGAAACTATTTGCAAAGTCAATATCAAACGTGTCATTTTGGGAATATTTAATCCTAGACGAATTATAACAACATCTAAATCAAATAAACAGGGACAGCTGATTAAAACCAACAGGTGGGGTCAACAGGTCTGTGCAGCTTTTCTCCTGTATTCTCTACCATGTTGATATGACAGTATAAGTCTCCTGGTGTATGTAAAGAGTATGAAGATAAGAGGCAGAAGGGACAGATTCACCAACATGAACACTCCACATACAGAGAGAGCGCTCGAGCTCACACGCTGAAGATCGTAAATCGAATTGTTACAAAAATCCCCCTAATAGTAAAACTGCAGAGTTTGCTATTAGAATAAAGAATACATCCCACAGCAGTCTCACAAGTCGGCAGAAGCCAAGACAAAACCAGACAGACATCGCCAGTTCTTTTCCTCACGATGGTTGATAATGCAGAGGTTTCCACAGAGACACGTATCTGTCGCAGGCCCTGGCTGCCAGCAGGGAAGACTCTGAAAAGGTCAGTCATATTCATCACATTTTGAAACAGACGGGCTCGAGAAGATATGATCTGTTTCTCTGATAACAAGTCAATCAGAAGCCTGGGGTAAATATAGGTGCTATAAAGAACAGAGTCAATCAACAAAGCTGCATTGAACATGTATGTGTGGCGCAGTGGGTTGAGCGTTGGTGTTCGGGGTCAGGGGTCACAGGTTCAAACCCCACTGCAGTCAGCATGTCGTTGTGTCCCTGAGACCCTTCACCCCAAAGTGCTCCTGTGGGGATTGCCCACAGTACTGAGTGTGTGAGTCGCTTTGGATAAAAGCGTCTAACAAGTGACATGTGATGTGATGTACATAGGCTCATGGAGGCTTTTGTGAATAACAGGGTTCATACACTTCTCCATGACGTCTCAACGACCTTTACCTGATTTTCCAGGACCAAAATAATTAGCACGGAAAATGTTGTATTTGAACATGGAACAGGAAAATAAGGTCTGCATATGAAACATGTAGTGCCTATCTAAAACAAATCAAATAGTAGGCTTACTAGCTTCTACTCGCTAAAGCAACTGCCGTCAGGGAGGCAAAGTCATCAGGTATGAAAAAGGTGACAAGGACCCGACCCCTGACCCCACGGAATATCGGTTTAGGAATAACAGAGGAGTTTAGCAGTCAGAGCAATTAAAGCAGCAGGTAATAATAACAGAAACGCCAGAGAGTCACATCTAATAGAAATATACAAAAGCTTTTATTTTAATTGTGTAGCAGTGAGTTTATCATTCTGGCAGCACTGTTGAGTAAATGTATTTTCATGCCTCTGTGCAAGGCTTAGTCTTTCTATCTGTATAGCCAGTTGTGTAAGGTAACTAAGTTTATAAACTCAAGTACTATACTTGGGTACAATATTTCAATGTTTTGCTACTTTGTTCTTCTTCTCCTCTACAGTTCAGAGGTACATGGTGTACTTCTACTCCACTACATGTATGTAATACCCGTAGTTACTTCACAGATCTGGATGAATGATGTGAAATATAATCAAATGTTAAATCAGACTTTAGTTCCACCTGGAGTAGATCCACCAGCTACCCTGCAGTCTACAAAGTACTTCAGACTAGCTGCACCTTCACCAGCTTTGAGAACACTTTCATGAGCAATCATTATAAAAAATATCAGATATATTATTCTGAAATGGACCAATCTGCACAACGACTACTTTCACTGTCTTTCACTATATTTAGATGAGAATACTTTCTACTTTCACTTGAGGAACATTTTGAATGCTTTTACTGTGACAGAGTATTCCTACACTCTGGTACTTCTACTTTTACTAAGTACAAGATCTGAGTACTTCTACTTTTACTCAAGAACAAGGTCTGAGTACTTCTACTTTTATTAAGTACAATATCTGTGTACTTCTACTAAAGTATAATATCTGAGTACTTCTACTTTTACTCAAGTACAAGACCTGAGTACTTCTACTTTTACTCAAGTACAAGATCTGAGTACATCTACTTTTACTCAAGAACAAGATCTGAGTACTTCTACTTTTATGAAGTACAATATCTGTGTACTTCTACTAAAGTACAATATCTGAGTACTTCTACTTTTACTCAAGTACAAGACCTGAGTACTTCTACTTTTACTCAAGTACAACATCTGAGTACTTCTACTTTTACTCAAGTACAAGATCTGAGTACTTCTACTTTTACTCAAGTACAAGATCTGAGTACTTCTACTTTTACTCAAGTACAATATCTGAGTACTTCTACTAAAGTACAAGATCTGAGTACTTTTACTTTTACTCTAGTAAATATCTATTCCTTTGAGACCTCTGTTTAAGATCTGAGTACTTCGCCTATGAAAAAAACTATTAGAATACGAAGGCTAAAGCTAACGTTAGCAGATAGTGACAATGTATGCTAGCTAGCTAGCTCAACGATTCCTTAAATAATATTGAGACATAAAAACGTTTCAGTTCACATCACGCTCTGCCGCTCTGCTCTGAACACCAGAACGGCCCGTTCTAACAGCTGTTCCCAGCGTCACCAGCGGTGCAGTCTGTGCCACAGTGACTCCGCACAGTTAACGAACGCACCGTAGATACTGTAGCTGACCCTCATCCCGGAGCAGCAGAGTTCAGCCGACAGGCAGGAAGACTCGAGCACACAGCTCGCGCTTCATATATTAAAAAATAACACCATGCGCGTCATGATGGCACACAACAGCACGCGACCGCAGATTATTCCGGAGATTAGATCAAATGTAAATTATATTTGACGCAACTTTAGTTACATTTCCATGACTAACTAATAACTTTTCCAGGGCCTGGAATTTGTATTTTGAATTTCCATGACTTTTCCAGGTTTTCAATGACCGTACGAACCCTGCAATAACAATGATGCAATGATGTGGAATTACTGCAGATGATCAGAACATAAACTGTGAACATGATCACAAAATACATCCATCCATCCATCCATCCTCTCTCCCGCTTATCCGTGGTCGGGTCTCGGGGTAGCAGTTCCAGCAGAGAGCCCCAAACTTCCTTTTCCCTGGCGACATCAACCAGCTCTGACTGGGGGGTCCCAAGGCGCTCCCAGGCCAGCGAAGAGATATAGTCCCTCCACCTGGTCCTAGGTCTACCCCTTGGTCTCTTCCCAGCTGGACGTGCCTGGAACACCTCCCTAGGGAGGCGCCCAGGTGGCATCCTAACTAGGTGCCCGAACCACCTCAACTGGCTCCTTTCGACGCGAAGGAGGAGCGGCTCAACTCCGAGTCCCTCCCTGATGACCGAACTTCTCACCTTATCCCTAAGGGAGACACAGCCACCCTGCGGAGGAAACCCATCTCGACCGCTTGTATCCGCGATCTCGTTCTTTCGGTCATGACCCATCCTTCATGACCATAGGTGAGGGTAGGAACGAAAAATGGCCCGGTAGACAGAGAGCTTTGCCTTCTGGCTCAGCTCCCTTTTCGTCACAACGGTGCGGTAAAGCGACTGCAGTACCGCTCCCGCTGCTCCGATTCTCCGCCCATCTCACGCTCCATTGTTCCCTCACTCCAGAACAAGACCCCGAGATACTTGAACTCCTTCACTTGGGGTAAGGACTCATTCCCTACTTGGAGTGGACATCCATCGGTTTCCTGCTGAGAACCATGGCCTCAGATTTGGAGGTACTGATCCTCATCCCAGCCGCTTCACACTCGGTTGTGAACCGATCCAGTGAGTGCTGAAGGTCGCAGACCGATGAAGCCATCAGAACCACATCATCTGCAAAAAGCAGTGGTGCAATCCTTAGTCCACCGAACTGCAGACCCCCCTCCCCCATGACTCCGAAACGGAGCCCGAACTACGGAGCCCGAACTACGGAGGTGGACAGTCATTCAACTCCAACGTTTCCTGAGAGAAAACGGCATCCACTTTCACCAAAATGACAACAAGGCTAGACTGTTCAACCTCTACAAAGCCTACAGCAGCACAACGACAAGAACAACGAGACACACAGCTCTTCCTGCTCCAGGGCCAACCACCGCGCGGCGCGCACGCACCACAGGTCCTGACGTCACAGGCCTCCGTCCTCCTTCACGGACACAGCCCGACTCACCAGCACCCCCCGGTCGTATTGCCCTCTGTGCCTGCTCTCTCTGTGTCTGACATGTCGCAGCTCATGTCAACCTTTCTTCATCCCTGTGCTCACAGGCTTCATGAAATCCCCTTGCACATTCTTCTTCTTCTTCTTCTTCTTCTTCTCTTCTTCTTCTTCTTCTTCTTCTTCTTCTTCTTCTTCTTCTTCTTCTTCTTCTTCTTCTTCTTCTTCTTCTTCTTCTTCTTCTTCTTCTTCTTCTCTACCTTCAGCAGTCCACCGCAACCCAGCTTCTGTTTACCTTCCTCCTTTAGCAGCTAACCCCGTAGCAACAGCACCTCACCCAGTAACCCAAGGGGCCATGCTACATGCTAACCCATTAGCCGACTCTTACCCAGTACCTTCTTTTCCCAATTGGTCTATCCTTTCCCCCCCCACTCCCCCATCCCTTCCCCATCCTCCATGTGCAACCAGCTCCACTCTTGCCACAGCAACACCACCCATCCAGCCAGCCTCCTCAGTCTCATCTCCCTTCCCCCGTGTCCCCCGTCTTGCGCCAGCAGATTCTCCTAGGGAACTACGTAGACTTGGCTCAGCTACTACAGCCATCAATCATCGACACTAGCCGGCCCAGGGAAATGCAGACCAACTTCGGTTTAGTCCAACTGCGAACATCCATCACCTCTGAGGTCTAAGGACTTAACCCCCGCAGAGTTCGCCCTAGCTTTTTCCCTTTACCGCAACGTCATCTGCTCAGTCTATCCCACACGCAGAACCGAGTTGGACGACCTCCTCATAGAGCTCGACATGGCCTTACACTTCGGAGACTCAGGTTTTTACACCTACCACGTCCACTTGGCTAGCCAAGCCGCCGGCCGCATCAAGTGGTTCAACCAGGGAACATACTGGGGCGCTCTGGACTCCGAGCTTTACTGCCGCATCTTCGCAGCACGCAGATCCCTCTCTTGAGCCCCCTCCCACCCGGCCTCAGCGTGGTCAGCGCCCCACCACCCGAGCCATCCCGCTCACTCCCCTTTCTTTCAAGAGGCAACGCCTCAACCTTCAACCGCCTGTCACCTGCCGCACCCACCCCGCCACGGGCTGAGCACACTCATACCAACATTTTTCAGACCTTGGCATTCCTCTTTCTGAAGAGAAAACCTCAACTGGCTTTAGGTAAGCCAGTCCTTTATTAGTATAGAAGTGCTTTGTTAGTAATTATATCGCTCGAAGTGGAGTCGTGGAGAAAGAGATGATCTTCCGCCTGAACTCGTATCCCAGCCCATACGAGCCACTAACCAAATACCTCAGCGCAAGGTACGATGCACACGCAACCCCTCAACACTCTTTCTCACCGAAACAGGGGAAACGGCCACACGTTTCTGGTTCCAGAGACACTTCCACAATGTGTTGGTTATTTTGGGGATATGTTCAGAACATTATTCGAGCCATTTCTTCCAGATTGGCACAGCGTCCACAGCAGCTTGTGTGTGTGTGTGTGTGTGTGTGTGTGTGTGTGTGTGTGTGTGTGTGTGTGTGTGTGTGTGTGTGTGCGTGCCTGCGTGCGTGCGTGCGTGCGTGTGTGTGTGTGTGACAGACACAGACAGTAAAACGTAATCCTTAATCTGGATTTTGGATGTTTGAGTGGAATACAGAAAACATCATCAAGTCCCACTTAATTATTATTGATGTTATTTATTATAACGTGTTACATCATATTATTTTGTATCACTCTGTATATTATATAACCATGTATTAAATGATCTTATAAAGTTGTTGTTAATGTGTTTGCTAACAGGCCAAAGTTTCTCTCCTCAGAGGACTAAGGAGAAACCTTTTTTGTTGACCGCCTCGGACCAATTGTTCTGTGGACACGGCTGTCATCTGAATTCATTGCATCATATTACTGAGAGGCCAACACACACACACACACACACACACACACACACACACACACACACACACGCACACAGGTGTTTGCCTCTCAGTCACATGATGCAACGTCTGCATCCTAGCAGCAGACAAACCTATAGTGTCCAGCCTCTTCAGAGTGGATCATTACAGGGGAGGGGGCTTCCTCTCATCATGTCAAAGCTCTCACTAACAAGCTGAGTCACATACACTGTTTTATTGTTAGTTCCCACATTGAATCTTAAAACGTAATTGTTGATGGTTGTTTCAGTTGTCTAACTATTGTCTTTAATAGTTGTCCTCATTATATTGAATGCTTTCAAGGTTATCGTGCTGATCTGAACACAAGTATAACAAATGTAAATGTTCCTACACTTTCAGGCATGGAACCAGTAAGTCAATAATTATTCTGTATGAGTGTATTTATATGTACTGATGCACTGAGAGTGTTGAATTCATTGAATATGGTATTCTTATGCTAGCATTGATTAACATGGTGTGTATGCTATGGATTGTTCTCACTTTCATTATCCTTCATGGTTATGATGCTATATGCTGGCTGGGGCACGTTCAGCCTTTTCTTCAGGTCTTCCTCTCCTTCCTTTACCGGTTGCTCTTTGAATGCACCTCTCTTTTTGCTTTAGGTGCACAAACATTTGAAATCATGTTGCAGTTACATTCCCTCCTTTTATCCAGAAACAGAAAGCCTGAGTCAGTCTGTGAACTCCTGTTTGAATAACTGAGACAGGCCAGACCTTTGCTGCATGTAGTGTATGTGGAGGTGAGATATTCACAGCACAATATTGTCACGTACAACCCTAGGAGATGTTACAATTCACATGCATGCAAGCAGGCTGATTTTGTGTTCATGTTAATATATGAATATTGAGTAACGTACGTTGTTTTATTGTTAGTACCTGGACACAGGTAGATAATCACACTGTATACATGTGTATACTGCTTCTGCATGCAAGTATTTGTGCACATATATGTATTTAACACAAGGAAAGAATATATTCTCACTCATATTTGACTTACTTCAAATGAGATTATATTGATTATTGTCTGCTTGTGACCTTTCCTTAAGTCTTGCTTCTCCTTTCTATAACTCTTGTTCTTTCTATGAATGTGTTCTCTGTTCAGGCCGACTTGCAAACATGAAGGAGGCAATGTGTACGAGTGTGAAATAATGTTTAAATCAATGCGAATTACCATGTTGGTGGTTCATGTAGTTTATGAGGCTTTTTTCCTGCCCTTCATTTCTGTGCTTCTCTTCTCCAGCTACCCTGAAGCTAAATTCAATATTGTCCAGTGCAAGTGTTAGGAAGGTTGTAATTCACATGCACGCAGGCTTATTGTGTGTTTGCCTTACTGTAGGTGTTGAATCACGACATTTTGCTCTGAACATTTCCCTTGTTGTGCATTTATATTCCCCCTTCCTTCGCAGATATAGAGAGCCTGAATAAGTCTGTGAACTACTGTATGTGGAGGTGAGATTTTCCCAGATGTTATATTTAACATGGTCACATACAACTGTTGGAGATTGCATGCAGGCTGATTTTGTATTAATATCTGAAATGTAGCTAACAGCATCTCATTAACAGTTCCTGTATTGTTCCCTCTTTGGAGCAGACATGAAGAGCAACAGCAGCCTGAACCCTCCCTACTTTCAGTTGACCCTGTTTGCAGACTTTGGGCCCCTCAGATACCTGTTCTTCATCTTGTGTCTGTTCATCTATGTGACTATAGTCTCTGCTAACATGGTCATTATTCTGGCAGTGTTCCTGCAGAAGTCTCTGCATCAGCCCATGTATATTTTCATCAGCTGTCTGTGTGTAAACTCTCTGTTTGGCTCAGCTGGATTCTTCCCCAGGTTCCTGCAGGACATCGTCTCTGACTCTCATTTGGTCTCACGTCCATTTTGCTTTATTCAGGTGTATGTTATTTACACCTATGCTTCCTATGAGCTGACCATCCTCACCATCATGGCCTACGATAGGTTCATTGCTATCTGTCAGCCCTTACACTACCACAGT
This sequence comes from Champsocephalus esox, assembly GCA_036324585.1. Taxonomy (NCBI): domain Eukaryota; kingdom Metazoa; phylum Chordata; class Actinopteri; order Perciformes; family Channichthyidae; genus Champsocephalus; species Champsocephalus esox. The sequence continues at coordinate 3,257,343 of CM070482.1, read as the reverse complement.
AAAATGACCTTCAAATGGGTACAGATACTTGTGCTTGTTGCTGTTTTATACCCAGGGTGTATTATTGGCTTCTGCCTCTATCTTACTGTTAGATTACCGCTGTGTGGAAATAAACTGAACCGGATTTTCTGCTCTAACTGGCCTGTGGTGCAGCTCTCCTGTGTGGACACCACTCTGAACAACATAGCTGGATGGTTTCTCGGGGTGACCATCATCTTCATCCCCATGTTCTTCATCCTGTACACATATCTACGGATTCTGCTGGTCTGCAGGAGGAGATCGTCTGAATTCAGAGGAAAGGCATTACAAACCTGCCTGCCTCACATCGTGTCCTTTATGACCTACTCCATCTCTCTCTTCTGCGAGTTGTGTTTGACTCGATTTGAGGCTGATCAACTGAATCCAAGCATCACAGTTATTTTGTCTTTAGCGTATCTGATCATTCCCCCCCCTCAATAACCCTATCGTGTATGGCCTGGGTCTGCCTCAAATCAAAGGAGGCGTGTTGAGATTTCTGAAGAAGGGCCCTGCTGCTGAAATATAAAAGGAATATGTTGAACATGTTAGATTGTATTTCCGATCATAATTATTTAAAGGGATACATGATTAGATAGAGATCAACATAAAGCACAACAACAATATTGTATATGCTTAATTTAACTTGATTTGGCTTGAATTTCCCTCAAATGTTAAAATATTACTATTCTGTTAAATGTAATAGATTTAAAGTTAGAACACATATTATGTTCTGCCTCTTCATGCATATTTAAGGTCAATATTAAAATGTATTTTATTTTAACATATCCTCGTAAAAAGTAGATTCGACAGGAATTCAGGTTTACTGTATGTTAGGCATTGTGATGTTACACCACTTACTGTTGTTATTGTGTTTTAATATTTTGTTGTGAAGCATTCTCCCTTTGTTACTATAATGAAAATGTAATGATGTAATATATTCAATAAACAACAGTCTACAGCCATGTGAGTCCGTGCTTTTTCACCTTTACTTAAATTAAATGCTATTGTTAGCCATTTGGAACATGTTAGTTTAACCTTGAAGCATGCTAACATTAGATGATTATCAGTGCATCTGAGGATTATGGGAATTAATAATCTATCAAGCTTTCTATGTTTGCCCCCCTGCCTTAACTTTAATGTTATACGTACAGTAAATTACAAAGATCTGCAGTCTTTTGTCCAAAACGTTTGCCTTGGTGAACTATTTTTGCAAAAACATACTTTGTGAAATGTTAGTAAGATTGGTCACTTTCCATGCAGGTTTAGTGTGAATGTGCTGTTTTTAAAAGAAAATGGTTTGCATTAACATTTGTAATGTATCTATGATAGAAGTAGAATAAACACTAAATAACCAAATATAATATCACGAAAAGCGGGCCTGAAACCTGAGAGCTGACATTCACTTTTAGGACTAAACTGACAGTTTTTCTTGTGGTCTTGGGTCAAAATGTTTATTTTCAAAAATATATTACCTTCCATGAAATTACATTTGGAAACTTTCAGGGATTGTCACTAACAGCTGGCTTACTCGAGATCAGTGTTTCTAAAACTTTTTCATACCAAGGACCACTTAACCAATAAAAAAACACTCGCGGACCACCTAACTCCACAAATATCCCAAAACACATCGTTTTTTACAAATCGTCTGAAAATGGTACAAACAAGTGGCCACATGTGTGATGAAGGTGTTTATCTGGGCTATATCAAGCAATTGAAAGTTAAACTTAAGCTCGCTCCATTGCGGAGATATTCCCGCAAGAGTGCGGAAAACTAAAATGTATTTATTTATTTAACATGTGAAATGTTACCAATATACTCACGGACCATTAGGGGGCGTTCACGGACCACCAGTGGTCCGCAGACCACACTTTGAGAAGCACTGCTCTAGATACACTGCACTTTTCAACAGCTCAGATAACTGTAGGTTACATTGTAACCGTTGTTCTATTTCGTCCCTACTGACCGCCAGAGGCGGTGCTTTATGCACTGGATATGTCCATCGCACGCATGCGCAGCTCGAGTACCAATAACAACAAAGTCACCTGTGACCCACGTGACACCGGCTATATCAGCCGGTGTCGTCAGAGGATCTGTTCCTTTCATCTTCACACTGCGCGAGGGTACCGTGGATACTTTTTGTAGCCTACAGCGTTCAGGTTTGCACGTTTGATCTGAGGGATTGCTCTGCAAGCAGCTGGCCGCGTGCAGCTTCGCGACTGACAGTCGGAGCTACGGGTCGTTAACGCGTCCTCCAGGAGCTGTGGCCGGCTGTGCAGAGCTTCGACAGACAGGTTTGTGTCAGCTTGTTGCTGGTGATGGCTGCGTCCCCGCACCCGCTCCCAGCCAAGTTGTCCTGATTGCCGTCTTATTTTTAGTTTGGCTTAGACTTTCTGGTGACGACAGTGTTCCTGCTTCCTCTCCCATAAAGTTGCCCTTATGCTCTTTTGAAAGTTCTGCTTGTGGCGTTGTGCCTGAGCTATCTTTAGGATTTGAGTCCCAGCTTTGGCTGCGTCCCTAATTCAATTTAGTATGCAAAGCCAAGAGTGTCATACTTTAAACCCGTTTTTCGTTTAGATGCAGAGAGTAAGGTAAGTACTTTCTATTTCTTAGAAGCTATTATCTGGTCTTAACATTTGTGTTCTGACTTAGTCGCTTGATTGTTAGCAGCAGCCGCTTGGCTAACACCTTGCTGCTAAGCTTAATTATTAACTCAGCCGGTGAGGGCAGTGCTCCCGCTCCCGTAACATAAGGTTTGATTGCAGTAGCGCAAGATCGTTGTATTACTGCTCCTAGTACTAGACTCCTAGCACTAGGATGATATGCAGAGAACATCTTCACTGCGGGTGCTGTGTGCTCTGCATTTGCGGTTACTACTGTAACCATGGCCTACGGTTCTATGCGGGCTGTTCTCTTTCTTATAAGCTAATTATCTGGTCTTAACATTGTGTTCTGACTTGGTTGCTTGGTTGTTAGTAGCAGCCGCTTGGCTAACACCTTGCATGTACTGTTAAGGTTCATTATTTAACTCAGCCGGTGAGGGCAGTGCTCTCGCTACGGCTCCCGGTAAACGCATGGTATGGTTGCAGTAGCGCTATATCGTTGTATTTACTGATCCTAGTACTAGACTCCTAGCACTAGGACGATGTGTAGAGAACAATCTTCACTGTGTGTGATGTGTACTCTGCATGTATGGCCATTAAGGAGGATTTCATCCTCCCAATATTATATTATCTAGTGGGCAGCTGTTTGGCTGACACTTTTAGGCACCGGCCACAGTTACTACTGTAACTAAGGTTCTAAGCCGTAAGTACTGGCCATAGTCAATACCGTAACTACGGCTCTGTGCTGTGTAAGTACTGGCCGCAGTTACTACTGTAACTACGGCTCTGTGCTGTGTAAGTACTGGCCATAGTCAATACTGTAACTACGGCTCCAAGCCGTGCAAGTACTGGCCATATTTACTCCTGTAACTACGGCTCTATGCTGTGTAAGTTCTGGCCATAGTTACTACTGTCACTACGGTTCCAAGCTGTGCAAGTACTGGCCACAGTTACTACTGTAACTACGGTTCTAAGCCGTGTAAGTACTGGCCATAGTTACTACTGTAACTACGGTTCCAAGCCGTGCAAGTACTGGCCATAGTTACTACTGCCACTACGGTTCCAAGCTGTGCAAGTACTGGGCAGAGTTACTACTCTAACTACGGTTCCAAGCCATGCAAGTACTGGCCATAGTTACTACTCTAACTACGGTTCTAAGCCGTGTAAGTACTGGCCATAGTTACTACTGTAACTACGGTTATATGCCGTGTGAGTACTGGCCATGGTTACTGCTGTAACTACGGCTCTGTGCTGTTATCTTCTTTAGAAGCTAGTTATCTGGTATTAAACATGTGTGTTATTTGACTTGATCTCGCTTGATCGTTAGCAGCAGCCGCTCGGCTAACGTCTTGCGTGTACTATTAAGCTTCTTTATTTTACCCAGCTAGGTGAAGGCAGTGCTCTCGCTCCCGCTCCCTCTGCCGGTAATGCGGATGTAGCTACATCCCTTTTTCTGGTCGGCGAGTAGTAGCAGCGCTCTACTCTTCCCAATCAGCAGGTAACCGGTGAAGGCTGTGTTCCCGCACCCACTCCCGGTTACGCTGCATCTGGCATTCGTCTCTAACTCAACCAGTGAAGGCAGTGTTCTCGCCCCCGCTCCTGGTAGACGCGGAACTGCCCTGTTTTTTCCGTTAAGCAGGTAGCGCACCCGCTCCTAGTTATGCTGCATCTGGCATTCGTCTCTAACTTAGCCGGCAGTGTTCTCGCCCCCGCTCCTGGGAGACGCTGAACCGCCGTGTTTATTAATCCAGCCAGGTGAAGGCAGTGCTCTCACTCCCGCTCCCTCTGCCGGTAACGTGGGTGTAATTACATCCCTCTTTCTGTTCTGCTGGTGTTAAATTCTGACAACTTGATTCGTTCAGATGCGTCACGTGGTGTGCTAAAACACTTCCTGCTTAGCTTTCTGCTAGACATTTAAATCTCAAAATGGCAAAAGAACGGCGAAAAAAAACGTTCATAGAGAAGACGACAACAATTGTCACTTGCACAAAGCAAGATTATACAAAAAACAAATGACCCCGAACATGAAATACCTTCACGGAGTGCGTCGAGGCGCAAGCTATCATCCAAAGAACAGGAGGGTTTAGCTAGCGCCTCACTGCAATCTTTAAAGGTTGTTTTTTCTCCTACTCTGAGTCCGAAATGTCCACTTCAGTTGCACTTACATACACCAAACCTTCCAGTTATATTCCTATCAATATTATGAAGGCTTTTACAAAAGGGTTTGTTCATATATCATTCATAGCCTGAATTATATAAGATTTTATACCTAGAAACATGGCGAAAATTGATATTTTAGGGCTGTTGACAGTATTTTCTATATATGAAGTGATAAAAAGAAATATCCAAAATCCCTTCTGTAAAAGCCTTGGATACTAATATGACTACAAAATGAAACGAGAATTTTGAACCTGGCTTTATCCAAAGTTCAGATTTCGGTTCCTGAAATGTGTTAAAATATGCTCAAATGTAATGAGATAATGGCTCATTTGCATATTCAGAAAACTTGTAATACAAGAAACAATTGCCTTATTTTAGGTAATTAACTGGAGAAATTACCCTATTCACCTGGTGTGTCTCGCCTTAACTGTTAGGCTTAATACACCATTATAGACCTACATCACTTAGCAACAGCTGCACATGCCCACATGCTAACTATGGGTCTTACAAACCTCCATAAAATTACAAATAGTCAGAACATATTATTTACAAGATTAATAAAACTATGAATTCAATTTTAACTAACTGACAAGGCAAAACACTGCACAACGGCAGCAGCATTAAAGGACAAATATCGTTTTACCTTCACAAAACTCCAAATGTAGCCTGGGGTGGCACTAAAGAAGACCCTCATTAGAGCAGATACATCCACACATTTTCCAAAATGTTACTATGGACATGCATCAAAGTCAGATGTGTCAGTCTCTTCTGTGTCATATTACTCTAGTTGTAGAGGTGGTGGGCTGAGGAGTAGCTGGTGGTCCACTCTTTTTATTGCGTTGTTTGTTGGAGAAAATAATCCAAAATCCTTTTTTGCACCATTCTAGAAAGTTGTCACTCTGCAGTGTGTGTGTCGCATCAATCACGTCACTCTCCCACAACCTAGATGACTCGGATTTTATTTATTTGGAAAATTCAAGCCACCTGACTGATACAAATATATACTATGACTATTATATGCTACTGTATACAGCTAATTTTATTTTAAGTAAAATCATAACTATTTTATGCAGATTAATAATTTTTATTTAGGTGGTCACTCAGTTTTTCAAATGTACACAGCACCCCCAGCACCCCTACTTCCCGCGGCTATGCACGAGATTCGAGGCTCTTGACGGATTTGGTGGTTACAGATTACAGCTTTGCTGCCTGTGATTCCCAAAGACGTGACAAGTCCTTGGCCAAGTGATATATATCTGTTGCTCTCTTTACAATAAATAGTTAAACTTAGAAGTTGTCTTTTCTGGAATTCTGAACCCAACAATTGCCTCTTGAAATATCCTTAGATGATGTTAGCTTGCTCTGCTGCGTGTGTCCTTTACAAACTGCTCACATGATTTCATTAAAGAACAGTTTCATATATTAGATTACGTGCAAACTGGATCCTCTTCAGGTCACAGGAGAAGCTCTTACTTTGTGTCTGAGGGTCCGGGTTCATCACTGAAGACTGGAGGAAGCCACTCTTTAGACCGGTCACTCTTCAGAGACCACATGGAGACCGGAGACTCTGCTCTCTGTCTGTGGAAACAACACATGTTTAAACATCAGTAGTTCATTTAAAGAGCAGCTTCTGATCTGTGACTATTCACCTGATTACAGATGTTTAGAGTTGTTGAGTCGTGATTGTGGGTTTCTGTTGTTAACATGCATTCGAGTGTGAAACGTTTTACATTTGTATTTTATTTGCTTAATTTAACACAAAGTCCAACATGTAGAGTGTGAGGATGATTTCACTAGTAGAGTATTTACTATCTCTGATGAAGACAAGAAGCAAGAGATCAATTACACTTTGTTAATGCACTCTACTGGGTTTCATTACACAGTTTAGATGATACCAAACAACTGAATCCTCTTCCGGTCAGCTCACAGGAGAAACTCTTACTTTGTGTCGGAGGGTCGGGTTCATCACTGAAGCCTGGAAGAAGACACATGGAGCCGTCACTCTTCAGAGACAGACAGCTGGAGACTGGGACTTGTCCTCTTCATCATCTTTGAAACACACACACACACACACACACACACACACGGTTAAACTACATGAAATCAGTCAGACTGCAGGCCGCTCTCCATGTTGTCTGCGCTGGGCTGTCACATGTTATCTAACTCTGATGAGTGAGGAAACAGGAAATAATAAAAGTGTACAACACTTGCAGAAGTCTCATAGACTCTCTGACGCAGATTTTTAAGTTATTTTCTGACATCCAGTTTGACAGAGTAAATAATGAGTGTGTTAGAAAGCAGATCCTGGTGTTAACACTCACCCTGTTGTTCTCCTCCTGCTGCCGAGCTGTAAAATGGCGTCTGGCAGTCTGACTTCATACTTTCACCTTCCCTCACCTGTCTGCAGCTCCTCCCTCTCATTCATAACCAGCCTCACCAGCGGAAGCAGTTCACATCCATCACTTTGTTCAGTGAGATAGACAAAGACATGCAGCTAAAAACAAGCTCAACGAAGTCATCAAAGGACACAACATCCACACCTCAGCGTCCATAGGATATCATTACATCTGCTTTATATAGAAAACAATGAACAGCGACTTAAATAAAAACACAAAGCTACATTTAACTAGTTTACAAGATGTGCCAAAATCAGGGCTGGAATAGAGATTTCACCTCCAGCCAGGTGGAAGGAGGGAAAAGTGTTTTAAATAGGGGCAGAGAAACAGGAGAGAAGCAGGCTGCTGCACCTCACTGGAAAGTGTTTTAAATAGGAGTAAAGTGTGCATAGATGCTCAAATACGTTTTCATGCAGCATAAAAGTGAGAACAACTAATTTAAATGGCTTAAAAAGCACAAAGTGATTTAAGTGCAGTTCCAAGTTTCACCACAGGAGGGCTCCAGGGAGCGCATCCCCCAACATGAGCACAGTGCATTAACAGCAGAAAATACGATCAATAAAGGCAAATCAATTGATGTAAAGTGCGGGGAGGCTCCACACCAGGCACAGGTACATTCTTACATCCCCACAATAGTGACACTGATGATTTGAAGTTGTTTCAGTGGGGAAAAGAGTGCTAAAAGTCTGCTAACAGTCTGCTAACAGTGTGGTAACAGTCTGATTGTTTCAGAGACCCATAGTAATGATACAATAAATCATTTACATCTAAAAGTATTGATTACAATTCATTTTTAGGGGGAAAATTGCTGATGAGGCATTTTTGTATTTTGGGCAAAACACTTCACCCAACCCTGTGTAGCAACCCAGTCTCACGGCATTTCGTGTTCACCAACACGATTTTTAATCTATTGATTCGTGTTCACCAACACGCTTTGCCCCTTTTTTTCGTGTTGCACGGCACGATTTTAAAAGCAATGTATTTCTACTGCGTGCACGTCTTTTTCTCCGGTCGGGTCGTGGGAGACCGGAAGCTGTGTGGTTCATAAAAACATGTTCTTACTCAATATCAAGCCACAATTATTCCTTTTATTTTAAATCGTATAATTTCGGACTTTTGTTGCCGTCTGTGAGGAAAATAAATGGGGCTCAGAGCCTCAGGATACTGAAATCTGTATTTTAAAATATTTGTTATTCTTTTCAAAATAACACACTGTTATTTACTCACCAATAACACACAATTATCCTTGCTTTTATTTATTGGTTTAATTCCATAATCTCTGGCTTTTTTGGCGTCCGTCAGGAACTGAATTTCAAAATAAAAATAACCAGAAACAGACGTAGGCCTGTAAGGGACATTTCGAGCATCATTGTGATTGTCAACATTTCTGAGTTTAGGATGGCCGAAGACACTACACTACCCATAATCCCCAGCTATCGTTTAGGACTACAGTCCCCGTAAGGTTACGCAGAGCGTCAAACAGCTGTGTGAAATGGAACGAAACCACGCCAGACTATCCAAAACTGGAATCGAACACCCCTCCAGAACTACACATGCTGGCTATTGTGTTTCGCAAAATGTTCTATGGGACGTCTCTACTGAACGTTTTCGTTTTTCCCACAATTAGAAGTTGCCAGTATTAAACACATTGGTGTTATCAAATGTAAAACATATAATTAATAAATGGGTGAAAATCACTTGTGTCCATAATGCGCAGCATTAATATATACCCACATGACAGCTCATTGCTACTTTGTAATTCTACTCCACGACAATTCAGAGGTTAACCTGGTATGTTTACTCCACTGCATTTATTTGAGTTACTTTGCAGATTCTGATTAATTATGTGAAATATAAACAACCCTTAAATCAGACTTTAGTTACACCTGAGTAAAATCCAGGTAAGGTGATTGTCAAGTGCCAACAATCAGGAGAGATATTTGATAGTTGGTGCTTGAGAAGACTAAACATGTATCTGCAATTGACATGAATGGAAACAAGTAATAAAGTATATTCATTACTCGTTATTCTCTACTAATAGTTAATTAAAGACTGTATATTATGGCTATTTTGCACATCCCTTTCAAGATTTTCAAAGGTTTATTGACATATCATACACAACTACGGTGTAGTTATGCAATGAATGAAACACTTGGGTCACAGGTTCCTCAACAGTGCATTACAAGACATCTATCAATATGTGTGTAACTCCACCATTAAACTCTTAATACCATTAATACATAAGAGTATAATTAATGTGTATAATATCAGTTAAAATAAGTTTAATGGCTTAATATTTATATGTAGATAGATACCCCCAACGTTTTTTTCTTATGTAAAAGAAGACCTTAATCTGTTATTTAATGTTTAAATAAAGCTTAATTAGTTTGTCTGTTTTGCACCTCCTCCTATATTATCCATTTATTGTCTGAGCCCCATTTATTTTCCTCACAGACGGCAACAAAAGTCAGAAATTATACGATTTAAAATAAAAGCAATAATTGTGGCTTGATATTGAGTAAGAACATGTTTTTATGAACCACACAGCTTCCGGTCTCCCACGATCCGACCAGAGAAAAAGACGTGCTGCAGGCAGTAGAAATACATTGCTTTTAAAATCGTGCTGTGCAACACGAAAAAAAGGGGCAAATGGTGTTGGTGAACACGAATCAATAGATTAAAAATCGTGTTGGTGAACACGAAAGGCCGTGAGACTGGGTTGTGTGTATATATACTGTGTATATATATATTAAAAAAAAACATATATATATATATATAAACACACACACAAACTCATTTTGCAGACCCTGTCCCTCGGTAGTCGTTCAAGTAGGAGGAGACATGCCAGCGTTCTCCTCCGGTTTACAGGCACTGTGTAAATTATATATGTAGAATAATTATGATGATGAATGCATTTTTTTTAAATAGGTTAAAAACAGAGACCACATTTCACTGTGTGCTTTTTAAATGTATTTGTGACCAATAAAGAGGTTTTTATCCTCCAATTAAAAATATACAATACTTTGTGCAATATACCCTCCTAATGCTACTTTTACTAACATGGCGTACATGTCTGTCATATTGTTTTTGACCTATTGTGTTATTAATGACGTGTGCATACTTAGCCATTGTTTTATTTGTCTCTTGACCTTACCTGCACGATCTGCTGTTCATGAACATTTCCACGATGCGGGACGAATAAAGGACTTCTGGTTCTGATGCTGATGAGATCTTTATGAAGGCTGTTATGAGGCACTCAGAACGTTCCCTATTGCATCGGTAGAGTGTTTGCCATCAGCATCGTGAGGATGTGACCGGTACATTATATGTTAAGCTTTTAAGTGATAGGCAGTCTGTGTGTGTAAGAAGCCTCACAATGTGCAGAGGAAGGATGCACAGTAAGGGACTCTGAAGAGGAGACTTCTGAGGAGGAGAGGTGGATTGTAAAACGCAGACATGTGGTACACACTACAGGAGAATAGGGTAACCAATAAACTAACAGATATCACCATGAACCCCTCATTACGGACATTAACACAGTTATCTTTTACATTACACGCTTTCTGACATGTCATGTTTGAATATGTTCATGAAGAGTTATGTAATGCTAACTTTTGAGGAGTTTGTTTCCCTAAAGTGATGAAAACGGTGTGTGTGTGTGTGTGTGTGTGTGTGTGTGTGTGTGTGTGTGTGTGTGTGTATGTGTGTGTGTGTGTGTGTGTGTGTGTGTGTGTGTGTGTGTGTGTGTGTGTGTGTGTGTGTGTGTGTCGGACGGACGGACGTAATCCTTAATCTGGATTTTGGATGTTTGAGTGGAATACAGAAAACATCATCAAGTCCCACTTTATTATTATTGATGTTATTTAGTATAACGTGTTACATCATATTGTTTAGTATCACTCTGTATATTATATAACCATGTAGTAAATGATCTTATAAAGTTGTCGTTAATGTGTTTGCTAACAGGCCAAAGTTTCTCTCCTCAGAGGACGAAGGAGAAAACTTTTTTGTTGACCGCCTCGGACCAATTACTGAGATAATCACCTCAGCTACTCAGCAGCTCAGGTGAGTGTGTGTTGTGTTTGAGACGACAGAGCGAGACTCACTGGGACCACTGGGTCATAATTAGCTCTTTGTACACTGGCTGTAGTCAGAGAGGGGGGGAGGGGCTCTAATGACCCTCATTACATCAGCTTCTGTGGACACTGCTGTCATCTGAATACATTCCATCATATTACTGAGAGGCCAACACACACACACCACACACACACACACACACACACACACACACACTAATAGCCAAGAAGCCTTGTTACAAAAAAGTAGTCGTCTACACATGTCCTGACTTGTTGTGCTGTGTTTAGTAACTCTTCACCCCACCCAGGTGACATTAGTGTGATTTGATCCCACACAACAATTTAAGGTGTTCAGAGATTTCTTTCACGTTCAGTCCGTATATGATTGGGTTGAAGACGGAGCGATAGGAAACTATTTGCAAAGTCAATATCAAACGTGTCATTTTGGGAATATTTAATCCTAGACGAATTATAACAACATCTAAATCAAATAAACAGGGACAGCTGATTAAAACCAACAGGTGGGGTCAACAGGTCTGTGCAGCTTTTCTCCTGTATTCTCTACCATGTTGATATGACAGTATAAGTCTCCTGGTGTATGTAAAGAGTATGAAGATAAGAGGCAGAAGGGACAGATTCACCAACATGAACACTCCACATACAGAGAGAGCGCTCGAGCTCACACGCTGAAGATCGTAAATCGAATTGTTACAAAAATCCCTCTAATAGTAAAACTGCAGAGTTTGCTATTAGAATAAAGAATACATCCCACAGCAGTCTCACAAGTCGGCAGAAGCCAAGACAAAACCAGACAGACATCGCCAGTTCTTTTCCTCACGATGGTTGATAATGCAGAGGTTTCCACAGAGACACGTATCTGTCGCAGGCCCTGGCTGCCAGCAGGGAAGACTCTGAAAAGGTCAGTCATATTCATCACATTTTGAAACAGACGGGCTCGAGAAGATATGATCTGTTTCTCTGATAACAAGTCAATCAGAAGCCTGGGGTAAATATAGGTGCTATAAAGAACAGAGTCAATCAACAAAGCTGCATTGAACATGTACGTGTGGCGCAGTGGGTTGAGCGTTGGTGTTGGGGTCAGGGGTCACAGGTTCAAACCCCACTGCAGTCAGCATGTCGTTGTGTCCCTGAGACCCTTCACCCCAAAGTGCTCCTGTGGGGATTGCCCACAGTATTGAGTGTGTGAGTCGCTTTGGATAAAAGCATCTAACAAGTGACATGTGATGTGATGTACATAGGCTCATGGAGGCTTTTGTGAATAACAGGGTTCATACACTTCTCCATGACTTCTCAATGACCTTTACCTGATTTTCCATGACCAAAAAAAAATTAGCACTGAAAATGTTGTATTTGAACATGGAACAGGAAAATAAGGTCTGCATATGAAACATGTAGTGCCTATCTAAAACAAATCAAATAGTAGGCTTACTAGCTTCTACTCGCTAAAGCAACTGCCGTCAGGGAGGCAAAGTCATCAGGTATGAAAAAGGTGACAAAGACCCGACCCCTGACCCCACGGAATATCGGTTTAGGAATAACAGAGGAGTTTAGCCGTCAGAGCAATTAAAGCAGCAGGTAATAATAACAGAAACGCCAGAGAGTCACATCTAATAGAAATATATAAAAGCTTTTATTTTAATTGTGCAGCAGTCAGTTTATCATTCTGGCAGCACTGTTGAGTAAATGTATTTTCATGCCTCTGTGCAAGGCTTAGTCTTTCTATCTGTATAGCCAGTTGTGTAAGGTAACTAAGTTCATAAACTCAAGTACTATACTTGGGTACAATTTTGAGATACTTGTACTTTAAGTATTTCAATGTTTTGCTACTTTATAATAATATATATATATATTATTATATATTATATATAATTCCAAAATAATAATAATTACAGTTTTTATAATTATTAAATATGCACCCATATAACAATAAATTCAAGGAACTCAAGATGCCAAGGCCAGGATTCGTACCCCACTCTCTCCACACCAAGGAGCGAGTCTCTATCCATTGCGCCACACATTTTACAAAAAATGTGCATCAACGGAAGTTATATTTATAGTTTAGGCATCTGCAGTGGGAGCCTGAACCAGAACCTCATGCCTCATGTTCTCCGTTCAGCACCACAGAGAGTGCCTCCCTGCTCCTGCTGCTGCTGCTGCTTCTGCACACCTGTGCTTCTGCTGGTGACTCTCTGCGCGTGGCTATCACGGGTGATGTTCTTGCTGACGTCGATGCAGAAGTCTCCTCGGATGGTTCCGGGCTTGGAGTCAGCGGGGTTGGTCTACGTGGCTATCCCCATAATGACCAAGTCGCTGCACATTATCCCGCTTATTACATGGCCACATTCTCAACAAAGTAACGTTATGACTCCCAATATTAATTGAAATGCTTTTATGGATTTAGAAAATGATTTTATTGATTTAAAAAGTAGTTGTATGAATTGATTTAAATTGACATGCATCCGCCAAGAAAAATAGTCCGTTGTTACTGTTTGAACTAACGTAGCAACGGCAGGAACTGCTTCGATAGCGTTTTTGAGGAGCTTTGATTCAAACCTTGGAAAGTATCTCGATATCCCTGCCCTGATGCCAAAGCAACTGCACACTGTATGTGTCGCCGTTTGATGTATACGTATGGACCGCTGCGTAAAAAGGAGTGTTTCTGCCCGTTACTTCTCCTCTGTTTTCTTGTCCCTCTTGTCTTTTTCTTTTCTTCACTGGGGACTTTCTTTCCTATGGTGATTGTCCCGATGTCCCACATATGTAAGCCCACTTCTCAATATTATTAATAATTCCAAAATAATAATAATTATAGTTTTTATAACTATTAAATATGCACCCATATTGACTTGGGTCACATTTAACAATAAATTCAACGAACTCAAGATTTGATGCCAAGGCTGGGTTTCGAACCCCGCTCACACCAGAGAGCGAGTCTCTATCCATTGCCCCACAAGTGGCGCTAAAAGCTTATTGAACAATTGTGTAATATATAGACTCCACTATGGCATAAAAAGACATTTCTCTATTGTTTTGGCGATCAAACTTGACAAAAAACACATCAAATCACATCTACAAATCAATACGAAGCTAATGAAACCACTTTCAGACTCCTAGCGTATTTACAAGTTTGAAAACGTAGCAATGGCTTTTCACATCACACCATTGTGTGATATATGAGTCGTTTGTACATTTTACTGGTGGAAGACAAAGCTAAATGTCTCCTTACTCTATTGACGAATCTATAGCAGCTGGATCCCTGAAATGCTACACCAGTGTACTACATATAGCGGGGAACATTTGCTGTGAATATCAATTGCGTCACTCAAATGCTTGATTTTATATCAATATTATTCCAATTAAAAGCTAATTTGTCCAAAAAGGCTACTAATTCATATATTTTGATAACAACGTCTGATCGGTTCGGGCTCAATGGCTATTCCCCATCTCTGATTATTCTGCATCCAATGGTACCCTTCTTGAGTCTCTAGGACTTCAGGGGGCGGAGCTAGGGCAGTCAGACGCTAATGGCAGTAATGCACGATGGCATTTGATTGAAAAAAGGTTCTGGGTGGGCCAGGGTGCCCATATTTCAGATTCCTGATCTGGGCCTTATCTAGAGGCCCCCTGTGAAAAAATTATCTCTTTAGCCCTTTTCAAAGTACTTTAAACAGTCACGGAGCACTGCGGCTGCTCAAAAGGCCGCAACGGAAGGTTTTGTTACATTTTAAGCCGTAACCTTTGACATTTAGTCGCACCAGAGGCATCCATTTGCATCTGCTCTCCGAGACGGTTAAAATGACATCAAGCTCAAAGGGGTCAGACCTTCCTTTGTGCTGTAAAGGGCACCGTACGGCATGAAAGCGTGACCTTTGACCTTTGGAGCTTTGTTACAATTCAAGCCGTAATCTTTGACATTAGGAGCAGCGGAGGCATCAATCTGCATGTACTCTTCGAGCCGGTTCTAATGAGAGCAAGCTCAAAGCGGTCGGACCTTCCTTTGCGCCGTCGAGAGTACTGTCGGCATTGCGAATGTGACCTCTGACCTCGGTTTTGACCTTGTCCAAGGTCGCAGGGTCCCCATATTTTGCAAGCGGGTTCCACACAAGTGCAACAACACACTCTCGGAGTTTCAGAGCGCCAACCACATTTTTTCAATTTTTTAAATTTTCTTCCCATCAGCCAACACAAGCCTGTCAAATGCTAAGCTCCAGACAGCATTTTGTGAGAAAGTTTGACATTTTATTGAAAAAGGTTCTGGGTGGGTTACAGTTTACATACTTCAGAATCCTGATCTGGGCCTTATTTAGAGGCCCTCTGTGAAAAAAGTATCTCTTTAGCCCTTTTCAAAGTACTTTAAACAGTCACGGAGCACTGCGGCTGCTCAAAAGGCCTCAACGGAAGGTTTTTTTACATTTTAAGCCGTAACCTTTGACATTTAGTCGCACCAGAGGCACCCATTTGCATCTGCTCTCCGAGACGGTTAAAATGACATCAAGCTCAAAGCGGTCAGACCTTCCTTTGCGCCGTCGAGAGTACTGTCGGCATTGCGAATGTGACCTCTGACCTCTGGGTCGCAGGGTCCCCATATTTTGCAAGCGGATTCCACACAAGCTAAACAACACACTCTCAAAGGCTCGGAGCGCCAAGCACATTTTTGGATTTTTTTTCAATTTTCTCATTCTTCTCCAGCACTAGCCTCTCAGACTATTCACGTAAATCAGAATTATGTGAGAAATATTAAATGTTATTGAGAAAAAAATTATGGGTGAGTTTAAGTTTCCATACTTCAGATTCCCAGACACCAGACATCAGACATAAGTACATGGTAAAAATATTTGGTAAGTGGGACCCACATTGGTTTGTCGTACACCCCCCCCAACACACCATTACAAATATTTGGTAACTGGGACCCATATTGACTTTCTGCCACCCCCAACCCCCCCCCCATAAGTATAAGTACACACAGTACGTTAATATTTGTTTAATATGTGGTAAGTGGGCCTCATATTGACTTTCGGCCACCCCCCCCATGCAGTACAAGTACAACCCTATTAGAACACCGCCACCTAGGGTCCAAGAACGTGCAGCACACAAATACGTTATTTCCGGCACAAATATAGTGGCGACGGGACTGCAAATTCGGTGGACCATCCCTTGGCACAAATATATGGACGGCGCTGCTAAATCCCTATGGGAGAATTGGACGGCCGGGCACTATGATGCTTCCCCAATATTTGTAGTATTGTACTTAAACTTATGGGGTGGGGGGGTGTCAGTCAACCAGATATGCTATCCCACTTACCAAATATTTGTAGTATTGTACTTAAACTCATGGGGGGGTGTCAGTCAACCCGATATGCTATCCCACTTACCCAATATTTGTAGTATTGTACTTAAACTTATGGGGGGGGTGGGGGATGTCAGTCAACCCGATATGCTATCCCACTTACCAAATATTTGTAGTATTGATTACTCAATGACTGTCCACCCTGACCATATGCTAGCCCACTTACTCTATATATCACATTCAGTTAATGATAACTCAATGACTGTCCACCGTGACGATATGCTGGCCCGCTTACTCTATATATCAAATCGGGTTACTGACTCGTGAAATGTACAGGAATCCGTCCATTTCATCCACATTTGACTACTTGTGAAATGTACAGCAGAGTCACTGCTGTAAGCAGGGTCCCACGCACACAGGCAGAGATCCAGGGTCATGCACATGGCTTTCTTACCCAGCAATAAGTGTGTGAAAGCTGGGTAAAAGTTATGTGAATACAGCAGCAGCAGCAGCAGGCTGTGACACAGAGGTACACATTGATGTGTACACTGGGTCATTCAGAATGTACTATTTCTGAATAAATAGCACATTCTGAACATATGTCAAACAGAGATTCCTATTAAAAGTTATCAATTAATAGCAAGATTTGACATGGACAAACAGGCTATTTCACAGGACACAGGCTATATCAGACTTCCATGACATAAACCGGGAAAAGCACCTCTCTGTGGTGGCTCACAGAGCCCCAAATGACGGACTAAGCAGCTAAAAAACGATTTAAAACCGTTTGAAATTACTGCCGGGTGCTGATGGAAAGCATTTTCCCCAGGAATAAGTGTTTACAAGGCGGGTAAAGTGTTCCTGCAGCCCCTCCATGACGGTAATAATGATTATAAATCATTTCCATGGCAGAAAGCTGTTTTTAAAAGTAAAAAACCATTTTCTCAAGACTAAAGTCAAGACTGCTATAGCTGTATAATCTATTATAAACATTCTGAACGGCACATTTACCTGTGTTTTCCACCATCAAAATGTACAAACGACACATCAAATCACATCTACAGATGAAGACGAAGCGAATGGAATTACTCGCAGACTCCTAGTGTGTGGAAATTGAGACGTGAGATCTCTCACATTTCTGGGCTAACCAGAAATGTAAATAGTGCTCAAACAGAACAACTCGACATGCTAGGAGTCTATGGAGTACTTCCATTCGCTTCGTCTTGATCTTTAGATGTCATTTGAGGCATCGTTTGTCCATTTTGATGGTGGAAAACAAAGGGAAATGTATTTTGCTCATTGAAATCGTTAAAGTGAAGCTGAAAGTGACGTCACTGTTGAGAAACGGAGAGAGCAGGGGAGAGAGATCTCACGTCTCGATTTATACACACTATGAGTCTGGCAGTACGTCCATTCGCTTCGTTTTCATCTGTAGATGTGAATTGATGTGTCGTTTGTACATTTTACTGGTGGAAAACAAAGCTAAATGTCTCGTTACTCTATTGACGAATCTATAAAGCACACTTATTCTCCATAAGCTCTCAGCGCCACATGTGGGGCATTAAGATAAGCACTGGTCTTTGGTCCGATAGGTCCCAGGTTTGAAACCGGTAGTCAAAATAGAATTATTATAATATATATTGTGGTGCACTTTTTTTTGTATTCAAATATTGCTATATCTGCAATCAAAGTCAGTCCCTCCCAGTAATGGGTACTAGTTAATTCCACTATCCCCACCATATTTAAAAAATAAGTCATATATAAAAAAATTATTTAATAAAGTCTGAGTTCACTTTTTTTGAGATCCATAGAAAAGGGGTGAAAATGGAAAAAAAGTATCCGAAAATAGTGTTCCGTAAGGCGGGTAGAGTCCCTGAAAACTCCCCTTACATACCCTAGGGACCAGAAGGTACACTGGTTGGACATTCACGAACGGCCGCGGTCTACTCAGTGTACGGGGTACATGTATCAGACTTCAATGCAGAGCTGGAAGTCGGTTATATAGACATACCCTAGGGACCAGAGGGTACACTGGTTGGACACTCACGACCGGACGCGGTCTACCTAGTGTACGGGGTCCATGTAGCTGTATTTTGCGGTGCTTTACCGTCCGACCATCGACACTCATAGTCGGCCTTCTTCACAGCACCACCTGCCCTGCTGGAGGTTCACACTTTAACTTTTTTTACCCTCTTCTACCTTACAAATCATCCCACACTTGAGCACTCCTCACTCGGACTAAACACCTCCATGCTACCACCAGAACCAGATATCGTGGCCCTGGGGATATTAATGGAAAACTACCCATAGTGGGCTTTAAAAACAGAAGACTTAGTAATTTTAACAAACTTTATTTACACTATTTAGATAAATAACATTCACATTTGATATAACGTATGTACAAGGGGAGTGATAACAACAACACACTGCATATTTACAAGTTGATCACAGACAAGAGTGGGTGAAGTTGGGGCAGAGTATGGCACCCTCTCTTCACCCATGTCTGAGGGGCTGTTTTCGGCCAGTGACTGGTCCCTCTTCGCTCGCCCAGCATTGACATGTCTTGGTAGGGAGTCTTGGTAGGGAGCCGGGCTGTGCTCCTCTCCAGAGCTGTCACTGTCGATGTCAATACCCGCAAAAGTGTCTTCATTTCCCGCTGCTGCTGCTGCTGTCGATTCCGCGGCCGCTGCTTGCAGTGACTCTGTGAAGAGTAACCGAATGTCCGCAGCCTCCTTCAAAGAAGGATTATTCGCGTAAAATTTGTCCGCAGTTGCAGTGTTGTGACACATGAAATCACTCACTCTTTGGCGGTTGCCTCTGTCTTGAAACCTCTTCGCATTATCGGCGTGGACTGTGCGGAGGTCGGTGAAGTTAATGGGACGGTGAAGATGGGGAAGATTAATGGTAATTTAAGGGAGATATGGGCATTTGCATCCGACCCGAGCAACCCAGGAATTAGTGTCGAAAGCCCCGGTTAATTTTCTTTAAAATCAGGGTGCACATGGATGTGATACTCATTAATACGTGTGTGAAAGCTGGGGAAGATTAATGGTAATTTAAGGGAGATATGGGCATTTGCATCCGACCCGAGCAGGGGGACTTCTTTACCCAGGAATAAGTCTCGAAATCCCCGGTTAATTTCCTTTAAAATCAGGGTGCACATGGCTGCGGTACACATTACTTAGTGTATGAAAGATGGGGAAGATTAATGGTAATTTAAGGGAGATATGGCCCTTTCAAACACACCATATGACTCAAGCACTCTGTACATTTCAAAGGCACAAAGGCACCTCTTTGGGGCCGCTCCAAGAGCCCCAAAACACGGACTGAGGAGCTCCAGGATCTCTCCCTGACATGAGCAAACAGGCTATTTCAGACTTCCATGAAATACACCGGGGAAAGCACCTATATGTGGCCGCTCCAAGAGCCCCAAAACACGGACTGAGGAGCTCCAGGATCTCTCCCTGACATGAGCAAACAGGCTATTTCAGACTTCCATGAAATACACCGGGGAAAGCACCTCTTTGTGGCCGCTCCAAGAGCCCCAAAACTCGGACTAAGGAGCTCCAGGATCTCTCCCTGACATGCGGACCTCCAGAACCTCGCGCACCTTGGGTCCCCGGGCCCCCGAACTTAAGCACTCCCCCTCGGACTAAACCAAGATGATCACACCCTCAAGAATCTCGTGCCCCTGGGTAGCTTAAATGGGGTGTATTTTGCGGTGCTTTACCGTCCGCCCATCGACACTCATAGTCGGCCTTCTTCACAGCAGCACCACCCACCCTCCAGTGGAGGATTTTTATTGTGCCCCTGGGTAGCTTAAATGAGCTGTATTTTGCGGTGCTTTACCGTCCGACCATCGACACTCATAGTCGGCCTTCTTCACTGCAGCACCACCCACCCTCCAGTGGAGGATTTTTATTGTGCCCCTGGGTAGCTTAAATGAGCTGTATTTTGCGGTGCTTTACCGTCCGACCATCGACACTCATAGTCGGCCTTCTTCACTGCAGCACCACCCACCCTCCAGTGGAGGATTTTTATTGTGCCCCTGGGTAGCTTAAATGAGCTGTATTTTGCGGTGCTTTACCGTCCGACCATCGACACTCATAGTCGGCCTTCTTCACTGCAGCACCACCCACCCTCCAGTGGAGGATTTTTATTGTGCCCCTGGGTAGCTTAAATGAGCTGTATTTTGCGGTGCTTTACCGTCCGACCAATCGGCAGCCATAGTCGGCCTTCTTCACAGCAGCACCACTCACCCTCCAGTGGAGGATGTTATCGGGCCCCTGGCAACATCGGTCTAGCCGCTGGCAGGAACTTGACATCGTGAGTTGACATCGCATTTCCATTGAGCGGAAACCCGTACATTTGAAAGCCAAGTATCACGGTACCTCCGTCAATAAGGCTGACAGTTGCCTTACATTCGTCCAGAGTCGGAAAAAGTCTAACGGCCCGTACACACTTCAGGCGTCAGAAAAGCTTGAAGCTGGGCGTGTCCGAGGCTTGGCGCTTTCTCGCGCCCAAGGTGACCAACAACCAATCAGGAATTTCCCGCCCGCCCCCGGCATACAAAGCAAAAAAAATCCCGGCTCTTCTTTACTATTGCCAAAATGGATGCCGGTTTTGTAGCAACGGTTTATTCAATGTCTCGCAGGAGGCCACGTATAGTGCGTCGCTGTTGGGTACATCCGATACTCAGAAAACGTCTGCAACGGGGGGAATACCACGTTCTTGTCCAAGAGATCCGCCTGGATGGTGTACTGTTTCAGCAGGATGAGCAAAGACGCGTCCGACGAGTTGCTCGGAAAATTCGGTCCACTGATTGCAAAGGCAAACACCCGTATGCGTTTGTCAATCGGACCCGGCGAGCGACTCGCCATCTGCCTACGGTACGTTTTGTGTATTTCTACTTCTTTAATATGACTCTGTATATAAAGAGAGAGAATCCATGCAATGGATGAATGAAGTCTGTGATTTAGTTCAGATGAATAACATTAATTAAGATAGCTAGGTAAACGCAGTATTGTGTGTGTGTGTGTGTGTGTGTGTGTGTGTGTGTGTGTGTGTGTCTGCCTGTGGTGTAATTGTGTGTCTGTGGTGTGTGTGTGTGTGTGTCTGTCTGTGATGTGTGTGTGTGTCTGCCTGTGGTGTAATTGTGTGTCTGTGGTATGTTGGTGTGTCTGTGGTATGTTGGTGTGTCTGTGGTGTGTGTCTGTGGTGTGTGTGTCTGCCTGTGGTGTAATTGTGTGTCTGTGATGTGTGTATGTGGTATGTTGGTGTGTGTGTGTGTGTCTGCCTGTGGTGTAATTGTGTGTCTGTGATGTGTGTATGTGGTATGTTGGTGTGTGTCTGTCTGTGGTGTAATTGTGTGTCTGTGATGTGTGTGTCTGTGGTATGTTGGTGTGTGTGTGTCTGCGGTATGTGTGTCTGCGTGGCGTATAACTTTTTTTTTAAATCATGTATATTACTTTTTTCTCAGGTACCTGGCACCCGGTGACTCGTACAGGACCATAGCATTCAGCTATCGGGTCGGGCATAAAACAGTGGCTGTCATCGTCAAGGAGGTTGCGGGTGCCACCTGGACCGCGCTGGTCGAGGAGACCATGCCGGTACCACAGACGGAGGACTGGAGAGCCATCGCTGCTGGGTTCCAGGAGCGCTGGAACTTTCCAAATTGCGTTGGTGCCATTGATGGGAAGCATGTGGTGATCCAGGCTCCGGGACATTCTGGGTCCCTGTATTTCAACTACAAGTCCACCCACTCCTTGGTACTACTGGCTGTCGTGGATGCCCAGTACCTCTTCAGGGTAGTGGATGTCGGATGTTTTGGAAGGAGCAGCGATGGTGGAAGCCTGTGGAATTCCGCTTTTGGAGAGAGCCTCCGAGGTGGCAGTCTGCAGCTACCACGTGACACAGTCATCCCAGGAGCAGAGCGGCTGGGCCTTCTTCCCCATGTGTTTGTTGGGGATGAGGCTTTTCTGCTGCTGGACAACCTGCTGCGTCCGTTCCCTGGACGTCAGCTCACAGGAGGCTGTTCAACTACCGCCTCGGCCAGGTTGGTGGTTGAATGTGCGTTTGGCATCCTCTCATCTCAGTGGAGAATGTTCCGGCGTGTCATCACCACCAGCCCGGAGGTAACAGAGTTGTGTGTGAAGGCCACCTGTGTGTTGCACAACTTCCTCCACAGGAAGACAATAGGAAGGTCATCATGCACACCTGTCGTCGCAAAGTCGAGTGATGAAGCTCCAACCCTGCGCGATGCACCTATGATGGGCTCCAACAATGCCACACGCTGATCCATCCAACTGCGGGAGACCTTCTGCTCCTATTTGAATGAGGAGGGTGTAGTGCCATGGCAGCAGAACGTGGTGTAGGGTCACCATGGCTCATCCAAACCAAAAGCTCTTTTAAGAGCTACCCATTTTAAAATCAAACATTGCTAATAAACATGTTTCTTGAATTGATATTATGATATGACTAACAACTTTTTTCTTTCAGCCCTGTTTTTACTGATAAACCACTCATAATTTCAATATGTTTTCACATGACCAATTACAGAAGAAATCATGTCGGTTTGGCTGAGCCTGCTCCCCTTGCACGGTGTGTCGGCCATGTACTTGAGAAAGTGTGATATATTCTTGATGTAGAAGTCGGAGGTCGTGACCTGAAGGCTTGACTTCATCAGGCTCCGGGACCACCCGCGTATCCTCTTGAGATCCCTCAAAAAGAGTCAGTCAGACAGGCGATTGAAACCGTGAGCCATGAAACTGAGGAACGACTTCACTCTGCTTAGTTTGGAGACTGTGATTTCCTGGAGCCTCACTGGTGGGTCGATACCTGCATAATGCTCCCGGTATCCTTGCAGATACTCCTCTGTGAAATAGAAACAGTACTTTAATGACAACACGTGGTGTGTTACAGAGACTGCATTTGTCACATATTCAACACACTTACCCATGATCCGTGGGAATGTGATGTCTCTCATTATATTTCCCCGGCCCCTGCCCCGTAACCAGGGGGAATTTATGGGAGGGGAGGTTGACGAGGCCTCGGTATGCATGGATGCAGGCTCTGAGGAGCTGGATGAATGTGTGTGAGAGCCAGTGGGGGACTTGCTGCAGGCGGGAATTGGAGACTTGCTGCAGGCGGGAATGGGAGACTTGCTGCAGGAGGGACCTTTCGACTCGGACAGCCTCGTTGGTGTCGACTCTGCTCGGGGCCGTTTGTTTAGAATGACCCGCTCTCGTTCCTCGCCATCGAACGCGGGCATGTCCCCGGCCCGCTGATCCATCCTCTGTCGCTTGTGTTTTATCCTTTTTTGCAATTTGAAGCGAAGCGATTTCACTTCAAAAGCATATCTGTCCCGCTGAGCCCTCACTGCATTTGCCTCCATCCTCCATTCTTTTGCAGTCGAGGTTGCCACACTCGTTCACCGGGGACAAGGGTAGAGGTTGTGACAGTATGTCGTCGTCGTCCTCCATGTCAACAGCCCAAGCAGTAATCATTGCTATGGTGGGGTGTGTCATTCGGAGTGCATAAAGCTCCTTCTTGGCCACTGTCATTTTCAGTTTATTTTGAACCACATGTAGTTCCTCCCGGGCCAGCTCAACATGGTCTCTGGCCAAGTGGCGATCCAGCCTTGTGCCGCGGTACTCGCATCCCAGAATGGTACAGGGATGGAGCCTAATGTTGGTCCGTCCGTTGGCCAACAACAGCAGAATTTTTCTTTCATCCAAGTTACGCACACCATGGTGCCTCTGCAGGTGCTTGCTCAGGGCACGGTAGGAGCTATTGCAGATCGGACAACGGACCGCCATCCGACCTGTATTATTGAGCATTTCGGTACCGGGAAATGTCACCAGAATTGTGGGTAAAAAAGAAGGAAGCGTGAAAAGACTCACGAAAGATGCACTCAGCTTATTTTCAAATCAGAGTTTGTTTTCATTTGCATCACGGTGCGGTGTCCCATTTAGGCACTCGTTAGGCGGGCAGAGATCCCTGTAATCTCCCCTCACGTTCATCCAGAGTCTGGTTCTCACAAAGGATACCCGACAGTTTCAGGTACGACAACGTGGGGATAACAGTATCCTCCGCGGAGGCATTGCACCCCTCTCACCTGCCCCCGGAGGAGGCAGGGGAGTGAGGTACCCAGAGGGCGCACGGTGGATGGCCAGGGAGAGGCCGCCACACCGCGCTGGAGTCAGGGTCCCGGTGGAGCGCAGGACCCGGCAGTAGCCTCCAGCAGAACCCCGATGTCCCTCGTCCCTCGGAAGAGGTGGAGAGGCGGGTGTTTCCATCTGCTGGCGGGTTGCCGGGATAACAGTATCCTGCACGGAGGCATTGCACCCCTCTCACCTGCCCCCGGAGGAGGCAGGACCCGGCAGTAGCCTCCAGCAGAACCCCGATGTCCCTCGTCCCTCGGAAGAGGTGGAGAGGCGGGTGTTTCCATCTGCTGGCGGGTTGCCGGGATAACAGTATCCTGCGCGGAGGCATTGCACCCCTCTCACCTGCCCCCAGAGGAGGCAGGACCCGGCAGTAGCCTCCAGCAGAACCCCGATGTCCCTCGTCCCTCGGAAGAGGTGGAGAGGCGGGTGTTTCCATCTGCTGGCGGGTTGCCGGGGAGAACGCCCTTAACGTGTTGTGAGAACCATGATTGTGGGTCATACAGGCAACCATTTTTAGCTGAAAATAGTGTCTCGTTATTCCGTGAAAACTCCCCTTGAGTTCGTCCAGAGACCAGTTTCACAACTTAAAGTTGTGTGAGAACCATGATTGGGGGTCCTCTAGGCAACCATTTTAGCCGAAAATAGTGTCTCGTTATTCCGTGACAACTTCCATTGCATTCCTCCAGAGTCGGAAAAAGTACAACTCAACTTTTGGAAGAACCAGAAAAAGGGGTGAAAATGGATAAATTGTATCCGAAAATAGTGTTCCAAAAGGCGGGTAGAGTCCCCTGGCAACTCCCCCTACCTTTCTCCAGAGTCGGAAAAAGTATAAGTTAACTTTTTGGAAGAACCAGAAAAGGGGTGAAAATGGATACATTTTATCCGAAAATAGTGTTCCAAAAGGCGGGTAGAGTCCCCTGGCAACTCCCCCTACCTTTCTCCAGAGTCGGGAAAAGTCTAAGTTAACTTTTTGGAAGAACCAGAAAAAGGGGTGAAAATGGATAAAATGTATCCGAAAATAGTGCCTCTTGAGGCGGATAGAGTCCCCTGACAACTCCCCTTGCATTCATCCAGAGACCAGTTCAAAAACTTTACGTTTTTTGAGAACCATGATTAGGGGTCCTCCAGGCAACAATTTGATCCGATCCAAAGTGCTTGTGAGGCGGACACATTCCTCCATGATTTCCCCATCATGAGATTATAGCTCGTTTTTTTCTATGTGCTCTCAAAAACCGGGGAGGTCTCGTTTCCCCTCTCCGTTGTAAATTGCAACGGGGGAGTGCAAAAGTCTCCGGGGCTTCGTTCCGAAGCGCCGAAGACTTGACCCCCTCCCCCGTTGGCACTTAGCCGTTTTTCCAGAATTTTCAAAAACTTCATTTTTGATTATTTTAACATATAATTGACCGTTTTCTTTACTTTTTTTTGCTTTCCACGGGTGGGGACGCATGGCAGGCCGCCTATGAGCTTCCAAATTCGGCCTGGAACCTCCGGGAATTATCGGATAAGCTCCATATACTGACGACTCCCATCAAAAGTGATTGAAATGTACAGGAATCTGTCCATTTCATTCACATTTGACGACCCGAGCAGGGTGACTTTGTTACCCAGGAATTAGTGTCTAAAAGCCGGGTAAGATTACTCACGGTATACAGGACTTTCACCCTCCCCTGTTGGCACTTAGCCGTTTTTCGAGAATCATCCATACTTCCATAACATGAGACCCCAGACCCCCGGAATTAAGCACTCCCCAACGGACTAAACCCAGATGTTCACACCCTCCAGAACTTAATACCCCTGGTGAGTCAGAAAATAGGTGTATTTTGCGGTGCTTTATCGTCCGCTCATCGGCACCCATAGTCGGCCTTCTTCACAGCAGCACCACCCACCCTCCAGTGGAGGATGTTATCGGGCCCCTGGCAACACTGGTAAACACTGGTAACATCGGTCCAGCCGCTGGCAGGAACTTGACATCGGGAGTTGACATCGCATTTCCATTGAGCGGACACCCGTACATGTGAAGGGCAAGTCCCACGGTACCTCCGTCAATAAGGCTGACATTTGCCTTACTGCCATTGAAGTCTGACTGCCCTACCTCCGCCCCCTGAGGTCCTAGAGACTCACGGAGGGTACCATTGGATGCGGGATATGTTCAAATGTGGGCTAGCCACTGAGCCTGAACCGATCAGACCAATCACTCTTCCTGGCTTCTAAAGTGTTGTGAAGCAGCCTGTTCTCTGGGTGCAGTCTGGGTGCAAGAGCCATGCGCTGCAAGGAGATCTCTGGGTGTGCTCTGTGGCTCTCACAGCCCGCTTCTCTCTGGCTGCTCTCTCCCTGTATTCACAGCACTTTCCTCCGCCTTTCACACACTTATTCCTGGGTAGGAAAGCCATGTGCATCACTCTGGAGCTCTGCCTAGGTGCCTTTGAGTGTGAGACCCTGCTTACAGCAGTGAACCTGCTGCCAGCATTACAAAAATATTAATCAGGCGTTTTAACACTTTTTTCCATGAAAATGATTTGTATTGACTATCATGGGGCTATATAAATCAAATTCCGGGTAATTAGGAGCACAATTGTACCTTTTACTATTTAAATGTATTTGTATTATATATTTTTGGGCTATTAAAGTGACATTTCTGGGTAACTGTCGGTTTATGGAGCTTAGCCCACAATTACCGGAGGTTCCAGGCCGAATTTGGGAGCTCATGGTGCATGGCGGCCTGCCATGCACCCCCACTAGTGGAAAGCAGAACAAAGTAAAGAAAACGGTCAATTATATCTTAAAATAATCAAAAATGAAGTTGTAAAAGTGCCAACAGAGGAGGGGCTCTAAAAAGCTCAAGTCTTCGGCACTTCGGGCGGAAGCCCCGGACACTTTTCCACTACCCCGTTGCATTTTACAACGGAGAGGGGAATCGAGACCTCCCCTTCTCCGTCAACAAAATTCATTCATGTTTTTCAAGCTACGATATCGGAAACCCGGTTTTTGAGAGGACTGTTTCACATCATGGAGGAATGTGTCCGCAACATAAGTGCTTTGGCTCGGATACAATTGTTGCATGGAGACCCCCAAGTATGGTTCTTACCAAACTTTAAGTTTTTGAACTGGTCTCTGGAGCAATGCAAGGGGAGTTGTCAGGGAATTATGAGACACTATTTTGGGATACAATTTCTCCATTTTCACCCCTTTTCTCTGGTTCTCCCAAAAGATAACAGAGTTTTTCCTGACTCTGGAGGGATGTACGGAGAGTTGTCAGGGGACTCTACCCGCCTTAAGAAACACTATTTTGGGATACAATTTCTCCATTTTCACCCCTTTTCTCTGGTTCTCCGAAAAGGTAACAGAGTTTTCCCCTGATTTCTCACTGATCGAATGGCAAACGCGACCCGCCATCGGAGGGTCTTCTCCCCAGGTCCACGTGCCGGTGCTCTGGCTGTCGGTTCCTCCAAACTGCGGGCTCGACTCTGACTCTATTTTTGGATACATTTGATCCATTTTCACCCCTTTCTATGGTTCTCCCAAAAGTTAACTCAGACTTTTTCTGACTCTGGAGGAATGCAAGGGGAGTTGACAGGGGACTCTTGCGGGCTCATGATGCACTATTTTTGGATACTTTTTTTCATTTTCAGCCCTTTTCCATGGATGAATTGAAACTTTTTTTTTACATTTTGGTCAAGTTGACCCAGTTCTGGTACCGCATTGCCTGGAGGATAGGATCGAGAGATGCCATACTCTTTACCCGGGTTACAAGTCACTATTTTCGGACACTTTCTTTGCTTTACCCCGGTTCTATCACTCTTTCCTCCTTTGACCATAAAACGTGTTTCCTGCTGGGGTACTGCCTGGTTCCGGGGCACCTCAAACCCTCTCATGGTTGGGCCACCATGAATTGATGCATCGGACCCAATGTTGCCATCACCAGCCCCGCGTTGGTGCGGAGGTGGGACCATTTTGCCGGGTGGTAACCCAAGTCCTCCTTTGGTCCGTGTACCAGGCATTGAAGCATCGAACTTTTGTTGCAATCACCGGTTACGCTAACGCATATAAACGGAGAAACACAACAGAATTTAAATACAATTAACTGTGTCTGTTTCAGTAAGGATGTTGTCCGAATGCCCTGTGTGCAGACTCTTCTATCTGGCTTTGAACAAGCACATTTCTAACTTGCCATATCAATATTTCCGCTCTCTTCACTCCAGAAGAGCGATCTCCCTGTGTCTCTCTGTGTGCGGGGGGCGGGGCCCAACAGACACGCTGCAGCAGCACACAGAGATCTGCCAGGGACGGAGTGTTCAGAAGTATAGAGACACTCTACAAGGCTCGATGTGGACAAAGCTCGTTTTCCATTAGTGTTTTCACGTTAGCGCGTTGACACGAGTATAGTAGTCTGTCCAAACAGCCGACCAAAAGGCGTGATATTCAGTCGGAGAAATGCACAATTTTCGATATCCTTAACTCGTAGCTCTGTTGCCCCAATTACGAGTAACGTTATCACATCAGGTGTGCAGAGGTGGGAGAAGTACTCAGATCTTGTAGTTAAGTAAATAAATACCATAGTGTAGGAAGAGTTTCTCAAGTAAAAGTATGATCATCATAATATAGTTAAAGTAGCGACAGTAAAAGTAGTCATCGTGCAGATTGGTCTACTTCAGAATAATATATATGATATGTTTTATAATGATTGATCATGAAAGTGTTCTCAGAGCTGGTGAAGGTGCAGCTAGTTTGAATGACTTTGTATACTGCAGGGTATCTTGTGGGTTTACTCCAGGTGGAACTAGACTCTGATTTAACACTTGATTATATTTCACATCATTCATCCACATCTGTAAAGTAACTAAAGGTATTAAATGCATGTAGTGGAGTAGAAGTACACCATTTACCTATGAACTGTAGTAGTAGCAAAACATTGACATAGTAAAGTACAAGTACCTCAACATTTTACTCAAGTACAGTACAATATTTTAACATAATTATATATATTTCATTTATTTCACATTTAAATAAAGCAAATAATTTGGTTAACAATTTGTTAGTTTTCCCCTTTAAAAAATAACAAAAAGTAAATACAAGAATACCGGTAAAGTACCGGATCGATAAGCAGTATCGATAAGACTAGTAGTACCGTAGAAAACCTTAACGATGCCCATCCCTAGATATTACACAAGTCAAGTGTTAAGAGAGTGAAATGTTGCTTTACGAATTTCAACACTTGATGCTGTCCCATTGATTCCAATGTCAGAAACCTGTATTTGCCTAACTGAATTGGTTAAAAGTTGATTAAAATGTAATTTTTCATCGACTATAAGTAGACTAAAATATTTTGAGTTTTCGTCGACTAAAACTAGACTAAAACTATGAAGGATAGAAATGACTAAAATGTGACTAAAACTAATAACCATTTTCGTCTAAAGACTAAGACTAAATCAAAAACAGCTGCCAAAATAAAAAGTGAAAAAAGTAAACTTTTGTGAGAACCAGGCAAAAGGGGTGAAAATGAAAAAAAATATATCCGAAAATAGTGCCTCATAATGTGGGTAGTCCCCTGTCAACTCCCCTTACATTCCTCCAGAGGCACATTTGTCAGTCAACTTTTGTGAGAACCAGACTGGGGAGGTCTTGAGGCACAAAATAAGGCCGACCCAAAGTGCATGGTGAGCGGACACTTCACCTCCGTGTTTGCACACGGTCGTTTTTTTTCTGAGTGCACCCAAAAACCGGGTTTCCGATTTCATGCAGACCGTAGTCCAAAATGTATGGATGAATATTTTTGACGGAGAAGGGGAAATGAAGCCTTGGACACTTTTCCCCTTCTCCGTTGCAACTTACAACGGAGAAGGGGGGGAAAGGGCCCGAAGCCCCAAAGGGTTGAGCTTTTTCGGGCCCCTTCTCCGTTGGCACTTAGTCATTTTTTCAACCATTTTTTTCGACTTCATTTTTTATTATTTTAGGTTATAATTAACTGTTTTCTTCACTTTTTTCTTCTTTCCACGGTGGGTGCGCCGGGCAGGCCGCCTACGAGCACCCAAACTCGGCCTGGAACCTCCAGGATTTGTGGGCTAAGCTCCATAAACTGACTAAGGCCCATTCCCAAACCGCCCCCTACACCCTACCCCTACACCCTACCCCCCCGTTTGCGCGTTCACGCGGAGGCTCCGCCATATTGAGGGCTGTTCCAAAGCAACGATTGTGGAGCGGTGTGGAGGGGGAGTGGGCTATCAAGCCCTGAAACAGCGAGTCTGTAGCGGTGCTGACTTGAGACAGGCCTCTACCTGACCAGAGTCACGCTGTGTGTGTCCGTCAGGAAACACGCTGTGTACAAGTAGTTCCAGCAAATATCCACTGATAAACTGTGATGTTAACAACCTCATGATGACCTCATATGTTTTTAACTTAGGATCAAACCTGTGTTTAGTCTAGAAAAAGGTAAATGTGTGCATTTTATTATAAAGTTGTGTATATTTACAGACCGTTGCAAAAAATAAGAAGCTTATAAACATCAGGTTTAAAACTAAAAGAGCTTTGAAACACAATAAAATATGTTTGGAGTTTTATTTGAGTTATTCATTTAAACTTTTTGTCTTAGATGCTGATTTGAAACCGTTGTTAGATACAGTTACGGCATTTCCTGTTTCTGCCGGAGAGAGGGGAGGCCGTCCCAAAGCTTGCTGCTGTATTTACTCCCTCCAACTGACAGGAGGGAGCCTCGTTGAGCTGCGAGTGTGGCTACAGACGGAGTTCACTCCATCCCGGAGGGGTAGGGTTGAGGGAGTGGTTTGGGATTGGGCCTCAATCACCCAGAAATGTCACTTTCCTAGCTCAATACAAATACATTTAAATAGCAAAAGGTACAATTTTGCTCCGAATTACCCGGCGGTGGATTTATATAGCCCCATGATAGTGATTAACCTGTGTTATGGAAATCTGAGACCCAATACTGTGGAGAGTACAAGTCAGAGTGATCAAAACAAATAAATGGTGAAACAGACAGAGTTGTCTTTCTGGTTATTTATTTGAAGCTTCAAATACAAAAACGCAATACAGAGTCACAGGTCATTCAGAGTATAGGATAGTCTGCGTGAGTCTGCGCAGTACAATATGGTAGCAAAGCTTATATACAAGAAGGAGTGGGAAGTTCAGAAATCTGTCTTCACACAGTCACATATTGTTATTAGACACCTGTCCTTGAGCTGTAGATAGAATAACGGTTCCCAGAGTAGGGAAGTTCTTGTGTGACTTTGTGTGAGTCTCACCCTAGTCTGCCAAATCAGCTCTGTGGCCTTGAAGCGCTTGGGAATAAACCCACAGTAGAGTATGAGAAGAAAACAGCACATCTCAGGAAATTATATAGGTGTTTTTGTCACAATTCACATGTTATGTCACGTTGGTAGTTTTGTCTGTGTTGGTGTTTTTCTTGTCTTTGGGTTTCCGGTCTTATTGTGTTAAGTGTTCACCCCCGTTTCCTGCCTGTCTGCTTTCTGTCTGTTTCCCTCCCTGATTACCCGATTGTGTTCACCTGTTGTCCTTTTGTTTCTCCTCCCCTGCCCGGCTGTTTCTCATTGTCTTGATTACCCCTTCTTGTATTTAGTCTCGTCTCTTTCTGTGTTCAGTGTTGGGTCATTGTTTGTTGGTGACGGAGTTCACCGGTGAGTGTTCCGTGTTTTGGGCATTATCTATGAATTAAAGGGTTTCTCAAAAGTTATCTGCATTTGGGTCCTGCTTCCTTCACTCGACCGTGACAGAATGACCCAACCCGAAATGGACCCAGTAGACGATCCTTTTGAGGTGGAGCTGCAACATTTCTCTTTTCCTTTGGAATGTTGCTACGATTGGTGGAAGGAAGCGTCCAGTGTTCAGCTGAAGGAGGCCGCTCTGGTAGAGGCGCACCGGTTAGCGATGGAGAAGCCCGACTTGGTGAAATACTTGCCTGACTGGATGTTGGACTTCCTCTGGAGGTGTGTTTTCCAGCCTGCTGATTGCAGACGTCTCGGAGTGGTCCGTCTGGGGTCAACCCATGCTTCTGCCCCAGTTCCTGCTCCTGTTCTGGAGTCATACGCTGGAACTCGTCAGGCTTATGGAGGCCCACGGAGTATTCAGGCGGCTGCTAAGAGGAGTCGTCGCAAGGCCAGACAAGGAGCCCGGGCCCCAGCAGCCATGGTTCCAGTCCCGGTACGGGCCCCAGCAGCCATGGTTCCAGTCCCGGTACAGGCCCCAGCAGCCATGGTTCCTGCCCCAGTACAGGCTCCCGCAGCCATGTTTCCGGCTCCAAGACCGCCCCAC
Organism: Champsocephalus esox; assembly: GCA_036324585.1. Classification (NCBI taxonomy): domain Eukaryota; kingdom Metazoa; phylum Chordata; class Actinopteri; order Perciformes; family Channichthyidae; genus Champsocephalus; species Champsocephalus esox. The sequence goes on along the minus strand of CM070482.1, from coordinate 3,224,340 downwards.
ACAGTCATGATCCAGGCTCCAGACCTGGATCATACAGCCATGTTTCCAGCTCCAGGGCCGGCCCCAGCGGCCATGGTCCCGGCTCCAAGAGCGCCCTTTACAGCCATGTTTCCGGCTTCAGAGCTGAATCTTATAGACAGGATTCTGGCTTCAACAGCCATGATTCTGGCTTCAATTCCGGTCCCTGCAGCCATGGTTTCAGCCCCAGTTCTGGCCCCAGCAGCCATGGTCCCGACCCCAGCTGCCTTGGTTCCAGACCCAGAGCTGGTCCCAGCTGCCACAGTCCCATCTCGGGTTCCCTCCTCTGTAGTCCCTTCTCGAGTCCCCTCTCTGTTTCCATCTCAAGTTCCCTCTCCAGTTCCCCCTCGAGGTCCCTCCTCGAGTCCCCTCTCTAGTTCCCCTCTCGAGTTCCCTTCTCTAGTTACTCCTCTAGTCTCTCCTCTAGTCCCCTCTTTAGTCTCTGTTCGAGTCCCCTCTCTGTTTCCATCTCAAGTTCCCTCTCCAGTTCCCCCTCGAGTCCCCTCTCGAGTTCCCTCCTTTAGTCCCTCCTTTAGTCCCTCCTCGAGTCCCCTCTCTAGTTCCCCTCTCGAGTTCCCTTCTCTAGTTACTCCTCTAGTCCCTCCTCTCGTCTCTCCTCTAGTCCCTTCTCGAGTCCCCTCTCTGTTTCCATCCCCAGTTCCCCCTCGAGTCCCCTCTCGAGTTCCCTCCTTTAGTCCCTCCTTTAGGCCCTCCTCTAGTGCCTCCTTGAGTCACCTCTCTAGTTCCCCTCTCGAAGTCCCTTCTCTAGTTACTCCTCTAGTCACTCCTCTAGTCCCCTCTGTAGTCCCTTCTCGAGTTCCCTCTGTTTCCATCTCGAGTCCCCTCTCCGGTTCCCTCTCGAGTCCCCTCTCGAGTCCCCTCTCGAGTTCCCTCCTCTGGTCCCTCCTCTGGTCCCTCTCTCGAGTCCCCTCTCTAGTTCCCTTCTCAAGTCCCCTCTGGAGTCCCCTCTCCAGTCTCCTCTCCAGTCTCCTCTCGAGTCCCCTCTCAAGTCTCCGCTCGAGTTCCCTCTCCATTCCCAATTCAAGCCCCTACGCAAGTGTTGTTGGAGGTTCCGCTGGGGGTCCTGCCAACCCTGTGTCCTGTGCCGTTGGAGGTCCCGCAGAATACGCCCCCGCCCGGGGTCCTGCCAACCCTAGGTCCGGTCTCGTTGGAGGTTCCGCCGTCTGCTCCCCTGCCGGGGGTCCTGCCAGCTCTGTGTCCTGTGCCGTTGGAGGTCCCGCCGTCTACTCCCCTGCCGGGGGTCCTGCCAACCCTGTGTCCTGTGCCGTTGGAGGTCCCGCAGAATACTCTCCTGCCGGGGGTCCTGCCAACCCTGTGTCCTGTGCCATTGGAGGTCCCGCCGTCTGCTCCCCAGCCGGGGGTCCTGCCAACCCTGTGTCCTGTGCCGTTGGAGGTCCCGCCATCTGCTCCCCTGCCGGGGGTCCTGCCAGCTCTGTGTCCTGTGCCGTTGGAGGTCCCGCCGTCTGCTCCCCTGCCGGGGGTCCTGCCAACCCTGTGTCCTGTGCCGTTGGAGGTCCCGCAGAATACTCTCCTGCCGGGGGTCCTGCCAACCCTTTCTCCTGTCCCGTTGGAGGTCCCGCAGAATACTCTTCTGCCGGGGGTCCTGCCAACCCTATATCCCGTGCCGTTGGAGGTTCTACCGGGGGCCCTGCCAGCCCCATGTCCATCACCGGTCTCGCCGGGGTTCCTGCCAACTCCTGGTCCTTTTCCGTGGAGGATCCTGCCGAAGCCTGTCCGGCCGACACCGGGTCCTGCCCGATCTCCGGAGCTGGCCCATCAGCGCTTTCCTGCCCGGCCTCCTGATCCTGTCCGGTCGACACCGGCTCGAGCCCGGCCCCCTGAGAGCCGCGGTCCTCGCCCTCGTGCCCGGCCCCCTGACAGCCGCGGTCTTCGCCCTCGAGCCCGGCCCCCTGACTCTTCCTGCCGTTGCCTTCGTCCTCAGACCCGGGCCCCTGACTCTTCCTGCCGCTGCCTTCGGTCCTCCATGGTCCCCACCTTGGACTCTGTTTTGACCCCGGGCCGTCCGCCCGAGACCCCTTCCTGGTTCTCTGCCTTGTCCCCGGGCAGTCCGCCCGAATCCCCCTTTTTGGACTGTACCTTGCCCCCCGGGCCGTTCGCCCGAGACCCCTTCCTGGTCCTCCGCTGTGTTCCTGGGCTGTCAGCCCAAGACCCGTCCTCCGGACCCCCTCCGCCCACCCTGCTTGGGGTTTTGGACTTTTGTGTTTTGTTTTTTTTAGGGACGTCTGGGATCCGTCCCTTGAGGGGGGGGTTCTGTCACAATTCACATGTTATGTCACGTTGGTAGTTTTGTCTGTGTTGGTGTTTTTCTTGTCTTTGGGTTTCCGGTCTTATTGTGTTAAGTGTTCACCCCCGTTTCCTGCCTGTCTGCTTTCTGTCTGTTTCCCTCCCTGATTACCCGATTGTGTTCACCTGTTGTCCTTGTGTTTCTCCTCCCCTGCCCGGCTGTTTCTCATTGTCTTGATTACCCCTTCTTGTATTTAGTCTCTCTTTCTGTGTTCAGTGTTGGGTCATTGTTTGTTGGTGACGGAGTTCACCGGTGAGTGTTCCGTGTTTTGGGCATTATCTATGAATTAAAGGGTTTCTCAAAAGTTATCTGCATTTGGGTCCTGCTTCCTTCACTCGACCGTGACAGTTTTACAATGTTTTGAGAAGCATTTTGTTTAAGCATATAATAAAAATGTCCACTACACCTGTTAACCCTCTGGAGTCGGTGGACTCCAGATGCGCATAATTTTACGTAATTAATCATATATTTTCGATTATAAGGAGTAGAAACATGATTCAAATATCCGCGGAATCGCTGGAAGGGTAGCTTTCTAGCTGTATCTCCTGTGAGACTGTAACCAGGGCACAGCAGCCAATATGGCCGCTCAAAGCAGCTTGACTATATACTGTGTGGGATTGGTGGATTCGTGTGTCCGTCAGGGAAATCTCGGCCGGCAGCCATCATGGTCTGAAATGCCCAATGGACATCGAGAAATCAGGACCTACCCAGCAAGTAAAAAAAACATAAACCACGTGTCTCCCATCAGTTTACGTCTGTGAGGGAAGAGAGATAGAGACAGAGAAAATGGCTAAAAAAAAACTTTACAGTTGCCGACTTCGCTAGAGATTTTTTTCGCTAGCAGCAGTGAAGATGGAGCCTCAGAACCTGAAGTCTTCGACTCTTCTGAAGAAGAAGAACTCAAAGACAACAAGTATCTATTTGGACATGGGTAAGTGTAAATATTACACTAATAGTGTACTGGCAATGTGTGGGGAATACCGCGTAATGAACAATAGGTTTATTGATATATATTTGTTATCGATAGTCATGAACTTTTTCTTGGGACAAAATAGACTCGATTAGCAAACGTTTACTCTGTGTTAACGTTATTTTGGTGTGTAAAAGTGAGATTACATGTGCCAGACCCACATTACATTAATCATTTATTCGTCCCACAACGGAGACATTTACAGTGACATGTTTTTGCCATCGATTATTTTATCATACTGTTCTGTACAGATGAGACGTTGTAATCAGATGTATATGTGTGTCTGTGATTTTATACTGAAGTAAAGTAACTGGAAGTGTGTGTGTGTGTGTGTGTGTGTGTGTGTGTGTGAGAGAGATCGAGAGAGACTCCTTCTGCAACCTCCCAAACTTTCTTTTTATGTGTGCATTGTTATTTGTGCTTGAGCAACATTTTACTTGAACTTTATTTCAATGAAATTATTTGTAATTATTGTCCTACATTTTTATTTGTTTTACAGAGATGTTTCACAACTGTCTGGGCCTAGTGGCCCACAGGCGGCGTTTATCCAGCAGCCACAACATCCATCTGTGCCAGCCCCCAGGTCAAGATATACTGTGGCTCAAGGGTCTTCACCAGAGCCATCACCACCAAGGACCAGCAGACCAGCATCACTACAGCTGCCTCCACCTCCATCTGCGGCTGCCACCAGGTCAAGATACACCCCAGCACAAAGGCTCCACCACAGCCATCACCTTCAACCCAGCCAGCAAGGAGGTCTAGTGGAGGTCTCGTATAGCACTTGTACCCCCCACCTACACAGCAGCCCATGCACCATCACCCCCACCTACACAGCAGCCAGACCCACTGTCTTGGAAGACAGACAAAGACCTCGACACTGTCTTGACATTTATAATGAATAGTTGGTTGAAAGTTCTGATATTCAATTTTGTAAATAGTGAGATTTTCCAGTTTCTTATATTTATATAAATAGTTGGTTGAAAAAAACATATTTATAATAAATTGTTGGTTGAAAAAAAAAGATTGAATGCTCAATTTGTATTTGTACACATCACATGAACCTTGGTATGTAATATGAAGTCATTATTCTGTCCTGATGTATCTCAGTCCCTGCTGTGGTGAAAGTAGAGTGATAAACACTTGTTTTACTCAAAATTCGAATTAGAAGACTCCAGAGGGTTAAACACTGAGCCTGTTTTTCAGGTCTCAATGAACAACAGGAGGGGTCACAGACATAAGACCAGCTGTTAAACAAAGCTCTTCTGACCTTAGGTGTCATGTGGGTATATTAATTCATCCATTTATAATTATATGTTTTAAATTCGAAAACACCACTGTGTTTCGTATCCCCTAAACCTCCAGGGTGTACACAGTTTAATACTGGCAGCTTCTAATTGTGGGAAATACGAAAACGTCTTATAAAGAGACGTGCCCTATATTATTTTGCGAAACACACAATAGCCAGCATGTGTAGTTCTGGGGGGCTGGAGCCGTCCAATTCCAGTTTTGGAAAGGCTGCCGTGGTTCCATTCCATTTCAAAGAGCTGTTGACGCTCAGCGTAACCTTGTCGCACTGCCACTCCAACATCCAATCATAGGGCTTGATGACTAATCACGGTGTTTGTAAAGCAAGGCGGATGTTGTAGCCCCAAACGATAGCTGGGGATTCTGGGTAGTGTAGTGTCTTCGGAAACTGTAGTGTCTAAACTCCTAAAAAACTATTTGTTTCTCTTAATCAAAGGTTAAAAACACAAAAGCATTTTACACCATTTATACCAATCAATATTGTGTAATTAACAAGGATAAACTGATGTTTTTTAGTGGATGATTAATGCAGATATCACCGTGTAATCATTTGACAGTGAGGGGAATATATCCGGTTTTATTATGAAAACTTCGAGACAGGAAAAACTGTTTTCACCCACGCTAACTTTACATGGAAGCTGCATACACGTTATCCTGACGAGACCTCAGATCATCTTTGTAAATATCTATCAAACTATATATCCTACACATCCACTGGACGTGGATTCTAAAAGTACAATATACACTTCTCGCTAGAAATCTAATCAAAAAGCATTTTAATGGCCAAACTATTGTACAATTTAGGATTTTCCAGAGAGAGTTATTTGTGAATAAACGAATAAACGGGAGCATGTTGTTTCTTACACGACCACTAGAGGTGCTACACTTTAAAACGTGGCTATGGGTCGTAATCTAAACTGCTTAAACAATCGACCTATTAGGTCGTTTTTTGTAGGAGGACAGGCTGCTAATAACAAATATTTCACAACATGTGTTAAAAAAAAAGAAGAAACATAATGACCTCAAGCATTTGATGAACAAAACATATGTTCTGATTGATATTTGCTGTTAGTCCATTTTATATAGAATAATTAGGGCTGTCAAACGATTACAATTTTTAATCAGATTAATCACAGCTTAAAAATTAATTAATCATGATTAATCACCATTCGAACTATGTCCAAAATATGCCATTTATTTATGTATATTGTTGTGGGAATGAAAGAAGGCGGATATATCCATTTAACATACAGTATCTATGTTTATTATAACATTTTTCTGCATGTCGAAATGAAAGACAACCCACACACCTATCAATCATCAAACTGTGGGGTCTGAATTCATTACGTGTTGATTTCTATCAACGGGGGAGTACTTCAGGAAAGTCGACAGAGGGGGAGGGGCTAGTGGAGTACTTCGTGACCACAGAGTGTGAACGTTGTGATCAGCTGTTTTAGCGCAGTTCTCCAGTGAAGGGGGGAGTCTCCCTCCGCAGCCGGTTGGCACAGTTTTGGCACAAGTCCGTTGTACAGACCGACGTTAACAGCAGCCCTGTCTGTGCACACGGAGACCGACTCTGTCGTCCGGTGATCTAACCGCCTTCTGGAAAAGCTTCACAAGTACGTCGGTACGCAAATGCGCTTTGTGACACAAGTGACGGTACGCATTTCAGGTTACGCACATAACCTGCGTACCAGTTATGTGCACCCCTGAACTACAGCAAAAGTATTCTGCGTCGGGACTTCCTGCAACAACACCGCGCCGTTATCAAAGATGTTCTATTGAGAAGACGATCACTACGTGACAAAAGCTTTCAAAACCGTGGCTACTGAAATCAATCTTACTAACGGCCGTCTGTGCAGTTTACTCCGCGCGAGTTGGCAGACTTTATTTTTGCTTACTTTAACATCATTTTTCATGGTGGGGCTAAGCCATTTCTTGGTATGGGTGTAGCCTACCCCATCCATACCCTGGCGCTGCCACTGGTGGCACGTATGGGGCGGGCCATTCTGCACATGCGTTAAATGCGTTAAATATTTTAACGCAATTAATTCAAAAAACTCCAAGTAGGGAATGAGTCCTTACCCCAAGCGAAGGAGTTCAAGTATCTCGGGGTCTTGTTCTTGAGTGAGGGATCAATGGAGCGTGAGATGGGCCGGAGAATCGGAGCAGCGGGAGCGGTATTGCAGTCGCTTTACCGCACCGTGTGACGAAAAGGGAGCTGAGCCGGAAGGCAAAGCTCTCTGTCTACCGGGCCATTTTCGTTCCTACCCTCACCTATGGTCATGAAGGATGGGTCATGACCGAAAGAACGAGATCGCGGATACAAGCGGCCGAGATGGGTTTCCTCTGCCGGGTGGCTGGTGTCTCCCTTAGAGATAAGGTGAGAAGTTCGGTCATCAGGGAGGGACTCGGAGTTGAGCCGCTCCTCCTTCGCATCGAAAGAAGCCAGTTGAGGTGGTTCGGCACCTAGTTAGGATGCCACCTGGGCGCCTCCCTAGGGAGGTGTTCCAGGCACGTCCAGCTGGGAAGAGACCGAGGGGTAGACCTAGGACCAGGTGAAGGGATTATATCTCTTCGCTGGCCTGGGAGCGCCTTGGGACCCCCCAGTCAGAGCTGGTTGATGTCGCCAGGGAAAAGAAAGTTTGGGGCTCTCTGCTGGAACTGCTACCCCCGCGACCCGACCACGGATAAGCGGGAGAAGATGGATGGATGGATGGAATTCAAAAAATTAATTACCGCCGTTAACGCGATAATTTTGACAGCACTAATAATAATATATGATAATAGAGTTAAGTGAGTTGTCAGTGTGATCTGATCACATGTCTGTGCTCCTGCTGTCACTGTCTGGAGCTATTTCAGGGTCATAAGTTTTGATCATTCAAAAAAATATGAATATTATTTTGATTCATTTCAGCAATTTCTTTGAATAAAATATTTATTTTCAGATTTCACTTTTATACATATTTTGATATTTGAATCATTTTTTTTTCAGTTGCAGATTTCAGATCGTTTTTCGCTTTCAAACTTTTGGCCCTGATGTTGCTTGGGGGGGGGGCGGGGCTTACCAAAGAGTAGTTTGGCATCCTGAGTGACAGGCCTCCCTCTGTCATGTTGCCTTAATGGATGTTAGGTAGCGCGAGAAATATAACTCAATACTTTCCTATACACAACACTCCCGTGATTGGTGGGTAAACAAAACTGCTACCAGCGTCAAAGTTCCGTTAAGCGAGCTGTTGAGCATCGTAGTTGGCAACAATCAAGGTATAAGCGCAATAAACTGTGCTAGAATGTGAAATTACGTATAAAAAAGGATTCAAATATCAAAATATGTATAAAAGTGAAATCTGAAAATAAATATGTTATTCAAAAAAATTGCTGAACTGAATCAAAATAATATTCAATCTGAAAAATGATTCAAATACTTATTTTTATTTTGAATACATCATTGTGTTTTTCAAAGTTCAGGATAAAAACTTGAACTTTCAAATAAATTGTATTTTTTTGAATGATCAAAACTTATGACCCTGAAATAGCTCCATATCACTGACTGTTACCAAAGAAACTCTTGAAATCACTTGACAATATTAGTGATGTACATATAAATTAAATTAAATGTTAATTCATATTTAGATGATTGATGGATGTTTTGGCTTCTCTGAGCATCTGAAAATGTATTGTGCCCACAAACACAAATAACAAACCAATATTCATCCAGGCCGTCAAAGATGACCAGCACTTTGCAGACAGCCAGCTGCTCTGCTGTGACCTTCTGTAAGGTCGGATGGAAGACATGGAGCAGCCGGAGAAGACTGTACTGCTCAGCTTTGATCAGGTTCAGCTCCCTGAAGGAGAGCGGGATCACCAGACTCACATCTTGGTTCTCCAAACCCTCGGGCCCAGTCCAGAGTGAACTTCTGCACCGAGAAGCTTTTTCCAACGCCAGCGACTCCGTTGGTCAGGACCGCTCTGATGGGAGTCTGCTGGTCCGGTGAGGCTTTAAAGATGTCCTGGCACTTGATTGGAGTGTCATGGAGGGGCTTCTTCTTGGAAGCCGTCTCCAGCTGCCTCACCTCATGCTGGGTATTCACCTCTTCACTCTGGCCTCGTGTGATGTAGAGCTCAGTGTAGATGCTGCTGAGGAGGGTTTCACTTTGACCAGTTCCTTCAGTCACACGTTCACATCTCCTCCTCAGACTGAGCCTGTGTTCATCTAGAACCTCCTGCAGACCACGTTCTGCTGGAAGAGAAGGAAACAGGAGAGAATCAGGAAATGCTTTTGAGAATATAAAAATAAAACTAATAAAAACAGACTGAGTTTTAAAGTTTTATAAACATTTTACTGTCTACGCTCTTCAACAGAACCTAATAAAAAAACAAATGAACCAGGAAGAGGAATAAGACGCTGCATGAGTTCGGCCTCTTACCTCGTACAGAGCTGGTCTGACTGGCAGTCTGCAGGCCAGCTCTGGTTCTGGATCTCTTTCCACACTGGGGACAGGAGGGGTCTCCTGATGGAGGTCTCTGCTCCCAGTATGAGGTGATGCACTGTCTGCAGAACCAGTGTCACAGCTGGTAGAGCTGGATCCTTCAGACGTCTGACACGAGCACCCTGAGACTGGATCCTTCAGGACGTCCCTGACACAGAGCACAGCTGGTAGAGACTGGATCCTTCAGGACGTCCTGACACAGAGCACAGCTGGTAGAGACTGGATCCTTAAGACTCCTGACACAGAGCACAGTCTGGTAGAGACTGGCTCCTTCAGGACGTCCTGACACAGAGCACAGCTGGACAGCTGCTCCTCCACAGGAACACCACTCTTCCTCTTCCCTCTGTGGAGACGAAGACATCCTTTATTGCACTCTAGATGTTATGGTGAAACAGTAGATTGCACTCTCTGTTGCGAGAGGAGGCCAGCCGAAATTGGCTTCCCTTGGTGAAAACAAATTGAGGGATTGACCAATCAGATGAGGCTCACGTCATGCCACACAATACAATCAAATCGCATCAACTTCAGTTCGTACTGTAACTGCCCTTAAAAAGTAACGAGCAACTGAAGCAAGTGCAATTATGGAGAGTGGACATTTGGAGTATTTCATACAAAAAAATAATTTTACTAAACTTCCGCTGCAGCAGCAACTACTGAAAATGAAATCTGATGACAGGCCCATGCCCAAACTGGAGCTGTGTACAGAGAGGAAAGAAGGAGCGAATCAGACGTAAAACTTTAAATAATAAACAGCGGATTTCTAACATTTGACATTTCATGTGGCCGGACTGAGTCAGTTTCCAGGGCTGAATTTTAGTCCCAGTCCCCCCTGGCTGTTGTCCATCATGGATAACCCCAGCCATCCTCTCCACCTGCAGCTGGACAGTCAACGAGCTCCTTCTCCAACAGACTGCTGCAGCTCCGCTGTCACAAGGACCGATACAGGAACACATTCCTGCCCACTGCCATAACTCTCTGCTCCATAGTTTCTCTTGGAATAAAACCTCGCTGTACATTTTACACATATATAATCTGTTCATTATTCCATATTCCATATTCCATCCATCATATATTTTTGAATATATATTTGCATATATAATATCTACTGTATATTGTCTATTTTATTTTATTTCTATTCTTGTTTATTTGTATTTTTGTCTTATTGTAAAATGCCTTGTCTTTTATGCTGCAGCAACAAAAACTATTTCCCAAATTGGGATCAATAAAGTATCATCTTATCTTATCTAAAAAAGCATGAAGTGATTTAAGTGCAGTTCCAAGTTTCCCCTCAGGAGGGCTCCAGGGAGCGCATCACCTAACACCCTCTATCGATTCAAACAGCAGCGTTTTATTAATATTTTGTTTCAAGGTCTGGTCTTTAGTAAAAACAAAACTAGTCGAAGGGAAAATGCTGCGAGGGGAATCTGATCCACCTTCAGATGCGGGGACAGCTCGGCCTCTCTGCAGCTCTGTGAGCCGCGGTCTGTGAACGCCACTCGGCAGTTTAATGCAGGGCCGTTTTAAAGGGCCTAAAATTATATTTAAAATGATTCACTTTTAATTAATGTAGGCCTACTGCTTGTTTCGTTGCTTGAGAATCTTGTGGACATAGTGTAGGTTTGTTTCTACAAGTACAACGGTGAAAACTGAAACAACAAGATTTGAATCTGAAAACGGAAAATCTGCAACTGAAAAAACATCAAATTCTGTATAAAAGGAGCGGAGCTGTCTTTTTATGAAAAGTAATTAAGCTCGCTCTGACTTCTTTCTCTGTTTTTATCGAACAAATCAAACTATTCAGTCAGACAGCAATTTATTATAAAAATAAAGCAAGTCCAATTTCAAGCACTTTAACCAAAATCCAAGCACTTTTCAAACCATTTTCAAGGATTTCCAGCAGCCGTACGAACCCTGTAATATGTATATATTCAACAAAAATATTCATAATAATAATAATAAATCATGTGTCCGAAAGGGAGCAGGAGGAAGCCAATGCTTATAATTCCCCCTTACTTACTGCTGATCAATGAGTATCCTTTAAATCATACTTACATATTTACATTCATACATTTACAATAATTTCTCATCTTCAATCACCTTTCTTCATTCTCATAGTTTTCCAAAAAAGTGTTTCTGTGCATCCTTTCCATTCATATATCATACTTGATGTCTGCAAACCTTTTTTACACATATTGGTGCACATTGTTGCATAGGCCGCAAATATCAACAAAAGAGGCAAAGTCAAAACAAGGTTCATTTTAGTTATTTATTCAGGTGCAAAACGCTTTACGGTGTCATTCAAACCTAACAGTCACTTCTCTGGTGCGCACCAGACCACAGTTTGTTAGGTTCATTTTTCAGAAGGTTCGGTTTGCATTAAAACGGGAAAAACTCAAACGGACTATATAGGGCCGTCAGTGGCGTAACAAGGTTGTGATTGGCCCCGGTGCAAATATTGTTTTGGGGCCCCTCCCCCACACACGCACGGACACACACAACCACTCAGAAGCGCCACATGTATCAACAACAGCCTCGCCTGGCCTCAGACCACCACAGCCTGACAACGGCACAGGAAGAGGATTACACCTGTTTCCTTGATGTGTGTCTCTGGGGAATGAGCCGGGAGGCCTACATGGACCGGTTGCTATAATATAGCTTTTGATCTTGGCGTCGGGGGTCTCAATAGCGCCATAGAGTCCCCTATCGGAGGGGGCCTCATCTCGCGAAGGGGGCCTCAACTGAGCCGAACCTATGCGCTTAAGGACGCCGGGCTCGGTAGAATTCCAAGGATCCTGGACATTGGAACGGTCCTTCGTGGGACTCGATGATGTAGCATCCTTGAAATAGTGGCTCTTGAGCATCCTTCCTTGACATTGAGAAACACCCTGTAAGTTTCGCACCCTGTTTCACCCTCACTGAACCTTTAAACATAGTTTGAATAAACACAAAGCACACATTTATAATTATTCTCGTTTCTTAAATGTAGTCTATGTCTGAAACCTGTCAAAAATATGTGTTCTTTTGTAGTTTTATTTATGACTTCATGTCTCGCTATTTGCACATATTTATAAGCAAGTAAATGAAGAAATCTCAATTAGGCTTTGACTTCATTTTTCGGGTCATTAAGGAGAAAAAAAGTGAAAAAGTGAATAAACTCTACAGCCTTTAACCCTGGTTTGACAACAATTCACACATTTTAAATAACTAATGTAGTCTTTGTCTAAAGCCTGTACAAATCTTTCTTATGACTTAATTTCCCTAACGGTTCAAAAGAGGTGTCAAACATCAAAATCGAACGAGGGGGGCCAGAGAAATGGAAAATGCACCCAAATGACCCCAAGAGGTGGGTTTCTTTTTCTAAACCTCTCTAAAAAGATCAAATGTCACTGGTTTTGCATCAATCTTGATTCAGGGTACTTATGTTATAGTTTGGATTCCTAAAGAAATGATATTCCCACAACAAATGACCATATCTTCACTTCTAAAAGGGGTAAAATAATCACCTTTTTTCTCAAAGCAAGGTTACACCTGTGAGTTGGATGTCCAAAGTAAAATAATTACTAATAGTGAAAACCACCCTTGCATGATGGGATGGTAGACTACAAGCTTTAGGAATCCAAACTATAACATAAGAAGTACCCTGAATCAAGATTGATGGCAAAACAAGGCAACAACCAGAGATTTTGAAAAAAACAAACAATTTGGGTGCATTTTCCATATCTCTGGCCCCCCTCGTTCGATTTTGATTGACATCTCTTTGATGGTAGAGCCAATAGAATCGAGGGGAAGTTCCTAAAATCCATCTAAACATTACCCACTGGTGAATGACTGATTCGCAGCCAGAATGCCCAAAACCGGAAGCTGTGATGGCTATCATTAGCAGCTAATATGAAATCTCGGTTTTTTTACATAAAAATGGAATGATGGATTATCAGAAATCATTTCAAAGTGCCAGACACATTGGATTAACCTATGGATTAACAATCAGCAGGTTGCTTCCCCTGAGTTCTGATCGCTCAGAGATGATACTGATATTTCTGGAATCTCAGTTTGGATTGGATGTGCAGTTACGATAAGTAATAAGGGTATTTATACCGTGAGTTCTGTGCTAACTGCGATAGCATTTTTTCGCTCAGGGCTAATTTAGACGCTTGTGAGACTTGTGCTTGGTTTTGGTGAAAATGGTTCGTATCTTCCGAAAGCTGAGTTTCTTACAGTTAAGTGAGTACGACACATCAATAGGTTTTTAAATATTAAGAAGCCCTGAGACACAGTTTCGTGAAAAAACTACCCGCCAGACCCGGATTAGGGTCCTCTCGGGTTTAACAGGTTAAATGCTCTCGCTAATTGTACACATTTATAAGCAGGTAAACGAATAAATCCCAGTTAGGCTTTGACTTCATCTTCTAAGATTAAACTCCTTTTTTTCAGGTCCTTAAGGAGAAAAAACAGAGAAAGTGAATACATTCGACAACCTTTAACCTGGTTTGACAAAACAATCCACACATTTTTAATTATTCTCGGTTCTTAAAATGTGGTCTTTGTCTAAAGCCTGTAAAAATATTTCTTTTGACTTATTTAACCTAAAGTGTTCTCGCTAATTATACATATTTATAATAAAGTAAGCGAAGAAATCCTAATAAGGTTTTGACTTCATTTTCTAAGGCTCAACTTATTTTTTCGGGAAAAATAGTGAACAACGTTTCCCCTACCTCCAACCCGGGTTTGACAAAACACGAAGCACGCATTTTTAATTGTTCTCGTTCCTTAACATTTGTAGCTAGCTTTGTCTGAAGTCTGGGAACATATTTCTTCTATAGTTTTATTTATGACTTAAGTAAATAAATAAATCCCAATTAGGTTTTGACTTCATTTTCTAACATTCAACTCCTTTTGAGTCATGAAGGAGAAAAACAGTTTCTACCACCGCTAACCCTGGTTTGACAAAACACGAAGCACACAGCTGAATTTACAAAATGAAAACTTTATATCGAGTCCGAAGGAAGTGAAGCCCGCCCTAAACCAGCTGCTGCTACAGATTCTAGGAAACAGTGGAAACATGCTGGAGTTTTCAGGAGAACTTTTTTTGCATTCAAACATTTTATTTTGGTAAAATCAAACAATTTGTTTGCACAGCTGAGTATTTCCCATGCAGTGCAAGTAGCTTCTAAGCTAATACAGAAAGCAAAGTCTACGTCTAAAGAGCTCCGGGGTTCTCCGAGGGAACGTGGAGAACGCCTCGAAGGTTTTTCACGCAGGAAAAACAACGACGTTCTCCACGTGCACGCAGAAAAAAAAATATCCAGAAGCGTCATATATGCAAAATACAACAATGAGAATAAACCACATGTTTGTTTCTTTAAGGATTGCCATGTGCCAGACATTCACTGGAGAAAATCATCAGGTCAAATTAGAGATAAGATCACACGATTGGAGAGTCAGCACTGATATGCTTCAGGAGATTTTGATGCTCTGACAGCTTTATTTCCAAACCTTGGCATGTTGGTTCAATTCCATTTCAAATTTTGTTGACCAATTTATATAGATAAGATGAGCGGCCCTGAGGAGGCCCTGAAAACAGCTGTGGATATTATTTACTGAGTCCAATGTATCTTAAACATTAAAAAGCTCACACTACCCCGAAATATATAAATTTCACGCATACAGGTGACATTCAACATTCAAGTGCCAGTGTTTTTTGTACTGTCTTTTGGTCAAGTTTCTGAAACTTTCAAAGAATCACTTTGAGGCTTACAAAAATAAATATTTGTCAAAAATGCTTAATAAATTACACAAAACTAGCAGCAAAAGTAGAATCTAGAAATCTGTGCAAATGGCTAAATTCCCCCCAAGACTGCTAAATCCCCTGGTCCCAAATAAATCCTGGTTTAAACGTTGAGAACCTGTCCCCTTTGTAAACAAGCTGCGTCGTTTTCTCACAATCTCCTCACACACAATATTTGGAAGCTTTAAGGACACATATCCAAGAAGACATCTATATAAAACTCTAGATGTGCAATAAAATAACTTTCTTGTAAAACTTGATGGGCACGACGACGAACAAGGGCCTAAATCAAGTAGCACCATTCAATCTCAAGTTCTCAACACTAGCCAGTGCATCCGCTTTTTAGATCAATTTCTTAAAAGTAAAAACAAAACAAAATAAAGGTTTTCAAGGCACCCGATGAGGAGCGTTGTCTCCCCCTCTCGACTGGCTGCTCCTCTTTGAGAGGAAAAGCCTGGCTTCACGGAGCCACAGAGTTTTATATACCTGACTTTATTTAGAGGAAACGGCCCGTCATGTTTCGGCCGCCTCCACAGTGTCACGGCGCGGCGATGGGGAAGCCAAGGCCGCGACGGTAACGATGCACTGACTGAATCTTTTCAGGAGGAAAAGTGTCGCTCTACCCTGCGCTGTTCTCCCCGATAAACCTCAGTGATGAACCCTGCCTCCAACGCAGCTTGAAAAAGAGAAAACGTTTGTAATTAAGTTAAGCCTGCGACTCAGTTCTCGTGTCCTTCCTGTTCCTTGACCAAAAAACAAAACACTTGCAAGCGTAGAATACCAATGATGGGGCCGCCCACCCCCTCCCCCGTCAGCGGCTGATTCAGTAAACACTAACACCACGCTGTGCCCCCCCGATGCTGTGGTCCTTTATGCAGCGGCCATTTTGAACTTCACTTTCAAAGATGGCAGGCATGATTTCACAACACACCACCAACAAGGTCTCAAGTAAAACAAAGAAACAAAAAACACCGCCCACTTTAACGATAGCTAGCACTTGGTAACATACTAGCTGCCGTAACACTGTCAAGTCAATATTTTTGAAACGCGCCGGAGCTTCGATTCTCGCGTCGGAGCTCGAGTGACTTCTCGTGTTTCTTAAGATTACATCAGGAATGGCTTTTTCAAAGACGATGCATTTAAAAAGGAGCCTGTCCAGGATAGAGTGAGCGAAACAAAGAAAACGCCGTCCCTTCGGATTTTAAAATGCTTCCCGGAGCGGTCCAGTTGGAGTTAGACTTGGTAATGGCTCCATTCGCGGTTTGTAGACTATCGAAAAGGCTACGAGATTAAATTTGAAGTTCAAATGGAATCATGACGTCAGAACCACAAAACCCCGTGTTTGCCAAGGTTGGATTTCCTTTTTTTTTAAACCTTTTTTTCCTTTTTTCACCAAACAAATATCGTAAAATCAAATTATTATTTTTGTTGTTGAAGAGAGAGAAAGCTCGTGGCCATCTGGTGGAATGAAAACATGGAGATATATTTATATTTCCCGTCTAAACTCCAGAAGGCACAGTACATTAACACACAAATGATCCTCCGGTGTTCTTTCCATTTGTTTCTTCCCGCCTTATTTCCACAAAAAAAGAACAAAAATACTTTTTATAACAATGAAAGAAGTCCGAAGTTGCTGTCGGACATTTTGCAACGTCAGCATCCATGCTCGCTCTGAGGTGCGTTTCTCTGCGTTCTCCCGTTGCGCTGCAGTCTCTGTGCTGCTGGTGGCTTTCCGTGTTTTCTTGTTTTTAGCGTAGCGCTGCTTTGCTGCACTTTTCCCTTTGTGTAGAGGAAAGCGAATGGCAGAGAACCAGGGTTGGTAATGTACTGTGTGTCAGTGAAGCTACACAGGGTAAAGGGTGTGTTTTTTTTATTTAGTTATGGTCTGGCCTTTAAGTTAACATGTGGTTTCCATTGGGTGCGGTTGGCAAAAAAAGGCAACCCGTTCCTGTCGGCGACTAGTTCCCCCACCAATCCGTGCCGCTGCCGGAGTTGCTGTAGCTTCCTCCGTAACCGCCGTCGTTTCCTCCTCCTCCTCCGCCGTAGAAGCCTCCTCCGCCGCCACCACCGAATCCACCTGAAGAGAGAGACGAAAAGGTGAGGCTAGAGAAGAAATGTAGCATCAGGGAGTATTGGAGTCCGCCACAGCTGTTACATTACGTCCGTTACGAAACTAACTAACAGCTGAGGATGGAAACATGTAAGGTTAACGTGGACCTCCGCGGGGGCCTCACTGTGGAGCAGTGCCTATCTCCAGAAAGCACCTAAACGACGACATGCAGAGCATCGTGAAGAGCAGGCAGACCAGCTGGGGAGCAATATTCTCGCCACGCAACAGCCGAGGACAACTTCAACAAGTAACCTCGTTCGCCATGCTACTGGACAGTTTTTCAGAGGCTGCACAATAAACGGCAACAAACGTATTACTGTAAATAAATAGCCAAATAATCGATCAACGCTCTCTGTGTAATAGTTCGCTAGCTGTTAGTGTTGTTGCATAGCAACCACCTCGCACTATGTTTTGAGCAGAAGGGACTATTTTATTTTGACCATCATTATTTACAAATAAAGAGTGTGTATTTCTCTTTCATATTGCCACACTTGGTAACCGTTTTGTAAAAGCAATAGCTCACTCCGGGCCGTGATGTATGAAGAAGTGGATTTTGCACGATAGGTGACCTTTAAGATTAGACACTTCTCCAAATGATCCATATGTTGTTTTAACGGTGTGATCGTAAAGCAGGAAGTGTTTCTTACCTCCGCCTCCTCCGAATCCACGGCCTCCTCCAGCGCTGCGACCCCCGCGGGGCGTAGTGAAGCTGGAGGGTCCGCCTCCGGGCGTCTGGCGGTAATCTCTGGCTCCGAAACCACCGGAGAACCTGCAGGAGAACGTACGAGTGTTGTCGTTAATGCACAGAACATCTCAAGGCACAGGTTCAAAGGACTGCGATACGCACAGCAGCTAGTGTAGATATGCAACGACAACATTAAGACTAAGGCTCCTCCAACATAAATAAATATAAGACATCAAGCTAGAAGACACACAAAGACTTCTTTCCTCCCCCCCCACCGTCAATCCCATGGTGTAAACAACCGTAGGCTCTCGGAGTAAGTGATTGATGTCTTGTGAGTTAACTTATTTGCATCTACTGGATTTAAGGTTCTCTGGTAAATGGTCTGTGACACGAGGTCGTTTAATGTACTGATTATTATTTGGAGTTGAATTCAGACTTTTTATGTTGAAAGGGAATTGGTTGATTATTATTTGTCCTCTAAACTTCAGTAGCTAGGTCGCCGGGCTATTCCCCGTTTAACCAAATGAAATGTATTCGTTCAGGGACAACGGCTACGCTGCAGTGTGACGACTCGGGAGGATAGCAGCCTTATGTGGGATTAAACCATCTGAAGTGTTTGAAGTCGAGTCATTTAAAATGCAACGGTAAATAAATGCACAGGACAAAACCAGCGTACTTCTAATAAAGATAAGATGAATGTATGCATGTGGTGAAGGCTCAGGAGTCCTCTGGGGTAAAACTGATTGGTTGATCAGATTTCGAGTAGTTTTAAAATGCACAGGACAACACCAGCTAACTTCTAATGTTTTACACCGAATGTAAGATGTAAAAAGTGTGCAAGACGACAATGTGAACGTTCCAAGAGGAGGAACTTGTCGTACCTCTTGGAGCGTATGAAATAAAACACTGCTTATTGTAATAACAGATACATATGTGAGAAGCAAAGAGATGATGTTCCTGTGGGATAAAACCGTATTAGATCAGAAGTTGAGTCACACGGCTAACTTCTGAGGTTTCACCCCCAAAGAAGATGCAAAGTGTCCACAGCGCCTGTAGCGCTCCTCTGAGAGAGTGGCCGTACCTCTTGGAGCGCCCCCGGGTGGTGCTCTTGTGCTGGTGCTCGTAGGCCAGGCTCTCCAGCCATGAGGGAACTTCCTGCTTCGCCTCCACCAAGATGTCCAGCAAGTCTTTGGTTATGTTGCTGTTTTTGTCGTTAAAGAACGACGTGGCCAGACCTGACCAAAGAAGAGAACGGAGCGAGGTTAGACAGTCGTACATCAAGTAGCAATGGCTGTTAAAAAGTAGGGATGGGAATGATTAATCGAATATTCTAAATGATTCAGGTATTCGAGTTATGAACATCGTTCTTCTTAATTTTTTTAATGAGGGGTGCCTGAGTTGATTACATATCAAATGGTAGGGATGCACGATATATATTGTGACGATAATCGCATTATTCACATCGCAGGACGCGCGATAAATATTATTTTTTGTTTAGGGCGTGCGATATTAAGTAGGCAAATTAACTCAAACACGTCATGTTACAATTATTTTTTGCTGCTCGCTAAAAAAGGAAAACTCGCGCGGCTCTCATGTCGGGGGATCTTGAGTGAGTGACAGCAAACCACCGATCAAATCTCCGGCGCAAACGGACCCGGAGATTAAAGGTCAAAGCACTGAATGAAGTCGTTTCGTGTGTTCCTCCAGGGCGGCGCTGCTAACCGAGCGGCTCGTTGCTCTGGTAACTTAAGATCCAGACGTCCGTGACTAAAATCCTTCATCCGGTTAAATATAGTTCGACAAATACCAATTGTAGCATTACAGTTCAAGAAAGGAAAAACCGGTCTTTTCTTCAATTCCTGTATTTCTTCATATCGCAATATCAGTTTTTTCCAATGTCGTGCGGCCCTATCCAATTGAGTAATAACGACGGAGCCATTTTAAACGGAGAGTCCTACACAACAAACATCAAAACGTCAAAACTATGCAAAGTTAAACGTGTGTATCATAGGTCAACGATAGCTGTCAACTGTGGTCACCCGTTCAACACATTCGACTTGGTTTCTACATTTATTAGAAAATGTATCATTAAAACTTTATCGATGTAAATTCGGTTACGTTTTTTGGGGGTCGAATATACATTTCCTTTCAGATGCCCATCCTATTTAAAAAAAAAGGCGTTATAAGCGTTTTAGTCTAAATTAAAGAGTCGTTTCGTACCCAGGTTTCCCACACGTCCCGTACGGCCGATACGGTGGACGTATTCCTCGATGTCGCTGGGCAGATCGAAGTTGATCACGTGCTTCACGTTGCTGATGTCCAGACCTCTGGCAGCCACCTGGGAGAGATTCAAACACACACGATTAGATATCAAGATGGTGATGGCTTCAAGCAAATATTAAAACAAGATGAAATTGGGATGTCAATAATGACCAAAATGCTTGTATAATTAATATTTCAGCTACGTATTCATATATAATCTCATATCTAATATACTGACAATTTGATTAGGAAATAAATACCATCATTTAGATTCATCAATATATTTTTGTTTGTGTGACTAAATGTTGCTTTTAGAAATATATCCGTTGTCATCAACCCCTTTACTGCTCATTACAAATATAAGACATTCCTTGTGTTCTTTCTTGAGGTTGTATTTCTGTGAAAGGTGCCACACTAAAGTGACTAAAGCGAGGACTCACAGCTGTGGCCACGAGGATGGGGCAGCGTCCGGATCGGAACTGGGCCAGAGCCTCCTCTCGGTCTCGCTGGGATCGGTCTCCATGGATACTGGTGCAGGAGTAGCCCTCGTGGTACAGGAAGTCCTCCAGGGCGTCCGCGCCCTTCTTGGTCTCCACGAACACCAGCGTCAGAGACTCTTTACCTGAGCGGCGCGGAAACGGAAAGAGGACGAGACGAAAAGGGGAGGAGAGCGAGACAGAAAGCACGAGAGGAGAAGAGAAAACATAAGATCATTCACGACAGGGGGTCAAAGGGCAGAGACTACGGGATGGGAGCGGGAACTTAAAACTATGGAATGGAGAAGGGTCTACAACATCACTAAAGATCCATCATTATGCTAAACAATTATTACATCTTTAAAATGCTTGGGATAAGAGGATGTCGCGTGAAACTTCCTGCTTCGATTACGCCATTCTTTAAAGGCTAAGAGCTCAAGTCGTTTCTTTGAGCTCAATAAATCCAGGTAATAATCGACAGGTTTCTCTTCACGGCAACGGAGGACATTCCAACAGCTTTGCATTAGTTAAAAGGCACCTTTGGGTGGCACCTTCAAAAGAAAGTTATACAACTCGTCAGGCCTTTCTCTACAACCTGAATCTGCGCCGATTTCAAGCTGAATAAACACGGGTGATACCTGCGTGGATTTCTCTTTTTGATAACAGGAACTCGGCTTAACCCCAGAGCCAGGTGTGTGTAATGCATGGCGTCTGTCCATAGCTTCAAGCTGCACCAGAACTAGGGCTGTGCAATTAATCGTATTTGAATCGCAATTTCCATTTTGCCCTGCCACAATTACCGAAACAACATAATCGGAACAAAACAGTTATTTTGCTTTGCTCGGTTGTGACCGTGCACTGTAACATATTTGATCTAATTAATTTGTCTTTATATATGTTTAGTAGCTTGTGGAAGTGCGCGTTTGTTGATCTTGTTTATTGGTATTTATTATTTGTATATTATTTATTTAAATATATCATTTATTGTTGCATTGGTTTGTCAGTTGAATTATACGTTCAGGGTAATCAACAGTTAAAACGATACTGTTCCAATTATTATAATCGTGATTATGATTTTCCCCATGATCGCACAGCCCTAACCAGAACAAAAGCAAAGCGCTTCCCTTGTATTCAAGTAGAAGTCCTGTGTTTGTGATTTTACGCCAAGCAGGCAGTGCGCCGACACAAACCATTAAAACCAACATGTATTGTGAGTTCGAACGGATCTGGAGGAGACGCTTTTGTATTCCGTGGAAACCGCGCCCGACCTTTGCGTCGATAACACACTCTCTGCCGAGTGCACTCAACACTACGGTCTATTTACAGCGAAATGTTTGGGGCTAGAAGCTCTCATTGGAAGATGATAATACGAGGCACAGCTCGGGGACAGGATGATCTGTGGGATGCGATGTCTCTGTGGGGGGTCAGAGTGAAATGGTTGTAAGATGTTCACACTTACCCGGTTTCTCTGGAACCTCCGGCACATTTTCATCAGTGGGAATAACTAAGATAAAACCAAACCGGCCGGAAATGTAAGGCTTCGCATTTCACAGATATGACCACTTCAGATCAACACGAGAAGCTAAACAACCCCTCTAACAACACGGCATACGCTCCCCATCCCTACATGACATGTTGGTACACTTTCACCATCTAGCATACTAGCTCTTCATTAGTCGGTATAAAACACTCAAGATTCTACAAGGACTAGCCATTAGTGCTGATTTATTGTAAGTAAGGAAGTTGCTGTACATTATTCTAATGTAACAAGACATTAAACAAGTGTTAACGTGTCAAAATAACTAAACATGTGGCGTTTCTAACTCGGAATATGTTCCCTATTTTAAAGTGAAGTCTTGTTCATAACAAATAAGCTAGTAGTTTGAGTCTAATATGTTAAATAACAACTAGTTGATGGTGAATAGGTGTACCTCAACATAACGTGTTGCCGTCATTTTGTTTACACGTTTTACTGTACACTTGTTAGCAGATGTTTTCAAAGTCAATATTAGCTCGATATTACGACACAGTGATACATTAAAGCAGGGGTGTCAAACTCAAGGCCCGGGGGCCAAATCCGGCCCGCGACTTCATTTCATGCGGCCCCTCAAGAGCTTTATGTGGCCCTGCAAGAGCATGCAAAGAATACAATAAGTTTATTATACGGTTAGATGCTACTTTACAGAAGCACGTTGCCCAAAAACTACATATCCCACAATGCATCTCAAATTTGACTTTCTCAGAATTTGCCTTTTCTTTTAAATATGCATTTTTTTCTTAGAATTGGCCTTTTTCTCCGAATTAGATTTTGTTTTCAAAATGTTCTTTTCAAATCATTTTGTAACATTCTCACTGAAGAGACTTGCAATTATTTGCCCTAGACGTCTGCTTTCAGACGTAGTTAATTATGAAGTTATTACCCTATCCCATAACAATCCAATGCAGAGGCAATGATGTAATATAATACATTTTATATAGTCTTAAAGTTACAACCGGCCCTTTGAGTGCAACCTTCATGCTGATGTGGCCCGTGATGAAATTGAGTTTGACACCCCTGCATTAGAGCCTAACGGACCTTCTCGGGAGGCAGAAACCCCCGTGTTTACATGTAGTCGCATGCTTTTCTCACCTGTGGCATTGAGCAAGTCGAGCAGGAAGGACCTCTTGTCGTTCTCCTCGACCCACACCACCTTCTGGGTGATGTTTTCTGAAGTGGAGCCGACACGGCCCACGGCCAGGAAGATGTAATCCTCCAGGAAGTCACGAGCAAGGATCTAATAAACGAAGAGAAAGGATTGGAGGAGGGAATGGTTGTGTGAACTATCTTAAGTTAGTCTCCGAGGGAAACATTTCCACGCTCAGGGTTTTATTTACAAACGTGGCTCAAAGCATCTTAGCTTATGAGACTCAATGTTAGCATTTGAATAGCTTGTGTTGAGAGCAACTTCTTCACGTTATCAACTGATCATAATATTCGATGTATAGTTGAATGTCCACCGTACCTGGATCTCTTTGGGGAAGGTGGCGCTGAACATCATGGTCTGTCGGATGCCTTTAGGCGGCATGGTGTCCTGCTCCACGATGCGTCTGATCTGGGGCTCGAAACCCATGTCCAACATACGATCAGCCTCGTCCAGGACGAGGAAGCTGCACACACACGCTTCAGATTTAATATCAAAAGCTCACACCTCCCGTCAGGAGAAAAGCCGTTTTAAAGGTCTCCTATTATAGTATTTTTAGGCATATATTAGAGGTCTCCGATGTAAAAAACATGTCTATGGAGGGTTTTGCTCAATATACCAAACGGATCATGCATTGAAGACATCCCTCTGTTTCACTTCCTGTTACGACAGTGCTGATTCTGGGTCCTTGATAGGAGACCTTTAAAATGTGGTTTTCTGTGTTGCATTTACCTGCAATAGTCCAGTCCGATCTTCCCGCGCTCCAACATGTCCACGAGGCGTCCGGGTGTCGCCACCACCAGATGGCAGCCTCGCTCCAGCTCTCTGATCTGCTGCCCGATGTCGGCGCCTCCGTACACAACGCAGCAGCGCACACGTGAGCGGTAGGCAAACTAAAAACGTAGAAAGAAGTGGGGAAACACGTGAGCGGTAGGCAAACTAAAAACGTAGAAAGAAAGGCAAACTAAAAACGTAGAAATAAAAAAAGGGATGAAGTTAATTTAAATGATTTCCTCACCTTCCTCGCCTCGTCGTAGATCTGCGAGGCCAGCTCTCGGGTGGGAGCCAGGATCATGGCGAGGGGATACTGCTTACGACGGCCATACCTTCCACTATCCTGAGCGCGAGACAACATATTTTAGAACAAACGAACCCAAAATATATACAGGTTACTTTCCAAACACGGTTCACCATCTGAAGTACCTGTCCTCCGTTCTTCGACGCTGCGAGAGCTTCTCCGGGGCCTTCGCTGTAGATCTGGCTCAGCACCGGCAGCAGGAAGGCAGCCGTTTTACCAGAGCCTGAAAGCAGGTCATACATGTAGCTATTTAGACATTTAAATATGAAACCGATGCGAGCCAGAAACGTAACTTTAAATGAACACTGATGGGAACTCTCGAATGTTCATACCCATCTCAGTAGATCAGCATATTATAACCAAACCACAGCTAGGTGGCTAAAAATGCTAATGTATGTCTATCAAGTGTTTTATATGAAGAAAAGTAATTCTTGCTGATCTACTTTAAGCTCTCAAATACAAGCCCTGAGAATATGTCGTTATAAGTGAAAATGCAAACGGAAATAGGCGTTCAGCGTATTCTCCTTTCCTCAGTTTGAGATTAATTACTTTGTACGCATGGTTTTGTTTCATAAAAAAGACGTATCATTGATATTGAAGGACTCACCAGTCTGCGCGCAGGCCATCAGGTCTCTCTTGGACTTGATGATGGGGATGGCGTGCTTCTGGACCGGGGTGGGGTGGTCGTAGCGGCTCATGGCGATGTTTGCCATGATAATCTCCCCCATGTCAACATCGTGGAACTACAGGACACACAGACATGCGGTCAGTTTAAGAGACTCAACGTTGTATTAAAACCCAGATTAGGGAAATGGAATTCAATTGGCCCAATATCGCAACACACGTGTCAGGGGGCTGAGATCTGAGACTATAGTAGCATGACGAGGTAAACGAATGGGTACACAACGACCCGAATACAGTTCGCAGCACCTCCGGCATCGACACGCCGCCTTATTCTCAGTCAAACAGATTATTAGGATCTGCTGCTGAAGTTCACGTTACAAAGGACTGACGGCTTCAGGCCGGGTGGTAGGGCACTTTATTAGCGTGATTGCACAGTATAGGTTGTCTGTGGCTGATGATTGTGTGCACCTGGTGTCCTGTGGTGTCTCCTCCCCCCTCACCTGCGTCTGGTTGTGCTGATTCGAGTGTGTGTATTTAGGCTCTGTTTCTCTGTCTGTGGAGAGGGCTGGGTGTGTGTGTGTGTGTGTGTGTGTGTGTGTGTGTGTGTGTGTGTGTGTGTGTGTGTGAGAGATCCTTGTGGCTGCAGGATGTGTGAAAGGAGAACCGCAGGATTGGGGCGGTGAACTTTGTGCCCATGATTTTTAATAAATGCCCACGCCGGGTTATATTTTTGGACGTTCTGCCTCCTTGCGTGGTCCGAGCCGCCCAACTTCACACAAAGTGATATTGTTTTTGGAAATAAAACATTCAAGAGCAATCAAAATATCCAGTGGATTGTTTCGCTGCCTCCCAAGCTCTCCACGTGGCCAGGGAAAGGAACATTCGGCGTTACAAGACAAACTGTTAGGATGTTGGCCACCGCAATACGATAATTACAATTCCACAAAGTGAAGGGTTCGAGCACTCGATATCAGTTTGTTGTTTGGAATGCATCCCAGCGTTAAAGACTCACGGTGTCGATGTGAGGCGGGCAGTTGCTTCCTGTGGCCTCCACGGGAATATCGTCATACTTCTCGAAGTTTATACCAGTGTTGCTCGCACCGAACAGCTCACTGGAAAGAAAGAAAAAGAGTTACGAATCAAATTCACATGTTTGATTTATCAGTGGTGGGAAAACGCCGAGTGTCCTCCTCCAGCATGAGAGTAGCATGCTAACAAAGCTATCCCATCTGTAGCTGTGAGCATGACAGGATGTGAGATGACCTGGAAGAGCATCAGGGCTGCTTGAGGCAGATGATAGCTATGTGATGAACATGATGGTTCAGCCTCTGTGGAGAGAGACATCAAGCATGCTCATTTCTGACGTGAATCTGAAGTAAACATTGAATACTGCTTTCTGTTCCTCCATCTCGTGACTGTGACTCCCTCTCTTGATATCAGCATGTGAAGGACTCTGCTCAGGAACTAGTCTCTGTATGTGAGGACTACTTAGGGACGGGTGGCGCAGTGGTCTGTGCCTTTGATCATTGATCAAGGGGGCGTTGGGGAACTCCAGTTCGAAACATGCTCCCGCCCTCAGGCCGTTGTGTCCTTAAGACACTTCACCCGGATTTGCTCCTGTGGGTATTGTCCACAGTAGATGGCCATTACATGTATGATCCGTGTGTGTAAAGCGCTTTGAGAGTCTTCGATAAAGCGCTATAATAAATATAACGATTATTACTTCCATTCTGGAGAGACACATGGATCCGGAGATTCAAGCTCAAGCCGGGGTTTATTAACATTTTTAAATATTCAGAAAAAGTGAGATTTGGGGATTTTGAGAAAAGGCGGAATTTGAGTTATATGAAAAAGTGAGGATTTTTTTTTAAAAAGACAGAATTTGGAAAAGGTTGTTTTTAGAAAAGGTGAGATTTTTTGAGATTTTGAGAAGAAAAACAACTCAGTATTTTGTACATGACAACCGGTATTCCTCCATCTTGTGACTGTGTAACTCCCTCTCTTGGATATCAGCATGTGAAGGACACTGCTCAGGAACTCGTGGATGCTCTGTATGTGATCAGACGCATGGACCCTGAGGCTGAAGCTCAAGCCGGGGACCATTGAGTATTGATGAGTGATCTTACTTTTCCAGGCGCTCGTTGGGAGCGGTGAGCTTGGACCAATCTTCGTCTCTGGATTCGTCCGACCAGCGGTTTCCTCCTCCTCCGCCGCCGCTGGAGTAACCCCCGCGACTATAACTGTAGACAATCAGGGTGGATTCGACTATTAATATCTGATCTGCAACTAAACATTAGAACATGCGACAAGACGGTTTGGCATCTTGGAAGTATAACATCTGCTCCACAACAAACAATGGGAATGGGCTTTGTATTAAGGGTGGCGAATCTGCTCAGAACAACGCACATAATGTCCATTTGAATACTGAGTGTGCCTTCGAGAGATATCACTTCAACTGAAAGGTTATCATTGGCGATTAATAATAAACGAAGGATATTTGTTCAGAAAACCTGTTATAAGAATTTCATAATTTACATTTATTTCTAGATAATTACAATATACAGGACGTTGTTATAACGTACAGTATTCTGGTTGATGACATGTATAAAAGTTAACTATTAATGCGTTTTACTTGCACCATTACGTCCCTTTTAAAGAAATGATGATGATTCTGATTGATGTTGCCATGGCGAAGTGATTGACAACATTTGGGACGTCACATTTCTCATCCTTAATCTGAATGTCCTGTGTTGTTGCATTTATTCAACATAAACACAGTATATTAATAAATTCCTACAAACCTTCCCCTTGAGCTCGACCCACGGTCGTTGAAGAAGGTGGACTTTGACCTATCGTTGTTTCGTCCGCCAAAGCTGTTGTAGGCGGCATCACGAGGAGCTGCAAAGTTTCCTTCACTGCCTACACCTGAAAACAAGCGGACAAAGAGCCGTCAGCGAAGGTGCTTTCTGCAATCAGCTGAAACCAAATGCCGCCACTCTCTTACCCAAGGTGGCGGGGGAAAAGCCCTTTCCCTTTTTAAAAACTTAAGACTACACGGGCTACTGTTAATTATTTATCCATTATGCGTATTGCAGGGTGTCAGCGTGTCTCGTAGCATCTGCGAGAACAAGGGTGGGGCCCGCCCTTGTTCTCGCAGATGCTTCCTTCTTAAAAAAGGGATATTTGGGATTTAGTTTTGAAGTGGCGTGAAGTACCTCCGGAGATCTGCTTGCACAAGGTTTGGAGAAAAACCATTCCTCACACACTTATGCATATGTTATACCCTGCTTTGTACATTCGTTACGAGGCGCAGTGGGATAGTGTTGGGATCAGGGGGGGGCACAGGTTCAAACCCCACTGCAGTCGGCATGTCGTTGCGTCCCCGAGACCCTTCACCCCAAATGGCTCCCGTCCACAGTATTGAGTCGCTTTGGAGAAAAGCGTCCAAGTGTCATGTTACTGTAAATTTGTAATTCAATATATATTTTCTACTTTTTCTTTTAATGCTATTTTATCTCCATTGAGACGTTCACATTCTGGAATGCTCATTTCTAGTCTTTTTAATTGTCTTTGGACAATGCCATGACTTGGTTGCCGGTCAAGTTCCGCATAACTTACAAAGTCCTCCTCCTGACCTACAAGTCCCTCCATGCCCTTGCCCCCCCCAGTACCTATCGGACATCCTCCACCCACATGCCCCACCCCGGAACCTGCGGTCCTCAGACTCTGGCCTGCTCACCACCCCCCCACCAAACTGCGACCCTTCGGGGACAGGGCCTTCAGCGTGGCAGCCCCCCCGCCCCCCCCCCTCTGGAACGCTCTCCCTGCGGAGATTCGCAACATCCCCACACTGGACGCCTTCAAAAGGGCCCTCAAGTCCCATCTGTTCACCAAGGCTTTCGGCCCTGAAATCGATCTGTTGTTCTGTCTGTCTGGCCTTGGGTCCCTTGAAAGGCGCTATAGAAATATCAGTTATTATTATTACTTCGCAAAAAAAACAAATTTAGATCAATAAAGTACTTTTTTCTCTTGGTACATACAATCAGTGCAGACCATCGTCTCATTTCCACTTCCAAATGACAAACATTACTTATCAAAACGTAATAAAAAAATGTTTTTGATCAGAATAATCGTATTTTGCTGCTGTGCTTCTCCTCGTATCTCCAAAGTGTGTGTGTGTGTGTGCAGACCTTCTCAAAGTACACACACTTCAAACCATCAGAACTATCCCTTTGAACTACTCTGTCGCCTCTCCAAACACCAGGGCTTTGAGAGACACTTCAAGGCAGGGTTTCCCCACCTGCACTCTGCACTGGTCGAGTAAACGACTCTCCACCCCTGTTACCACGGCAGGCGTTTCGCCCACCTCTATCACTGCGAGGGGCTCCTCGTCCTCCATAGCCCCCATTAGAGCGGTTGTCGTGATCACCATTCACATATCCATTGCTGCGGCCACCGTCCCATCCAGGTGAATCTTCAGGTGGAAGATGGCACATTTAAAAAAACAAAACAGAATAAAAAGGCTTGTGAGGAAGAGCATAGTGCTGCACATGTCACTGAGCGGCGCCAGAAAGAAACTTCACATTGGCCTGACGAGCCGTTGTCTCTCTTAAAGTGACGGGCTTATTTTTTAGACTGACAGGTGGGATGCAAGCAACTCCACTCAGACATGAACGTGGACTGAAAGGTCTCGTAACATCCAGAGGAAATGTTGTTCAATATTTTAAGTAGGCAAACATATGCAAAGCAAGTTCTATACCTGTACAAGAGCAAGGATGCAAAGGAGTACAAAATAATCATTATCCAGAGAGATTCGTGATGAGAAATGTGGATTTAGAAGTATGTATGGCCTCAGAGCTGCGTTGCAATTTAAAAAAAAAGCGTGTAATTGCAGAAGTGGGGCGCAGACATTTGAAGTTAGTGTTGCAAGTTATTCATTTTCCAAATCCAGGTACACGAGTACAGCATGTGCACGCTGAAAACAATGCAAAGCACCTCGTGCACTCGCAGCCAAACTTTCTCACACAGTTCAAAACGACACAGAGGCGACTATTCTCCTCTCCTCTGAAGCAATGTTGCCGTTCTAACGAAAGGGTTACAAAGACTTTAAAGGACGGGTCTAAATGTTACTTTAGGGTTACGAAGATTTCAACCCATTTACTGCAAGTCGAGTAGTATCATAAGTATTCTTAAACCCGTTATGTCGGGGTAAGGGCCTTCTGACAGTTGACAACAAGAAACTCCATATTCGGGTTTGGAATCAGACCCACGGTGGAGAGAAAAAGAACTCGCACGCATGATGTCAATGAGAGAAATGCGTGATCGAATGCCATCTGTATATCCAATTGACCACGAGCGCCTAATTATATTTGGTTACACACGCACGATGACTCGTCCTCACGCTGAGGAAATGAAAGCTTGCAATCCGTGACAATAATCCAAGGAGGAACCACCTAAAAAAAAACCTTCAATGACCAATTATTGATACTCTTCTGCTTCTCTGGGAGGAAATGCATAACATCACACACCCCTCTACCGCAGGCATTGCGCATCGATGTCAATAAATCTCATCAATTCCCAGCCCTGCTTGTAAGTCTAAGCAAGACGGGAATTGGGGAATCCAGCAGTGCTTGGAAAAGAAGAATAAGTTCCTTCGTGCAGCGTTATATCTTCCAGGGGGGGGCGTCTCGCCGTCGGAGCGCTGCTCGTATCCCTCGGGACTGCTCGGCTTCAAAGACGACATGACACGGGACTCCTTTGACTTTTGATAACCAAGAGCTTCACATGGGCTATGAATTACGCCGAGACGGTCTGCTTTACTGAAAGAACAATCCTGGTTCAGCTCCACGTTCAACTTAAAAACAAATATCGCCTTCTAACACGACGGGCCAGGAGCATTTAGGGCCAGGAGCATTTAGGGCCAGGAGCATTTACCAAAGTTAGTCTTACTTCACACCAAAGAGACGTAACTAATACAAAGGATGCATGCACTTAATTACTGCAGTGATTGGGTTGATGGATGCATCAACGTAGGCTTAGTTTCTTTGCAGATGAATTATTGTTCGAACAGAGTTTGGAGTGTATCAATGTTGACCTTGCATATCACCTTGATTATTTCCTGTCACTGCAGAGATGGCCTCAAACCGTGATGCAGTCGTGAAGGCGTCATTAGCAAACGATAAATAGCAACGGCTGAAGAAAACCCACTCTACTTTGAACTCAACAAAACGTCGCTTTCAAACGCTCCATGCCAGGAGTGAGCAATCAGAGGTGACCACGAGCAGAAGTTGATTTAGGGCGCGTTCACACCTGCCTCGTTCAGTCCGGTTGAATCGAACCCCGGTGCATTTAGCCGCTTGGTTCGGTTCGTTTGGGTCGGTGTGAACGCAGCCCTCTGAAGAGAACTAAACAACCGGACGTGAACGCAGTCCGGTTGTTGTCCGAGAATGTTTTTAACGGACGTTGTCTGATTATAATCATATGTCTGCTGATCTCCAGATTAACGGCAGCGTGAGGATAACCTGCCCAAAGTGCCGACGCTCCATGGCGGAGGCTCCGGTAGAAATTGCTGGGGTTTGCGTTTTTACCCCCTTAATGTCTGACCAATGGATGAACAGCATTTCCGAGCACATGACTTGTGTTTAAAGTTTATAGTCCGTTTGAGTTTTGCAAACCGAACCTTCTGAGAAATGAAACCATAACAAACTGCCTGGTGCGCACCTGAGAGCGGACCATTAGGTGTGAACGCGCCCTGAAAGATCTAAAGGGGAACATTGGAGTAGTTGCACGTAGCACTTTAGTATGCTGTGAGCAACGGCCTGACTCCGAGGAGGAAACAAAGGAAACGTAAAGCTCAGTGTCCTGTAATATAAAACCCACTTTGAACATCATGACTGCACGTATGCATATTCCGTTCACCGCCTCAGTATTAGTAAGACAGCCTCTAGGCAGTGCAGCCTCGAAGACACCATGCATCAACTTCAAGCTTTACCTAACGCTGTGTTCAGCTATGTACGCTATGAAACTTTAAGTAGATGGCTTGGCATGCAGGTCAAGTATACCACATGGATAACCCCCACTGTAGGCATGGTAAAAGGCAAGCTCTTGGGTAACCTGAGCAAAGGTAGGGAAGCAGGCTATAAAAAGACTCTCCCGTGACTTCTGGCGCATGCAGCATGAGGCTTGACAGCAATCGTTACCAATCTTACAGTCATCCCTTCCTGCTGTATAGTTATTTCTGTGTCTTTGCCTGCCATGGTTTGAGGGAACTGCTAAGGGGAAACTTAAGGGACATTGCAGTTGAAATATGGGCTTGCATATGCGTAAGAAAAGCATTATATAACCCAGCACATGGAATTTCTCTACATCCCAGCAGAAAAAAGCACATCAATTAATCACGAGCCCATCATTTACTTTCCCCTTTTGCTGGCGTGTAAAACGGCTATTTCATGCATCTGGAAATGCGGGGTCGCCCTCAGCGAAAAGCAGACGGAAGGGACTTACAGAGGTTTACTGGTGCCACTGAATAACCGTACCGTGTACCAGCGGAATAAGCATTTCCTGCTGTGGAATAAGAAAACAGTCAAACGAGAAAGAAAGTGTGCAATGACAGTTTTCAATATTTTTTAATTAACTGGCCAATTACGCCAGGCAAAGAATGCATGTTGATTTAAGGCCTTTCAATCGGCTCAAACAAGTACAGAACATGTTTAAATCGCCTCGTCCCGGATGCAAAAACATTGATGAGAGCAGCCAATGGCTAGCACTCCTCCTGTCCAGATGTGCGAGGCGAGAAGTTGAGATAACCAATGAAAGGCGTCGCAGATACATTGAATTTTGCCTCGTTTTTGTTCCAATGATCAGTCTGGGGCTACAGCCATTCCGCGGGACTACTTTTCCCACGTCCTCCAAGCCACCATGCACAGAAAACCCCACTCGGCATGGCTCTCATTTTCAAACGGCAGCAGAACACTGCAGCGCATCAGACAATAGATTTCAGTTCGCTTTTCTGGTTGAAATCATGCCTCACCAATTTCCGTTCAGCTGCGCTCGCTTTCACCATTAACAAGAACACCACGCGTCAAACCCGCGTTGATGGTTTGACCGAGGCTTAGCAAGAGCTTTAGATTAAA
Organism: Champsocephalus esox; assembly: GCA_036324585.1. Lineage (NCBI taxonomy): Eukaryota > Metazoa > Chordata > Actinopteri > Perciformes > Channichthyidae > Champsocephalus > Champsocephalus esox. Next base: position 3,191,398 of record CM070482.1, on the reverse strand, counting down.
CTTACCATTTCTAGGTGCGCCAGAGTTTCTCAGGTGAGGTGGAATGTAACGCCCTGGGAAGAGGAGGAAGAACAACACGTCAAGCGCTGTAATGCTTGCTATAATGATGCATTTGGATATCTACGATTATTGATAAGGTAAAGATATACATTTCACTCAAAGAAAACATTTTACAAGTAGAGCTGGAACAATAAGTCAATGTGTTAATCATATGAGAAATTGACAAATGTATCTACTAAACTATTTGTATGGCTCAACAATAAAATGATTCCAGATTCACCGAAGCAATTGTAATTTACAACTTAATAAATAAATGTACTTCAAACCATTTTAAAAACATCTTTAAATAATTGTTTCACAGGATTACATTTGAACACATCTTGAGATTCAAAAGGCAAGCTCATAGCCTCTCTGTTGCCAGCTGCGGTAGACCAACTGTAGTTTCGCAGATTTAATGCAAATTAATGTTAAACTATTTCTGCTTCAACTTGTTACAGAAGTACTTTCGGTTCTCGTGCCTTCCCTACTTTAAAATACATCTCACACTTCCTGGGAAAACAGGAGAAATATTGATTTCATGCATAAATTTAATGAATCCATAAAACAGTAACTATTTAAAAAGTAAACAGAATTACAAAAGGACACAATGAAGATAATTCATTTTCTTCATCAAATCAGTTTAAATACTTACTGCCAGTTCCCCCGCCTTCTCCGCCGTCAACGTTGTTCAAGTCTAGTCCAGCCAGCTGCAAAAAATAGAGGAAAGTGTAAGAATCGGGTTCAAGTTGAAGTTAACATTCACTTTCGAGACAGAAACTATAAGTAAAACAATAAGGAGTTGGCCATCAACGAAATAACATGATTATAGGATCTTTCTCCTTTTAAACGGTTGGCGCTCAGCTCCACTTTCACTTCCGCGTTATCTCAAAACTAGCTTACATTTCGCCCAGACACATGGCACTAAGCATTTATTACACTTAGGTAGTCGGTGTCCAAATGGCCATGTCCATAGAGCGCACTATGATGAATTTGTTGAAATAAAAATATGTTTACATTTCAGGCAACGTTCTCCCTCTGTTAGAAACAAGTTTGAGAATTGTTTTTTAAATGACAATCGTAGATAAATGTTAAACGGTGAGCTCCTAGACCAAAGACCAAAACGGTGAGCTCCTAGACCAAAGACCAATCTGTGCAATCCATTGTCATCGTTTCTGCTGATATCACATATAGTCTTGAGGGAATCGTGTTAAACAACTGGATTAATTTATCAAACAACCGACTTGTTAAACATCAGATAATGTTCTTCTCCTGTTACATAGTCTTTGGGGGTAAAGTGTACAAATAAATTAAAATATAGATGCAACAGCCAACATCTAGTCCTTGGCCATCAAGCAGGGAAATTCAAATGGTAACACACTATTTCAATAATATCCATTTAAACTAAGATTAAATGACTTTACTTGTGACAGTACTTTATTTACTAATGCATTGAGAGTTGAGTTTCAGAAACATTAATGGTGGCTTAAAACCATTGTTACCAAAGACAAAAAGAAAAGAAACTAATGAATGGAAAAGTTGTACAGTCAGATACTCGACCAAAGCTCCATCTGTGCCATTGTTTCTTCTTATAATAGAGTCTTTGGGTGGGGGTGAGTTATACAATTAGCTTAATTAAGTCCCTGGCCATCAAACAGGGAAATGCAGACAAGTTCTAACAAATTCAGTAGTGTCCATTTAAACTAGGAGTAAAAACAGCTAATTCAAACTGGGGACTTTAGAACCTCATTTAATTACTTTAGTGATGTTTAATGGTGACTTAAAACCATTGTACCCAAAGAAAAGGTGATACTGTTAAACAACTTAAGACAGTCAGTGCAAATGTTATGCAATTGCTTCTTCTTATATTACATATGGTCTTTGAGAACAAATCCATTTTAAAATGGACTTAACTTATCCAACAACCAGCCCACGGGGAAGTGCAGGCAAAATCAAAAGATAATATTCACTGATATCCATTTAAACTAAGAGTAAAAGCAGGTTATACAGCCTGATGACCTCAGTACCTTCACATTACATTCATTTGAGTCATGTTCCATAATCATTAATGGTGAACAAGCTGAATATCAAAGAATAACAATAAAAGAAATGTATATACTCGACCTAAGACCAACTAGTGTAAATGTAATGCCATTGCTTCTCCTAAAATAACCAGTCAATGGCCATTAAACAGGGAAATGGAGACAAATTCAGAACATAATGTACAATATTTCAATAATATCCCATTATACTAGCAGTTAGGTAGCTTATACAGACTTTAGTCCCTGCTTTATGTAATTAAAACAACAGAAACATTAATGGAGTCTAAAAAACGAAGCCGAACATTTTCTCCTGCGCCACGTTTCAGGTTGAGAGGCCTAACATTAGCCTTCGCAGGATACCGGCAAGATCAAAAATGTTACCCAACCGGGTACATTTCCATTCATAAAAATACATTTCCACAACACTTAGGTTATGTTTTAAAGTCGTATACAAGTGTTGGCCTTTTAAGTAAGTGAAATACATCACTAAAGTGGCATTGTGGTGTCGTAAAGACGAGCTCCGCCATCACAAAAATCCTCTCGAAATCATCTCCTCCATTTTAGCTCGATGCTATGCTAACAGTAGCTTCTTTCTCATCGAAACGTACATGTGCGTAGAAGAAATTAACCACAATTTTAAAGAAAAACACAACATGGAAACAGTTTAAAAGAGGCACTCACCTGCTGATCTAGACCGTGTGGATTATCAACGACCACATGACTCATAACTAAAGAGCGTAATGGGGGATTATTTCTGAAGAGAAAAGGAATTTCTTTGTTAGCACGAAAACCGGCTAATGCTAATAATTTTTTTCTGTTACAAATTACGTTCGACCAAACGGTTACCAACTGTTACCTGTAAAAAGTTAGCTTGACGATTGCTTTAAATAAATAAAACGATGTTGTGTTATATAAATATAAATTCCGTTTGTTAAGTTTCCAAATGAAGATGAGTGTGGAGCTGAAGAAACAGGAACTCTGCCGGCAGGTTTGACCGTGGTGGAATGAGACACCGAGTGTTCAAGTAACGCGAGATATTACCTCTGTTACCACAGGCCTTGCGCAAGTATCGCGAGGTTTTGTTTCTTCATTTGGATTGGCGTAGTGGTGGAAATAAGTATTTGTTATATAAAACACAAAAAGGCCAACATTAGGCCTACATAAAATAAATATTACATATAAAATGCAGTATTGGAAGAAGCTATACAGAGTTGTAAAAGTTAAACAATCCTGCACTTAAAGTAGAAGTGAAAAAGTAAATCCACTACACAATACACTTGAAGTACTACAAGTTATAGCACTTTTTAACACCTTCTAACACATTTTAGAATCCTATATCAAATAACTGGTTTAACATTATATATGCATGAAAGTACTGTGCTAGTGACACTGAGTGTTCAAGTAACGCGAGATTACTCTGTGAACCACAAATCTATCGCTCAAGTATCGCGAGATGTGTTACTTCATCGGTTTGACGTTATGGTTGAAATGGGTATTTGTTATAAAACATACATTATAAAACGCAGCGGTGAAAGAAGTACTTAGACTTCTACTTGTAAAAGTACTGTTTTACAAGTTAGAAACAGCCTATTTAAAGTAGAAGGTATAGGTACATCAAAATACACTTTAAGTACCAAAAGTTATAGCACTTGTTATGCACAATCACCCATTTTAGAATCATATATGAAAGAACTGGTTTAACATTATATAAAAGGTGGGGAGGCCACTTTATTAAATAACTATAGGCCCATCTCTAAATGATCAGTTCTGGCTAAGGTTCTTGAACGCCTAGTGAGTGAACAGGTAAAGGTGTTTTTATGTACAAATGACATCCTGTCTGAGCATCAGTCAGGCTTCAGAAAGCAACACAGCACCATCACTGCCACGATGAAGGTGGTGAATGATGTGGAGAGTATCTTAGATAATAAGCAGAGTTGTGCAGCTCTATTTATTGACCTTTCCAAAGCGTTTGACACCGTCGATCATCGCATCTTAAAGCAGAGGCTGCTCAGTGTCGGCATGTCCAGCCATGCAGTGGGGTGGTTTGTGAACTACCTCTGAAAGGTCCCAATGTGTTCACTTTGATGGGCTGTCTTCTGAGTGGTTGAACATTGCAAATGTTGTTCCTCAAGGTTCTGTTTTAGGCCCACTTTTATTCTCCATCTACATCAACAGTTTAGTTGAAAATGTCGATGGAGCAACTTTACATTTCTATGCGGATGATACCGTGATGTTCTGTGCAGGTCCCTCATTCAGGAGGCTGTTGTTAAATTACAGGCTGTTTCTAACACTATTCAGACTCCGCTCTCTGAATTAAAGCTTCTTTTAAATGTGGATCAAACCAAGGTAATGCTCTTTTCTAAAGCTAAACAGACACCAGAGCCTGTTGTAGATATTGTAACTACGCAAGGAACACAACTTGAAGTTGTTCCTGTTACAAATACCTTGGTATCTGGCTTGATGATTGTCTCTCTTTAAACTTCAGGTCACTAACCTGCTTAAAAAGCTGAGCGTTAGGCTAGGCTTCTTCTCCAGGAACAAGTCCTGTTTCTCGCTTGAGGCCAGGAAGAGGCTCTGTGACCTTTGACCTGTGCTGGACTCTGGGGATCTGGTCTATATGAATGCACCTGCCCATTGCCTGGTCCAGTTAGATGCTGCGTATCACTGCGCACTGAGATGTGTGACAAACTGTAAAGCATTAACCCTTCACTGCACCCTGTGTGCAAGGGCTGGTCTGCTTCACTAACTGTACGGAGGCTCAGTCACTGGGTACATTTTCATATACAAAGCCATGCTAGGGAAACTCCCATCTTATATCTGCTCCCTGATCTCACGGAGAAGTGTAAGTGTCTGCTGCCTGAGATCGAATGCTGTGGTTTTATTAGATGTGCCAACTGCTAGGACTGTCTCAGGGAAGCAGCTTTTAGATGCAGCTCCTCTGTCTTGGAACAGTCTGCACATTACATGGAAACTGAGCAATCTGGTGCCACTAAATGTTTTTAAAGGTCGGTTGGATGCTACTCAACCAGAAGCTGTTGGTACCTGCTCATGTGGATAGTTATTGTAAATTGTAATCCCTGTAATGATGCTGTAAAATGTCCTTTTTGTAGTTCTGTTTATGTTTTTATGTTTCATGTTCATGTTCATCAATGGGATACACCTGGATAAATAAAGGTTTGAAATGAAATACATGAAAGTACTCTATGTTGCGGGATCTCTCAACCTATGATTATGCCAATATGTATGTATTTATTTATATTTTGTATTAGCTAATAATCTGAATGTATACAGTTACTCGGACGAACCAGAAACAAAAACAGAAGTATTTATTTAAATAAGGGTGAATTTGTTTTTGTGACGGTTGCTTCATTTTATAATGAAAAAAAACAAAACGTGGAGGAATGAGACACCGAGTGTTCAAGTAACGCGAGATGTCACCTCTGTAACACACAGGCCGGTGCTCTGTTTCGCAAATCTCGCGAGGTTTCAGCATCATATATGAAATAACTGGATTAACAGTATTCATGCATGAATGTACTTTACACTGCTGGACATCTTAACATATGATTATACGATACTATGTATTTATACGTGTATATATATGTGTCATTAGCTTATAATTGGTATGAAGGTAACTGGAACAATCTGAAACAAAAAATGAATTATTTATTCATGGGGAAAATTGGGTTTTGTGAGTTTCCCCATTATACAGTTGAAAAATAATAGCACACAAATATAGGAAATTAAAGTACTGTAAGTGTACTTTTATTTAAGTACATAACTTTTGCTTGTAACATAATATTTTACACTACAACTACTTTTACTTCAATCTGAGTACATGTTCACTGTCACTCTCTATATACACACAACCAATTCACACACACTGTGAACACGTGAAGCTGTCTCGCGGAGCTGCAGACGCCTGAACATTTCTAATCTTTCCCATAAACTGTTTCCCTCTAATCGCCTCCAAATGTTCTTCAAGATCAGGAGGGTCACGCATAAGCTCCTCGAAAGTCTCTGACATGCAAACACCCTCCTCTGATTCCTTCTACCTGCGGTCAGCCTTGGGGGGGGGGCATATGTTACCGGCATACAGTACCAGAAGTAAGTGGGGGAGAGGTCAACTGGAGCTGAAATAATCCCCAAACCCCCAATGCATCACTTCAGAGGGGGGAGAAGTACTCAGATCGTGGACTTGAGTAAAAGTAGAAGTACTCAGGTCTTGTTCTTGAGTAAAAGTAGAAGTACTCAGATCGTGGACTTGAGTAAAAGTAGAAGTACTCAGATCGTGTATTTGAGTAGAAGTAGAAGCTCAGATATTGTACTTGAGTAAAAGTAGAAGTACACAGATCTTGGACTTGAGTAAAAGTAGAAGTACTCAGGTCTTGTTCTTGAGTAAAAGTAGAAGTACTCAGATCGTGGACTTGAGTAAAAGTAGAAGTACTCAGATCGTGTATTTGAGTAGAAGTAGAAGCTCAGATATTGTACTTGAGTAAAAGTAGAAGTACACAGATCTTGGACTTGAGTAAAAGTAGAAGTACTCAGATCGTGTATTTGATTAGAAATAGAAGCTCAGATCTTGTACTTGAGTAAATGTAGAAGTACTCAGATGTGGTACTTGAGTAAAAGTAGAAGTACTCAGATTGTGTACTTGAGTAGAAGTAGAAGCTCAGATATTGTACTTGAGTAAATGTAGAAGTACTCAGATGTGGTACTTGAGTAAAAGTAGAAGTACACAGATCTTGTACTTGAGTAAAAGTAGAAGTACACAGATCTTGTACTTGAGTAAAAGTAGAAGTACTCAGATTGTGTACTTGAGTACAAGTAGAAGTACACAGATCGTGTACTTGAGTAGAAGTAGAAGCTCAGATATTGTACTTGAGTAAAAGTAGAAGTACTCAGATCGTGTACTTGAGTAAAAGTAGAAGTACTCAGATCTTGTACTTGAGTAAAAGTAGAAGTACTCAGATTGTGTACTTGAGTAAAAGTAGAAGTACTCAGATCTTGTACTTGAGTAGAAGTAGAAGTACTCAGATCTTGTACTTCAGTAAAAGTAGAAGTACTCCGATCTTGTACTTTAGTAAAAGTAGTCAGATCTTGTACTTGAGTAAAAGTAGAAGTACTCAGATCTTGTACTTGAGTAAAAGTAGAAGTACACAGATCTTGTACTTGAGTAAAAGTAGAAGTACACAGATCTTGTACTTGAGTAAAAGTAGAAGTACTCAGATTGTGTACTTGAGTACAAGTAGAAGTACACAGATCGTGTACTTGAGTAGAAGTAGAAGCTCAGATATTGTCCTTGAGTAAAAGTAGAAGTACTCAGATCGTGTACTTGAGTAGAAGTAGAAGTACTCAGATCTTGTACTTCAGTAAAAGTAGAAGTACTCCGATCTTGTACTTTAGTAAAAGTAGTCAGATCTTGTACTTGAGTAAAAGTAGAAGTACTCAGATCTTGTACTTGAGTAAAAGTAGAAGTACCAGAGTGTAGGAATACTCTGTTTCAGTAAAAGTATTCAAAATGTCCCTCAAGTGAAAGTAGAAAGTATTCTCATCTAAATATAGTGAAGACAGTGAAAGTAGTCGTTGTGCAGATTGGTCCATTTCAGAATAATATATCTGATGTGTTTTATAATGATTGATCATGAAAGTGTTCTCAGAGCTGGTGAAGGAGCAGCTAGTCTGAAGTACTTTGTAGACTGCAGGGTAGCTGGTGGAGGTGCAGCTAGTCTGAAGTACTTTGTAGGCTGCAGGGTAGCTGGTGAAGGAGCAGCTAGTCTGAAGTACTTTGTAGGCTGCAGGGTAGCTGGTGAAGGAGCAGCTAGTCTGAAGTACTTTGTAGACTGCAGGGTAGCTGGTGGAGGTGCAGCTAGTCTGAAGTACTTTGTAGACTGCAGGGTAGCTGGTGGAGGTGCAGCTAGTCTGAAGTACTTTGTAGACTGCAGGGTAGCTGGTGGAGGAGCAGCTAGTCTGAAGTACTTTGTAGACTGCAGGGTAGCTGGTGGAGGTGCAGCTAGTCTGAAGTACTTTGTAGACTGCAGGGTAGCTGGTGGAGGTGCAGCTAGTCTGAAGTACTTTGTAGACTGCAGGGTAGCTGGTGGAGGAGCAGCTAGTCTGAAGTACTTTGTAGACTGCAGGGTAGCTGGTGGAGGTGCAGCTAGTCTGAAGTACTTTGTAGACTGCAGGGTAGCTGGTGGAGGTGCAGCTAGTCTGAAGTACTTTGTAGACTGCAGGGTAGCTGGTGGAGGTGCAGCTAGTCTGAAGTACTTTGTAGACTGCAGGGTAGCTGGTGGAGGTGCAGCTAGTCTGAAGTACTTTGTAGACTGCAGGGTAGCTGGTGGAGGTGCAGCTAGTCTGAAGTACTTTGTAGACTGCAGGGTAGCTGGTGGAGGTGCAGCTAGTCTGAAGTACTTTGTAGACTGCAGGGTAGCTGGTGAAGGTACATCTGAGAAGTAACTAAAGAGATCAAATACATGTAGAGGAGTAGAAGTACACAGTAGCAGAACATGGAAATACTCAGGTAAAGTACAAGTACCTCAACACTTTACTTACAGTACTGTACTTGAGTAAATGTACTTAGTTCACACAATTGTACTTAAGTTGCCTGGTTCCAACTCTGATTGAGATGTGTTTTTCCACGTGTGTGTGTGTGTGTGTGTGTGTGTGTACGCACATTTGGCTCGTGTTTAAACTTGTCGTTACTATGCATGAGTCATAGATGACGTACGGTGGGTTTCTCGGCAGGCCCAGGTGTGCAGTGACTCAGAGAAACGTTGCTCAACTGGATCAGGTGTGTGTCAAAGAAAGAACCAGTTATGTAAACCACGTCAACCTGTAGCCTTGTGGTCTCACACATTCATTAATTCATGTAGAAACAGTTAGAGGAAAATCATCAGAAAATTTGATCTATTCCGGGTAAACAGTTAAAAATCTTTAGATCTCTCTATGTTTCCAAAGTATTATTATATATTATTTTAGGATTTAGTTCTCATAATACATTTTGTGTCTGTCAGGACCCGTTGATCCATCTGCTGGACAAGAAAACTCACATTTTCGACAGCCATTCGAAATACAGAAAAACCTGCTATAAACAAAAATATATATTAGTTTGAACAGTTATATTTGATTACATCTATTTAGTAGATTATATGTTTCAAATATTTCATCTATATCTATTCTACATCTTCGACTCACTTTGAAACAACACATCGAGAGAGTACTTTACATTTCATGTGTTCAGTTTGAATGTCGACCAAATCTGTAAAATTAAGATTAAAATGGAAAAAAAAATAGTTGTAATAAATGTGTGTTAAACAGCGCCCCCGTGTGGCTGCTGACAGAACTACAAACTTCACTGGAGTCAAAACAGAGACAAATCTTTATTGGAGACAACATTAAAAAATACTGATTATAAAAAGGAGAGAAATAACCTCAGCACACACTCTCACACACACTCTCACACTCTCTCGCCGCACACTCTCACACACTGCGTAGTGAATCAGTTCATCCATCTGTCCGCGGATTCTCTTTCCTTCAAGGCTGCAGGTATCCCATGATGCATTGTGTTTTGTCACCAGCCGAACATGTACTCCATGGCTTTGGAAATCATACTGTCGTCTTTCCTGGGCGTCTGTCTGTCTGCTAACACCTTAAACACACACACACACACACACACACACACACACACACACACACACACACACACACACACATTATTACTTCTAAAAAGGGACGTATAAGGCTTTTTTTTGGGTTTCTAACAGATTAAGAAAAGTTCAATTTAAGACTTGATTTAGAATAGAATGTGGGATTTGATGCATTTAAATATAAAAACAATTTATTTACCTTAAAGACAGTTTAATATCGATTAAGTCCTTCATCCTTATGGTTTAATGTTTAAAAAACAGTGTTTAACTACAGTCAGTCAGTCTATAATGTTTGAGCACTCAAGTCTGCTCTGATTTTTTGGGGACAAGTTGCAACCATTAATTATTGCAAACATTAACAGCTTGTTAAATCATGTTTTGAATGAGCCGTCTTATTTCTGTACTAAAGATACCCAGATTTTTGTGCACAAGATCTCAAAAAGTACATTCCTTTTTACAATATGTCCCCTTTAAGTGTCCCAGATGTACAGTTTATACGGTCTCAGTGAATGTTGAGGTCGGAGGTCACCTGGTAGTCGCTGCCGGCCGTCTTGCACTTGTAGCCAGCGCTGAGCGGCCTGATGGCGGAGCGAGGAGTGGAGGGGAGGATGGAGGAGAAGGAGGAGGAGAGAGGCGAGGAGACACTGCTGTCCATCACACTCTGAGGAGAAGAGAGAAGGAAAGGGATTCAAACTGGGATCAAAGTCACCTGATGTGCAGGGATAACGTTGGGCTATAAAGAAACTACAGCACGGTCACAAGACGTCACCACCGCTAAGCTAAAGGAGGCTAATGTTGGGCTATAAAAGGAACTACAGCACGGTCACATGACTTCACGTCACCACCGCTAAGCTAAAGGAGGCTAATGTTGGGCTATCAAGGAACTACAGCACGGTCACATGACTTCACGTCACCACCGCTAAGCTAAAGGTGGCTAATGTTGGGCTATAAAGGAACTACAGCACGGTCACATGACTTCACGTCACCACCGCTAAGCTAAAGGAGACTAATGTTGGGCTATACAGGAACTACAGCACGGTCACATGACTTCACGTCACCATCGCTAAGCTAAAGGAGGCTAATGTTGGGCTATAAAGGAACTACAGCACGGTCACATGACTTCACGTCACCACCGCTAAGCTAAAGGATGCTAATGTTGGGCTATAAAGGAACTACAGCACGGTCACATGACTTCACGTCACCACCGCTAAGCTAGAGGTGGCTAATGTTGGGCTATAAAGGAACTACAGCACGGTCACATGACTTCACGTCACCATCGCTAAGCTAAAGGAGGCTAATGTTGGGCTATACAGGAACTACTGACCTTGTCTATGCAGGGTTTGACTCCCACCATGATGGCGTCTCCGAACACTTTCCCGTCTTTGGACAGAGCTTTCCTGGCCTGCAGGCTGGACTGATATTGAAGGTGCATCCAGTTACCAGGAGACGCCATCTGTAATCATCAAAAACATTTATCATATTATATTTCTTGAAGACATCCGTGTTCACCTCTTCAGACTACCTGCTGTTGTTCCTAACTCCATTCGAAGCTTTATGATGGTCATTGCTTGCCTCGTCTCTCATGTCTTTGTTAATGTGTTAATGCATATTCATGTTTATACTCTATATACGACTCGAATAGAGAGGATTTCGTGTCTCACCGTGTGTTTCAGAATGTTTCCGTACTGAGCGAACTGCAGCAGGATGTAGGAGGCTGAGGCTGGAGGAAAACTAACACACACACACACACTCATTTAGTCTACATGTATTTACCGTATATATTATGCAATGATAGCAGTATATATTGAGCAGTTTAAATACCCGAACACAGTGATCCAGGTCTGGTCCAGCTGGTCGTCAGACGACAGAGACTCTCCCTGACTGTAGAACGGATCCACCTGAGCTGGAGAGAGACACAACTGCACACCTGAAGACAGACAGGCACACAGACAGGTGAGTACAGAGAGAGGGAGAGAGACAGGTGAGTACAGAGAGAGGGAGAGAGACAGGTGAGTACAGAGAGAGGGAGAGAGACAGGTGAGTACAGAGAGAGGGAGAGAGACAGGTGAGTACAGAGAGAGGGAGAGAGACAGGTGAGTACAGAGAGGGAGAGAGAGACAGGTGAGTACAGAGAGGGAGAGAGACAGGTGAGTAGAGAGAGAGGGAGAGAGACAGGTGAGTAGAGAGAGGGAGAGAGACAGGTGAGTACAGAGAGAGAGAGAGAGACAGGTGAGTAGAGAGAGAGGGAGAGAGACAGGTGAGTAGAGAGAGAGGGAGAGAGACAGGTGAGTACAGAGAGAGAGAGAGACAGGTGAGTAGAGAGAGAGGGAGAGAGACAGGTGAGTAGAGAGAGAGGGAGAGAGACAGGTGAGTACAGAGAGAGAGAGACAGGTGAGTACAGAGAGGGAGAGACAGGTGAGTAGAGAGAGAGGGAGAGAGACAGGTGAGTACAGAGAGAGAGAGAGACAGGTGAGTACAGAGAGAGAGAGAGAGAGAGACAGGTGAGTACAGAGAGAGAGAGAGACAGGTGAGTACAGAGAGAGGGAGAGAGACAGGTGAGTAGAGAGAGAGGGAGACAGGTGAGTAGAGAGAGAGGGAGAGAGACAGGTGAGTACAGAGAGAGAGAGAGAGACGGGTGAGTACAGAGAGAGAGAGAGAGAGAGACAGGTGAGTATAGAGAGGGAGAGAGACAGGTGAGTACAGAGAGAGAGAGAGAGAGACAGGTGAGTATAGAGAGGGAGAGAGACAGGTGAGTACAGAGAGGGAGAGAGAGAGAGAGACAGGTGAGTACAGAGAGAGAGAGACAAACAGATGAGTAGAGAGAGGGAGAGAGACAGGTGAGTACAGAGAGAGGGAGAGAGACAGGTGAGTAGAGAGAGAGAGAGAGAGAGAGACAGGTGAGTACAGAGAGAGAGAGACAAACAGATGAGTAGAGAGAGGGAGAGAGACAGGTGAGTACAGAGAGAGGGAGAGAGACAGGTGAGTACAGAGAGAGGGAGACAGACAGGTGAGTACAGAGAGAGGGAGAGAGACAGGTGAGTAGAGAGAGAGGGAGACAGACAGGTGAGTACAGAGAGAGGGAGAGAGACAGGTGAGTAGAGAGAGAGGGAGAGAGACAGGTGAGTACAGAGAGAGGGAGAGAGACAGGTGAGTACAGAGAGAGGGAGACAGACAGGTGAGTACAGAGAGAGGGAGAGAGACAGGTGAGTACAGAGAGAGAGAGACAGACAGGTGAGTACAGAGAGAGGGAGAGAGACAGGTGAGTAGAGAGAGAGGGAGACAGACAGGTGAGTACAGAGAGAGGGAGAGAGACAGGTGAGTACAGAGAGAGGGAGAGAGACAGGTGAGTAGAGAGAGAGGGAGAGACAGGTAAGTACAGAGAGAGGGAGACAGACAGGTGAGTACAGAGAGAGGGAGAGAGAGACAGGTGAGTACAGAGAGGGAGAGAGACAGGTGAGTAGAGAGAGAGGGAGAGAGACAGGTGAGTAGAGAGAGAGGGAGAGAGACAGGTGAGTACAGAGAGAGAGACAGGTGAGTAGAGAGAGAGGGAGAGAGACAGGTGAGTACAGAGAGAGAGAGACAGGTAAGTACAGAGAGAGGGAGACAGACAGGTGAGTACAGAGAGAGGGAGAGAGACAGGTGAGTAGAGAGAGAGAGAGAGAGACAGGTGAGTACAGAGAGAGAGAGAGACAGGTGAGTACAGAGAGAGGGAGAGAGAGACAGGTGAGTACAGAGAGAGGGAAAGAGAGAGAGACAGGTGAGTACAGAGAGAGAGAGAGAGAGAGAGAGAGACAGGTGAGTACAGAGAGAGGGAGAGAGAGACAGGTGAGTACAGAGAGAGGGAGAGAGAGACAGGTGAGTACAGAGAGGGAGAGAGACAGGTGAGTACAGAGAGAGGGAGAGAGACAGGTGAGTACAGAGAGAGGGAGAGAGACAGGTGAGTACAGAGAGAGGGAGAGAGACAGGTGAGTACAGAGAGAGGGAGAGAGAGACAGGTGAGTACAGAGAGAGAGGGAGAGAGAGACAGGTGAGTACAGAGAGAGGGAGAGAGAGACAGGTGAGTACAGAGAGAGAGGGAGAGAGAGAGAGAGGTGAGTACAGAGAGAGAGAGACAGGTGAGTAGAGAGAGAGGGAGAGAGACAGGTGAGTACAGAGAGAGGGAGAGAGAGACAAGTGAGTACAGAGAGAGAGAGAGAGATAGACAGGTGAGTACAGAGAGAGAGAGAGACAAACAGGTGAGTAGAGAGAGGGAGAGAGACAGGTGAGTACAGAGAGAGGGAGAGAGACAGGTGAGTACAGAGAGAGAGGGAGAGAGACAGGTGAGTACAGAGAGAGAGAGAGAGAGAGAGAGAGAGAGAGAGAGAGAGAGGTGAGTACAGAGAGAGAGAGACAGGTGAGTAGAGAGAGAGGGAGAGAGACAGGTGAGTACAGAGAGAGGGAGACAGGTGAGTAGAGAGAGAGGGAGAGAGACAGGTGAGTACAGAGAGAGAGAGACAGGTGAGTAGAGAGAGAGGGAGAGAGACAGGTGAGTACAGAGAGAGAGAGACAGGTGAGTACAGAGAGAGAGGGAGAGAGACAGGTGAGTACAGAGAGAGAGAGACAGGTGAGTACAGAGAGAGAGGGAGAGAGACAGGTGAGTACAGAGAGAGAGACAGGTGAGTACAGAGAGAGAGACAGGTGAGTACAGAGAGAGAGAGACAGGTAAGTACAGAGAGAGGGAGAGAGACAGGTGAGTACAGAGAGAGGGAGAGAGAGACAGGTGAGTACAGAGAGAGAGGGAGAGAGAGACAGGTGAGTACAGAGAGAGGGAGAGAGAGACAGGTGAGTACAGAGAGAGGGAGAGAGAGACAGGTGAGTACAGAGAGAGAGAGAGAGAGAGAGAGGTGAGTACAGAGAGAGAGAGACAGGTGAGTAGAGAGAGAGGGAGAGAGACAGGTGAGTACAGAGAGAGGGAGAGAGAGACAAGTGAGTACAGAGAGAGAGAGAGAGAGATAGACAGGTGAGTACAGAGAGAGAGAGAGACAAACAGGTGAGTAGAGAGAGGGAGAGAGACAGGTGAGTACAGAGAGAGGGAGAGAGACAGGTGAGTACAGAGAGAGAGGGAGAGAGACAGGTGAGTACAGAGAGAGAGAGAGAGAGAGAGAGGTGAGTACAGAGAGAGAGAGACAGGTGAGTAGAGAGAGAGGGAGAGAGACAGGTGAGTACAGAGAGAGGGAGACAGGTGAGTAGAGAGAGAGGGAGAGAGACAGGTGAGTACAGAGAGAGAGAGACAGGTGAGTAGAGAGAGAGGGAGAGAGACAGGTGAGTACAGAGAGAGAGAGACAGGTGAGTACAGAGAGAGAGGGAGAGAGACAGGTGAGTACAGAGAGAGAGAGACAGGTGAGTACAGAGAGAGAGGGAGAGAGACAGGTGAGTACAGAGAGAGAGACAGGTGAGTACAGAGAGAGAGACAGGTGAGTACAGAGAGAGAGAGACAGGTAAGTACAGAGAGAGGGAGACAGACAGGTGAGTACAGAGAGAGAGAGAGAGAGAGAGAGACAGGTGAGTACAGAGAGAGAGAGAGAGAGAGAGAGAGAGAGAGAGAGAGAGAGACAGGTGAGTACAGAGAGAGAGAGAGAGAGAGAGAGAGGGAGAGAGAGACAGGTGAGTACAGAGAGAGAGAGACAGGTGAGTAGAGAGAGAGGGAGAGAGACAGGTGAGTACAGAGAGAGAGAGACAGGTGAGTACAGAGAGAGGGGAGAGAGACAGGTGAGTACAGAGAGAGAGAGACAGGTGAGTAGAGAGAGAGGTGGAGAGACAGGTGAGTACAGAGAGAGAGACAGGTGAGTACAGAGAGAGGGAGAGAGACAGGTGAGTACAGAGAGAGAGAGACAGGTGAGTAGAGAGAGATGGAGACAGGTGAGTACAGAGAGAGAGAGACAGGTGAGTAGAGAGAGAGGTGGAGAGACAGGTGAGTACAGAGAGAGAGGTGGAGAGACAGGTGAGTACAGAGAGAGAGACAGGTGAGTACAGAGAGAGAGACAGGTGAGTAGAGAGAGAGATGGAGACGGAGACAATTCCAATGAAATCCCTCTGCCCTGAGCTCCTCCAACAAGGCAACATATATAATAAAATACAAAATAAAAATCGTGCACGAAGCCTGTGTACATGTGTGTACAAACAGAATGTGCATGAACCCCGAAGAGTCCCTGGGCCGTGTTCGTGTGTGGGTCCACATCGCTCAAACCGCCAGAGGATATTCTTTCTAGTCGAATATTGAATCGTCGTCTCAGTTTTTTAAATTAGCCTAAAATGGCTACCCGACACATCAGTTCCTCGCGGCCATGCTCCGTTGAAAACGCCATCTCATCATAAACTCTTCATTTCCTTTATGTTCAGATTTCATTTTGAACTTCCAGCTTTCAAGTTTCACATTCGTCCACAAGATGGCGATCATTTTAACCCTTTGAAGCCTGCAGCAACATGTCACTTTTTACTGAAATGATATGTGTGTGTCACTTTTGATGTTGGATAATTGTGTGTGTGTGTTTGTGTCCAACTTCAAAAGACTTTTCTCTTAGAAGGCCACACTGCGTAATAATCTAATTCAAGAATAAGAACAATGAGAAACAATAAAGGTTTGGTTCTCGCTCAGGTTGTTTATGCAGGTGCACTGCAGCCATGGTTACAAGTATTACGGCCCCTACACACGGCGGCGCTTCAACGCGTCTGCCCATTCACTTTGAACGGGGTGACGTCACGATTCGCCGAACTGCATTGTGGGAGCAAAGCGTAGCTTCTCTCGAGGTGCTCGCTGGAAAAGTAGAGCAATGTTCTACTTTTGCCGCCTCGACGGAGGCGTCAGCCAATCAAATCCCTCGTATGTAAATCTGACAGTACAAGCGCTAGCCAATCAAACCGCGTGTATGTTGGGAGAGCCAGACCGCAGTTATTTCCCATATGTCAACAAAAGGAGGAGAACATTATTGTGGCGGTCGGGAACATACAGGGATACAAACCGGAGGAGCCAGGCATGGGGGAGGGGAAAGGGACAGTGGGGGGAGGGGGCAGAGACAGTGGGGGGAGGGGGCAGAGACAGTGGGGGGAGGGGGCAGAGACAGTGGGGGGAGGGGGCAGAGACAGTGGGGGGAGGAGCCAGGCATGGGGGGAGGCCAGGCATGGGGGGAGGGGGCAGAGACAGTGGGGGGAGGAGCCAGGCATGGGGGGAGGGGGCAGAGACAGTGGGGGGAGGAGCCAGGCATGGGGGGAGGGGGCAGAGACAGTGGGGGGAGGAGCCAGGCATGGGGGGAGGGGGCAGAGGCAGTGGGGGAAACTGGTAGGTTTTCACCTGTTTGGGGAGTTTATATCCAGTGCACTTCGTTTGAATGGACAGCTAGCAAGCAGAGACAGTATATGTAGCCAGCATGGATGTAGCGTGAATGCTTTGCTTTGTATGTCCGGGGCGGGACATCCATGTGGTTGGTTGTTGGTCGGGTTGACTCCCCAAGCTCAAGACACGCCCACCGCCAAGCGGCAACGCACGCCGCCGTGTGGAGGGGCCGTTACTATCAGTGCAGGAGTAGTCTATTGGAGATGGCAAGGCATTACAGCACACAGGAAGCTCTGGACATCATCCTGCACTCTGATTGCGAGGATGGCTCCTCATCCTCGTCCGTGGACTCTGAGGCACAGAAGAGGCCTCAGAGTCCACGGAGGAGGACGCCTCGGAGGTGGGAACAGACCAGCTAGAGTCCAGCTCAGACTCATCTGAAGCTGAGAGCGGAGGGGAGATGGAGGAAGCAGCTGCAGGATGGACTTCAGAAAATGGTAAAGGGGTTTTGGTCTCCCACAAACACTGAGACGCTCCGCTACGTCCCAGCAGCCAGAGGTTTGACCCCGGGACCAACACACTATGCTGTCGCCCGAATCAGCGACCCGGCATCCAGCTTTGCACTGCTGCTGACGGATGACATCCTGCAGCATGGTGTCCATGGCAAACCTGCATGGGAGACGGTCAACTGCAGAGTGGCGAGATGTGGACACAGAGGAACTGCAGGCTCGCGTGGGGCTGCTCCTTTTGGCCGGTGTTTACAGATCAAGAAATGAATCGACCCTCAGCCTCTGGAGTGAGACATCGGGACGGAGCATTTTCCGAGCCACGATGTCCCACAGGAGGTTTCACCAGATCAGCCGAGCACTGCGGTTTCGACGACAAGCTATCCCGACCGCGGCGCCGTGATGACAAGCTGGCTGCCTTCCGCAAAGTCTGGGATATGTGGACGCACCGCCTGCCGATGCTGTTCAGCCCATTCAGCGACGTCTGCGTGGATGACCAGCTCGTCCCATTCAGAGGCAGGTGCAGCTTCAAGCAGTACATGCCATAAAAGCTGGCCAAATACGGTATAAAGATTTGGGCAAACTGTGATGTAAAATCATCCTACGCCTGGAGACTGCAGGTGTGTACAGGCCAAGCAGCTGGCAGTCCTTCTGAAGTCAACCAGGGGATGAGGAGGGTGGTCCTGGAGATGACAGAGGGGCTCCAGGGACACATCATTACCTGTGACCATGTGTTCACCTCCTTCGCACTGGCCGAGGAGCTGCTCAGGAGGAAACTGGCCCTGGTCGGCACAATTCGCCGAAACAAGCCTGAGCTTCCCCCTATTTCGCTCCAGGCAAGAGCGAGAGCGGTCCTCTCCTCCACCTTTGCCTTTACGAAGACCCACACACTGGTCTCACACATCCCTCTACGGGGCAGGAATGTGCTGCTTCCAAGCACGAAACGCCGCAGTCCAGACGTAAGCGACGAAATGAAGAGAAAGCCAGTCATAATCAAAGACTATAACCGATGCAAAGGAGGTGTCGACAACCTTGATGAGGTAGGCACACATGTATCCTTACGCTTATATTCTTGTCTGAAATATATGTAGGTTTTTTTCAAATGAGCATTTTCCTATAAAATAAGTAATGTTTGCATCATGAGAGAAAATGGTCTTATGTTTTTGTTAGGTTGTTGCCAGCTACTCCCGCAGGAGGAGAGCACATCGCTGGCCACTTGCCCTCTTCCACAACCCGGTTGACATTTCCCATTACAACGCCTACGTCCTGTGGACATCAATGGAGCCATCCTGGCAGCGGCAGAAACCGTACAGGAGGAGGCTCTCCATTGAAGAGGTGGGACAAATGCTCCTGACCCCACACATCAAGAAGAGAGGGCGCCTTCCCCGCTCATCAGCCGCTGCAACAACGGTGTCAGATCTGCAGGGTGCCCCTCTCTCATCGGGGAACGGAAGAGCAGGAGGCAGCGCCACTTCTGCATGGACAGAAGAGTTTGCAGGACCTGCTGCACATGTGGGGAATTCATGCAAGGACCGCAGTCTGTTCATTTGCAGCCCCTGCTCCACCTGAGCTGAAATAAATGTTTGTCTGGTTCAAAATGATCTAGTATTATTCATTTCAGTCAGGCTGGAGTAGCTTTAAAAGATGTACTCTTTGAAAGTAGGAAAAAATATGAATACATCATATTTTTATAGCAGCTTTCGCGATCTAGGGACCTAATAATAACAATAATGACAATAATCAAATATTCCTTAAAATGTATTTTTTGAAAATTAGTTTTTTCAACAAACTGGCATTTAAAGGGTTAAAATCCCCAAAAGATAATTCATTTTTCACATGTGTATGTCAGGCTGGAGTAGTTTTAAAAGACTGACTCTTTGAAAGTGGAAATAAATATTAATATATCATGTTTATAGCAGTTTTTGTGAAGGTGGCATTTTATGGCCTTAGGAACAAATACGTTTTTTTTTAAAGGGACTCTTAAGGGTTAAGACAAATTTAAATACAGACAGACGAGTACAGTCAGAGGCTCCTCCAAAGGAACAGCTGCTAATTATTTAATAATAATAATAATAAACCTATAAATAAACATAATTACTGCTTTGCTTTAAAATGGCAGTAGTACGAGTGTGTGACTGTGAGCGTGCATGTGTGTGTGAGTGTATGTGTGTGTGTTGTGGACTAAATACTACTAGCAGCAGCAGAAGATGTAGTAGTTAAGGTATTATGGGATGGATAACAGAGCACTTATATACTAATAAAGGACTGGCTCCTCTAAAGCCAGTTGAGCAGCACTTGAAACGATTGGCTCTTTGAAACCTGATGTACTTTATGATTCTGTTTTCTTCAAGGTTGTGTCTTCCTGGTCGAATGCACGTATTGTAAGTCGCTTTGGATAAAAGCGTCAGCTAAATGCAATGTGATGTTACCTGGAGTTGAACCCCCCCGGGCAGGAAGAGGGGACTGCATGCCTGGAAAAGCCTGAAAAAATAACAAAGGGAAACATGTTTTAAAGGGGACCTATCATGCAAAATGCACGTTGTGATGTCTTCTCTCATCACCGTGTGTCCCCGGTGTGTCGGGGAACTCACGCAGCGTCAGGAAATAAACCCCTCTCTCTTTTCCTCCGTACCCAAATCTCTAAAAACGGGGAACAACGGAGCTGATCCAGATTTGCGTCCGATATGACGTAACATCTGAAATGTGGACCCACGGGCCAATCAGAAACGTAGCTATCAGAAACAATGCCCGACTGTTCTGGACGTAATATGGTCGGTGTTTACATTAGCATCGCTAACACTCAGAGCTAACCTGTACTGGAGAGCATGTGTGTGAAGAAGCAGGAAGTAGAAAGGAACTCACCTTGTGGTGTAACGGAGCGTCCACACTACAGCTCCAAAAATAGCTTGGAGCTGGGCGTGTCTGGAGCTGGGGATTTTATTCAAGCAACGCGACCAACAACCAATCACATGAATCTCCCGCCCCCGACATACAGAGCAAAAACCCCGGGGATTTTATGCGAGCAATATATATATATATATAAACTCCCCAAACAGGCGAAACCCTACCAGTTTCCCCCACTGTCTCTGCCCCCTCCCTCCATGCTGGTTCCTCCGGTTTGTATCCCGGTAGGTGAAGAGGGTCTGCTCATACAAAACCGGGTGATTGCTACGGCGATAGTTAGTTTCTCCTCCGACTTTGAAATATAGAAATGAACGGCGGGATATCTCTCCCAGCTTAGACGCGGTTTGATTGGCTACGGCTTCAGCTGTCAGATTTTGGGAAACGGGATTTGATTGGCTGGCACTGGCTACTCCGGCGTCAGAAGTTGAACATTGTTCAACTTCTGTCGCCTGAGACGCCTCGCTCTGCTACCCACAATTCAGTTCGGCGAAAAAGCGCGGCTACGTGACGTCACCCCATTGAAAGTGAATGGGCAGATTGGAGCTTTCGACGCTGTAGTGGAGACGGGCCGTAACCGGCAAGAGAGAAAGCCTTTGAGCTCCAGACTGTTTCAGAGCCTTGATAATCCATGATATGGCGTTTCATCACGGCAGCATTTAGTTTAGACGGTAGCTCCCGGGTCCCGCATGAACTCGGACCCCTACTCTTGCCGGTACAATCTTCCTTGAGCTTAAGAAAAGTAACATTTGAGACTTTAGTATAAATCTCAAGATGCGTTTAATTGTTCAACCCCTTACACGAGTTCTTTATTTTCACGGTCATCTGTATTTGTTTACTCTCTATTGCTGATTTATTTATATTTCTTTTGTGAGACGTTTATATTTTAGAATTGTTTATTTTTACCCTTTTAAAAATGTGTTATTATGCATTTGTTCTCACCTGTCCGTGTGTTTTTAGGGGCGTGGTCATAGTAACCAGGTCGTCATGGATACTGCGTACAGGCGGGGCTCCACTCTTGTCTTTAGGCGTCGGGACAAAAGGCAGCGGAGCAGAGACGATTCCACCTGAACCAGACAGGAAACAAGTGTTAATCCACATGGTAAACAACAACAACAACAACAACAACAACAACACAACAACAACCTGCTCTAAGGTCATCAGAGTGAAACAGAGAGACTTCAACTCCTTTTGTAAGCAGCAGATTCTGCGGAAAGCAGAGAGCAAACTGGCCTGAACCCCTCTCTAATGGTCTCACATTCAGAGCACACACAGTGACATGTGTTCTCTGCTTTTAACCCACGCTAGCACCAGGAGTCTAGCACCAGGAGTCTAGAACTAGGAATCTAGCACCAGGAGTCTAGCACCAGGAGTCTAGCGCCAGGAGTCTAGCACTAGGAGTCTAGCACTAGGAGCCTAGTACTAGGAGTCTAGCACCAGGAGTCTAGCACCAGGAGACTAGCGCCAGGAGACTAGCGCCAGGAGTCTAGCGCCAGGAGTCTAGCGCCAGGAGTCTAGCGCCAGGAGTCTAGAACTAGGAGTCTAGCGCCAGGAGTCTAGCGCCAGGAGTCTAGCGCCAGGAGTCTAGCACCAGGAGTCTAGCACTAGGAGTCTAGCGCCAGGAGTCTAGTACTAGGAGTCTAGCGCCAGGAGTCTAGCGCCAGGAGTCTAGTACCAGGAGTCTAGCGCCAGGAGTCTAGCACCAGGAGTCTAGCGCCAGGAGTCTAGCACTAGGAGTCTAGCACCAGGAGTCTAGTACCAGGAGTCTAGAACCAGGAGTCTAGCACCAGGAGTCTAGCACCAGGAGTCTAGCACCAGGAGTCTAGCACCAGGAGTCTAGCACCAGGAGTCTAGCACCAGGAGTCTAGCACCAGGAGTCTAGTACCAGGAGTCTAGTACCAGGAGTCTAGTACCAGGAGTCTAGCACTAGGAGTCTAGCACCAGGAGTTTAGCACCAGGAGTCTAGAATTAGGAGTCTAGCGCCAGGAGTCTAGCGCCAGGAGTCTAGCGCCAGGAGTCTAGCACCAGGAGTCTAGCGCCAGGAGCCTAGCACCAGGAGTCTAGCGCCAGGAGTCTAGCACCAGGAGTCTAGCACCAGGAGTCTAGCACCAGGAGCAGTGGGCCGCTATTGTACAGCGCCCGGGGAGCAATGTGAGTGGGGGGGTTGTCCAGTGCCTTGCTCAAGGGCACCATGGCAGGGCAGGAGGTGAACTGGGACCTCTCCAAGTAGCAATCCACACTCCATATTTAGGTCTGGTCAGGGACTTGAACCGGCGACCCTACGGCTCCCAGTCCAAGCCCCCCTACTGACTGAGCCACTGCCGGACAAATTGTGATTGTGTCCACATTTTTTTTCACCGAGGGCCACATACAGAAAAACATACGAAGGGCTGGGCTGCTCCATAGAAGTATACTGCCTCGTACGTTCAGTTATAAGTTGGAAGAATCAATCCAATGCAGGTACAAGGCACCCAGACATCTACCCGCTCTCTCCGCTCCAGCCACGCTCCTCTTCTTTACATCCCCCGCACACGTCTCCGAACAATGGGAGACCGAGCCTCTGGAACTCCCTCCCAGATCTGCCCCTTCCACGAGGTCTTCAAACCCGGCCTTAAGACCCTCTTCTTTCGGCAGGCCTTCCAATAAACTTTGAGCACGGTTCACCTGGAGTACCGCCATTTTTATCGCTATCTCCGAATTTTATTTTTGTACTCTATTTTATATTTTATTTCTTATTATTACAATTATCTGTTTAATCTCTCAAAGCGTATCAGTATCCCTTGTTGTGAAGCACTTCGAGATTTGTCTTGGCAGATGAGAAGCGCTATATATACTTCCTGTATGTTCCTGCCTGTGTTCATTGCCCTTTGCGGGATTAATAAAGTTGTTGATTGATTGAATGACAACAACAACAATCAGCAATAATCTGAGCGGCGGCTTCCCTCCTGACCTCGGGGTGTTCCTGGGCTCTCCATCATGGAGGTGCCCAGGTTGAAAGGTCGCGGCTGGGGGGTGGTGGGAGCGGGAAGGTCTCCCATCAGGAAGCCGGGCAGGAACTGAGCTCCAGGGGTCGGCTTGGGAGAGGTCGGGGAGCCCAGGGTCATCGGTTCAATTCCCACTGAGAGACGGGAAAACACGGTTAACATGTGGATAACAACAACAACAACAACAACAACAAGTCACACAAAACAGACAGTTGGGGAATATAGACACTTCTTTAGCAATACTGAGCAATCATCAGCTTTAATTCGTTTAGCTTATTGTTTATTAATGAATGCACCTACTTACCTGGTGTGCCACTTGTTGCTGTAAGACTGTAAATGGCTGCAGGACTCATAAAGGATTTCTGATTCAGACGAAATCAAAGCCACATCCATTTGGTGCTTTGTTTTTGTTTGTTAGAGAATGCTGCTTGCTGGCCCTTTCATTAAGTTATCATTCAAATCAACTTTATTTGACGTGTGTTGTGTGGATCCTGTTCCTCCTCAACAGCTGAGACGCAACATCAAACTTGACTTATACAGCACTTTTAATACACAAAGGTTAGTGCTTTACAAACCAAACACTTGGAAGATAAAACAATGCTATCTCCTCGTGCTTTAAGAACACTGTACTTTAGGTTATTTCCTCACAAATGTAAATTAAACCCGATTTGCATTTAATTTTTAAACCAGAATGTACCATCATCCAGAGTAACACATACTTGAAAGTTGTAGTGGAGTAGAAGTAGCACACAATTGAAATACTAAAGTGACTAACCCTGAGATAACGGACTCTCCGGGCAGGCAGGGGGTTCATAGAGGTATAAATAACATCAGGACATGACACAAACGGATATCGGATTAATAACTTATATTAAACATGTTGTTTACCTTGTAACTCCATCTCGATGTTCAAAAAGCAGGAAGTTCCGCAGGTTTAAAAAATGTGGCCGTCTAGCTAACGAAGCTAACAAAGCTAACAGAATGACCTCGAAACTTCTTCTTGAATCAAACTAAGACACCAGATAACATGTAGAACCGGATTAATTCAAGTCAAGTGGTTTTAAATATCTGATGTATCCGTTTTTAGGTCAGATTCAGAGCTGTTAGAGGGAAATGTGCCTTCACCAAACACTTCCGCCTTGACCCAGCATTCTGCGCTCTGATTGGCTGGAACTCATGTGCTGATGTGCTCTGATTGGACAGAACTCTTTGCAATCAGCTCAGTGGTTATGTGGAGTTTTTTACTTTCATGGATTTCATATCTAATTATGTATTTGTATTTATCATTAGTGTTTATATTAAAATAAGTATTTTTTCATTTTTATTATAACTTTACTATTATTGTTATTATTATTATTATTATTATTATTATTATTATTATTATTATTATTATATTATTATTATTATTATTATTTTAGATGTATTTATCCCATATTTATCCTCTTCCGTAATTTGCCTAAAACTGTACCATTTAAAAAGTGTACTCAAGAGCCCTTGAGATATGTTATCTGTGAGCAGCACCAGCCAATCACATCTCAGTAGGGGCGGGGCTAGACGAAGCGATTTCAAAATAAAAGTGCGACTGGAAAGCCAGATGACAGAACATCTGCAGGACTCTCTCAGCAAACACAGGACCAGAGCTGGGAAGTATTGGAGTACAAATACTTCGTTACTGTACTGAAGTACATTTTTCTGATATCAGTACTTTACTCCACTACTTATTTTTCTGAAGACTTTATACTTTGACTTCTTACATTTTGAACCCAAATACCTGTACTTTCTACTTCTCTCATGTTGAACTCAAATACCTGTACTTTCTACTTCTTACATGTTGAACACAAATACCTGTACTTTCTACTTCTCACATGTTGAACACAAATACCTGTACTTTCTACTTCTTACATGTTGAACTCAAATACCTGTACTTTCTACTTCTTACATGTTGAACTCAAATACCTGTACTTTCTACTTCTTACATGTTGAACTCAAATACCTGTACTTTCTACTTCTTACATGTTGAACTCAAATACCTGTACTTTCTACTTCTTACATGTTGAACACAAATACCTGTACTTTCTACTTCTTACATGTTGAACACAAATACCTGTACTTTCTACTTCTTACATGTTGAACTCAAATACCTGTACTTTCTACTTCTTACATGTTGAACTCAAATACCTGTACTTTCTACTTCTTACATGTTGAACACAAATACCTGTACTTTCTACTTCTTACATGTTGAACTCAAATACCTGTACTTTCTACTTCTTACATGTTGAACTCAAATACCTGTACTTTCTACTTCTTACATGTTGAACACAAATACCTGTACTTTCTACTTCTCACATGTTGAACTCAAATACCTGTACTTTCTACTTCTTACATGTTGAACTCAAATACCTGTACTTTCTACTTCTTACATGTTGAACCCAAATACCTGTACTTTCTACTTCTTACATGTTGAACTCAAATACCTGTACTTTCTACTTCTTACATGTTGAACTCAAATACCTGTACTTTCTACTTCTCACATGTTGAACCCAAATACCTGTACTTTCTACTTCTTACATGTTGAACACAAATACCTGTACTTTCTACTTCTACATGTTGAACCCAAATACCTGTACTTTCTACTTCTCTACATGTTGAACTCAAATACCTGTACTTTCTACTTCTTACATGTTGAACTCAAATACCTGTACTTTCTACTTCTTACATGTTGAACCCAAATACCTGTACTTTCTACTTCTCTCATGTTGAACTCAAATACCTGTACTTTCTACTTCTTACATGTTGAACTCAAATACCTGTACTTTCTACTTCTCACATGTTGAACTCAAATACCTGTACTTTCTACTTCTTACATGTTGAACCCAAATACCTGTACTTTCTACTTCTTACATGTTGAACTCAAATACCTGTACTTTCTACTTCTTACATGTTGAACACAAATACCTGTACTTTCTACTTCTCTACATGTTGAACTCAAATACCTGTACTTTCTACTTCTCACATGTTGAACTCAAATACCTGTACTTTCTACTTCTTACATGTTGAACTCAAATACCTGTACTTTCTACTTCTCACATGTTGAACTCAAATACCTGTACTTTCTACTTCTTACATGTTGAACACAAATACCTGTACTTTCTACTTCTTACATGTTGAACTCAAATACCTGTACTTTCTACTTCTCTACATGTTGAACTCAAATACCTGTACTTTCTACTTCTTACATGTTGAACTCAAATACCTGTACTTTCTACTTCTTACATGTTGAACTCAAATACCTGTACTTTCTACTTCTCTCATGTTGAACTCAAATACCTGTACTTTCTACTTCTTACATGTTGAACTCAAATACCTGTACTTTCTACTTCTCTCATTTCCCAAACAGCTGGTTCCTTTAGTCTGAATGTGTGTTGGTGCGTGGTCATTATTCTTTAGAGTCACTGCGTGCCTATTGGTTGGAACACGATCCGTGTATCCATCACTTCCTGGTCTTCTCTAAAGAAGAGGGACCAATGGAAACGTTGTCATGTTGCCGTTGGTCACCATGGAAACATTCATTAGCTAACAATGACATTATTGTTCTATTGATATAAAGGGAGGTCAGGTACTCTTTAAAGCAGCTGCTAGCTATGGGTACTTTTTACTGAAGGACACTTCAAAGCCTCTTTACTTTGACTTGAGTAAAGAAGTTTAGTCAGTACTTCTACTTTCACCAGAGTATTTTTAAACACGAGTCGCTGTACTTCTACTTGAGGAAAGGATGTGTGTACTGTGTACTGTTTGCATCTCTGCAATATTCTACTTCTTCCTCCTCTGTCTCTGAATACAGGAAGGAATACTTCAGTCCAGAGACTTACCAGCAGACCTGAGCAGCTCTGAAATTAATCCTATTGATCCAGCCCGCCTGCAGGTGGCGCTCTCCATCTCTGTCTTCCTGTTCAAGGTGGAAAACTCCCCAGAGACGGCCTTCAATATGGCCAAGAAAGCTTTTGAGGACGCCCATGCCATGATTGATCTCCTGCCGGATGACCAGGAGGCCAAGGTGGACGCACTGATCAGTACATTATTATTGCAGTACAATTAGTTACAGCGTTATACAAGTTAACATACATGCGAAGGAATTTAAACTAATTATGTTTAAAAATATATTATTAACGTGTCTCCTCTCATGTTATTTGTGTGAAATGATAGACATGAATACATTAATTAAATTAATATCAAAGACAATTATAATTAAAGCTGATTAGAATATCTGCTGTCTTGGTTAATTGCACGGCTTTTATTGTGAAAAGCTAAGCGGAAAAGGAGTGTCTAGCCGCCTTGATGCTGGTCTGATGTCTGCATGCTTTTATTTTGAAAAGCGGAAGTGATTCAAAGGATTTCAAGACATACAAAATGAACTCCCTATTAGCAATGAAGAAATACTCAAAATGTCAACATTAGAGCTGATTCAAATAGTCTGTTCTCCTGGTTCTCTGCATGGCTTTTCATTGTGTTGATATTATGTGTATGAAAAAAACTCTCTCTCTCTCTATCACGGTATTCTGATTCTGGCCTTTATTGTGAAAAGCTAAGCGGAAATGGAGTGTTTCATTGTGTTAGCTTGATCCCGGTCTCAACCGGATGCTGAAGCGGATCTTCTTTAAAAGTTGAGACACGTCTAAGGTAAGAAAAAAAGCACATCTGTTTTTAAATGAATCTAAACGTAAGGAAACGACATACATGCATGTTAGATGTATCTTCACGAACAGCCCGCTGATGGGGTAATGTCTTGGTGATGATAATCGGATAATTAGCTGTAATAGATGACTGTAAAGCTAACATTAGCCTAGCTTACCTTTAGCTTGTTTGAGCATCTCTGCAGAAAATACAGAACATCTGAAGAAATTAAAAGTTTATTTTCTGGATAAAACATAATCCTCCGTGATTCCTGTGTAAATATTCATTTAATGCAGTTTTACATGTTATATATATATATATATAATTTACAGAGATAATGTGTATTTTATTGCAGGCTACTTACAGTAAATCCAAATTAAATGTTATAAATGAATTCCTAGATGCTGACATTGGGATGTATTTCTCTGGTTTGTGTGACATGCTGAATCTAAGTCAGAGATGATGTTTAAGTGACAGGTGGGGCTCTGTTTCGATATAATTCATGTTTTATGATCTTTTATTTCAATTATAAGACAAACGACATTACAGCCAAACTCTCATAATTATTAAAAAGTGCCGTTCTTATTTAAAACGAAATGAAAATTAAGTTTTGAAGGCCAAAAAAGTGTGTGTGTGTGTGTGTGTGGTGTGTGTGTGTGTGTGTGTGTGTGTGTGTGTGTGTGTGTGTGTGTGCTTTAACCCAATCCACCAGAGCCACATCTGTAGGCTGGTTACGGCACACACAGTCACAGATAAGCAAATAATGATGACTTGGTAAATAACACATCCTAAATAAATATCCGTTGATGACTGAAGGCGTTTAATGGCCCCAGGGTTGGGTGTTTTCGTATCTGAGCTTCCTCATGACGCGTGGAAGCCGCACAGGTTACACGCTGGTGTTGTGCCGATAACGGTAAGGACACACTAATATCATTTGTATTAAACTAACACTAATAAAATGATTTCACATTAAATGAAGGATCCAAGAAAGCAAGTCTGAGCCGGCGCTGACTTTAGTCTTTATTCAAAAGAAAACCCTTAGAGGTCACCTCTTATTTAAAGTCCTCCTCGACATCAACACGTGTCCCCTCTTCTTCATGTCTCATCTACATCAACATGTGTCCCCTCTTCTCATGTCTCTTCTACATCAACATGTGTCCCCTCTTCTTCATGTCTCTTCTACATCAACATGTGTCCCCTCTTCTTCATGTCTCTTCTACATCAACATGTGTCCCCTCTTCTTCATGTCTCTTCTACATCAACATGTGTCCCCTCTTCTTCATGTCTCTTCTACATCAACATGTGTCCCCTCTTCTTCATGTCTCTTCTACATCAACATGTGTCCCCTCTTCTTCATGTCTCTTCTACATCAACATGTGTCCCCTCTTCTTCATGTCTCTTCTACATCAACATGTGTCCCCTCTTCTTCATGTCTCTTCTACATCAACATGTGTCCCCTCTTCTTCATGTCTCTTCTACATCAACATGTGTCCCCTCTTCTTCATGTCTCTTCTACATCAACATGTGTCCCCTCTTCTTCATGTCTCTTCTACATCAACATGTGTCCCCTCTTCTCCATGTCTCTTCTACATCAACATGTGTCCCCTCTTCTTCATGTCTCTTCTACATCAACATGTGTCCCCTCTTCTACATCAACATGTGTCCCCTCTTCTTCATGTCTCTTCTACATCAACATGTGTCCCCTCTTCTTCATGTCTCTTCTACATCAACATGTGTCCCCTCTTCTTCATGTCTCTTCTACATCAACATGTGTCCCCTCTTCTTCATGTCTCTTCTACATCAACATGTGTCCCCTCTTCTTCATGTCTCTTCTACATCAACATGTGTCCCCTCTTCTCCATGTCTCTTCTACATCAACATGTGTCCCCTCTTCTTCATGTCTCTTCTACATCAACATGTGTCCCCTCTTCTTCATGTCTCTTCTACATCAACATGTGTCCCCTCTTCTACATCAACATGTGTCCCCTCTTCTCATGTCTCTTCTACATCAACATGTGTCCCCTCTTCTTCATGTCTCTTCTACATCAACATGTGTCCCCTCTTCTTCATGTCTCTTCTACATCAACATGTGTCCCCTCTTCTTCATGTCTCTTCTACATCAACATGTGTCCCCTCTTCTTCATGTCTCTTCTACATCAACATGTGTCCCCTCTTCTTCATGTCTCTTCTACATCAACATGTGTCCCCTCTTCTTCATGTCTCTTCTACATCAACATGTGTCCCCTCTTCTTCATGTCTCTTCTACATCAACATGTGTCCCCTCTTCTTCATGTCTCTTCTACATCAACATGTGTCCCCTCTTCTTCATGTCTCTTCTACATCAACATGTGTCCCCTCTTCTTCATGTCTCTTCTACATCAACATGTGTCCCCTCTTCTTCATGTCTCTTCTACATCAACATGTGTCCCCTCTTCTTCATGTCTCTTCTACATCAACATGTGTCCCCTCTTCTTCATGTCTCTTCTACATCAACATGTGTCCCCTCTTCTTCATGTCTCTTCTACATCAACATGTGTCCCCTCTTCTTCATGTCTCTTCTACATCAACATGTGTCCCCTCTTCTCCATGTCTCTTCTACATCAACATGTGTCCCCTCTTCTTCATGTCTCTTCTACATCAACATGTGTCCCCTCTTCTTCATGTCTCTTCTACATCAACATGTGTCCCCTCTTCTTCATGTCTCTTCTACATCAACATGTGTCCCCTCTTCTCCATGTCTCTTCTACATCAACATGTGTCCCCTCTTCTTCATGTCTCTTCTACATCAACATGTGTCCCCTCTTCTCCATGTCTCTTCTACATCAACATGTGTCCCCTCTTCTTCATGTCTCTTCTACATCAACATGTGTCCCCTCTTCTTCATGTCTCTTCTACATCAACATGTGTCCCCTCTTCTTCATGTCTCTTCTACATCAACATGTGTCCCCTCTTCTTCATGTCTCTTCTACATCAACATGTGTCCCCTCTTCTCCATGTCTCTTCTACATCAACATGTGTCCCCTCTTCTTCATGTCTCTTCTACATCAACATGTGTCCCCTCTTCTCATGTCTCTTCTACATCAACATGTGTCCCCTCTTCTTCATGTCTCTTCTACATCAACATGTGTCCCCTCTTCTTCATGTCTCTTCTACATCAACATGTGTCCCCTCTTCTTCATGTCTCTTCTACATCAACATGTGTCCCCTCTTCTCCATGTCTCTTCTACATCAACATGTGTCCCCTCTTCTCATGTCTCTTCTACATCAACATGTGTCCCCTCTTCTCCATGTCTCTTCTACATCAACATGTGTCCCCTCTTCTTCATGTCTCTTCTACATCAACATGTGTCCCCTCTTCTCCATGTCTCTTCTACATCAACATGTGTCCCCTCTTCTTCATGTCTCTTCTACATCAACATGTGTCCCCTCTTCTCCATGTCTCTTCTACATCAACATGTGTCCCCTCTTCTCCATGTCTCTTCTACATCAACATGTGTCCCCTCTTCTCCATGTCTCTTCTACATCAACATGTGTCCCCTCTTCTCCATGTCTCTTCTACATCAACATGTGTCCCCTCTTCTCCATGTCTCTTCTACATCAACATGTGTCCCCTCTTCTTCATGTCTCTTCTACATCAACATGTGTCCCCTCTTCTTCATGTCTCTTCTACATCAACATGTGTCCCCTCTTCTTCATGTCTCTTCTACATCAACATGTGTCCCCTCTTCTCCATGTCTCTTCTACATCAACATGTGTCCCCTCTTCTTCATGTCTCTTCTACATCAACATGTGTCCCCTCTTCTCCATGTCTCTTCTACATCAACATGTGTCCCCTCTTCTTCATGTCTCTTCTACATCAACATGTGTCCCCTCTTCTCCATGTCTCTTCTACATCAACATGTGTCCCCTCTTCTTCATGTCTCTTCTACATCAACATGTGTCCCCTCTTCTCATGTCTCTTCTACATCAACATGTGTCCCCTCTTCTCCATGTCTCTTCTACATCAACACGTGTCCCCTCTTCTCCATGTCTCTTCTTTCATCAACATGTGTCCCCTCTTCTCCATGTCTCTTCTACATCAACATGTGTCCCCTCTTCTTCATGTCTCTTCTACATCAACATGTGTCCCCTCTTCTTCATGTCTCTTCTACATCAACATGTGTCCCCTCTTCTTCATGTCTCTTCTACATCAACATGTGTCCCCTCTTCTCCATGTCTCTTCTACATCAACATGTGTCCCCTCTTCTTCATGTCTCTTCTACATCAACATGTGTCCCCTCTTCTTCATGTCTCTTCTACATCAACATGTGTCCCCTCTTCTCCATGTCTCTTCTACATCAACATGTGTCCCCTCTTCTTCATGTCTCTTCTACATCAACATGTGTCCCCTCTTCTCCATGTCTCTTCTACATCAACATGTGTCCCCTCTTCTTCATGTCTCTTCTACATCAACATGTGTCCCCTCTTCTCCATGTCTCTTCTACATCAACATGTGTCCCCTCTTCTTCATGTCTCTTCTACATCAACATGTGTCCCCTCTTCTCCATGTCTCTTCTACATCAACATGTGTCCCCTCTTCTCCATGTCTCTTCTACATCAACACGTGTCCCCTCTTCTCCATGTCTCTTCTTTCATCAACACGTGTCCCCTCTTCTCCATGTCTCTTCTTATCAACACGTATCCCCTCTTCTCCATGTCTCTTCTACATCAACATGTGTCCCCTCTTCTTCATGTCTCTTCTACATCAACATGTGTCCCCTCTGTGTAAAGAGATTCTGAGATTCCGTTCACACCGGAGTACTTTCCCCGTTTGGTTCCGTTAGTACCCCTGATGTCGCGTTCACACCAAAAGGAGTACTTAGTGCCGGGAACTTTGACCCCCATGTTTAGTGCCTGCTGAGAGGCGGTACTCTCCTGGGGGAGAAAGTGCCCCAGTTCTGATTGGCTGGGCGAATTGAAACCACGCCCCGTAAAACTGTGAAATGTTTTGAGCCGCCATTTTATTTCCCTCGCATTAGCATTATTAGCATTAGCATTATTAGCATTAGCATTATTAGCATTAGCATTAGCATTATTAGCATTATTAGCATTAGCCCAGCGCAGAAACGCAGAGAGACTAACTTATGGCAACACAAAATAAAACATGGGAGCGGGCTGAAACAGAGGGGATTATGGGTAATGCTGCAATGATCTGTTTGGCGTTTCAGCCAATCAGAGGCAGGCTCTGGATATATCTGTGATATACTGATGAGAAACAGTATGATAGGGGACCGTTAAACTATGACTGTCTCCGCTTCCTGAACACAAACTGATCGCTGACTGTTTAATAGATTTTCTATTATTTTTTACGTTATTATAGTTTTCTTAAAATAGTTTTCTATGTGTGTTTTTTTAATTTGTTTTATTTTTATGTGTGCACCAAGTCCTCGTCCGGGCCACCCTGCCTGGTGATACACCTGAACGTGGTTCTGTGTGTTGCAGCTCCTCTGTGGGAGTACTGGAAGTGGAGATGGGCCCCCGGGTCCCCCCCTCTGTTCTGCTGCTCCTCTCCTCTCTTCTGCTGCTGGCCGCTTGTTCTCAGAGCGTGGATTACTACGAGCTGCTGAAGGTCAGCAGAGACGCCTCCACCAGGGAGATCAGACAGGCCTTCAAGAGGCTGGCGCTCACCATGCACCCCGACAAGAACCCCGTGAGTCAACCTGAGGAGACTGAGGACAGGAAGTGCCGTGTGAATATCGCCACTGAATTGAAAACGCGCCGTTCTTATCTTTGCTGCAGCAGATTGGACTCATTTGATCAATAACCGGTGGATCTACGAACGGGTTTCATGGCTTTTTGCGGCGGCCTACCCAAATGAGACGAATATTCTAAATAGGAATAAAGTTAACGGCAAAGAGGGAAATCAACTCCCGTCTGAGCTGCTAGTCACGGAGCTCTGTGCACATATTTAAATTAGGAAGTTTGCACAAACATTTACTTTTTTCGAAAAAGGAAATCCTTGATTCCCTCTGAAACACATGCTCAGAACCGCCGCCCCATGACCACAACTCAACCTGGAAAAAACACCCAGAAAATGACTCAAAATTGTGTTGGAGACCGAGAACAGTAAGTGTGTATCTCACCATTGGCACTGATTAAGTTACATATTATAAATCAAGAAATTCAGACATGTGTTAAAGGTCCCACGTCACGGCCATTCCCACTGATCATAGTTCCATTGTGAGGTCGACTACATCTCTGTGTAGTCTGTGCGTTCACTCTCTGTCCTACACGGCTTGTTGGAGCTCCTGCGTGTCATGGCCATTTCTACTGATCATGATTCCATTGTTGAGGTCTACTAGAATAGATTTATATTGTTCAATGTTCCAAACTCACATTGGTTTCTCACAGCATCTCTGTGTAGTCTGTGTGTTCACGCTCTGTCCTACACGGCTTGTTGGAGCTCCTCCCCCCTCCCTGTGAGCCCAGTGGCAGCGAAACCCAGCCCGAACACACACACACACCCGCAGCCTGGCTGGGAGTGTGTGTGTGTGTGCGCCCAGGCTGAGTTCCGCGGTGTCTCGCTGACCCCACACCAGTCCCGCCGATTGTGTGTGAGGAAGTCCGCGGATTGGTCCAAACGTAGCGGCTCCGCAGATTGGACCCGAAATACGTCACTGTACCCAAGAAGCAAACAATGGGAAATGAGAAATCCCCAACGAGGCGTTCTGGGGCAGCACAGACAGGTCTTCTCTGCGTTAGAGATTTACTCGCTACACGGTTGTACTTTGAGGGTTTGCTCATCTTCACGTTTGTTTAATCTCTGCTGAAACTTATTAAGATTATTTCACAAAAGCTCTAAATCTGCCGTAAATCATCGCGTCTCCTTTATTGAGATGTTTGTATTTCTGTGCTTGTTCCTTGTTAGACATCATACAATGCGTTTGTGTTTCAGGGCGACTCCTCGGCCCACGACAGGTTTCTGGAAGTGAACAGGGCCTACGAGGTTCTGAAGGACGCTGACCTGCGGAAAAAATACGATAAATACGGAGAGAAGGGATTGGACGAGCAGCAGCAGGGCGGAGGATACGAGAGCTGGAACTTCTACAGATACGACTTCGGTAAGGCTACGTCACCTTCACACATGTCTCTGGAAAGCCGCGGGGATATAAATACATCTGCATGTAACGGTTAATAAACGTGTCTCTGTGCAGGAATCTACGACGATGATCTGGAGGTCATCACGTTGGACAGCGGAGACTTTGGTAAGACTCTCCAAACTCACTTTTGATTGTTAATCTGTAGATGCTATGTAACGCTGCCAGCTCTTCGCTTCCTTCACAGTTGATAGTTAGTTACGCCAAGGATGGGCAAAAACATTTGTCGTGTGTTCATTTAAAACAATTATAGCTGCAGTTTGGGCCGCTCCCAGGTTTATCTGGAGGAGGCTTCAAGGGCTTTACGTGTTATAAATAGGAAGAGCACAGACGTATCAGATTACCATGACGACGAGGCACGCGTGTGTTGTGCAGTCGTGAGCTGTCAGTGGTGTAATATGATGTTAAAATTACATTGTTTTCTGGGACAACTTAGGGCTGCAGTAATTGATATTATATATTGACATTTTAATATGGACTAGTGCAATATCCAAATGTTAAAGGAGAGATATATATAGATATGTGTTTAAGTTTTGAATGAAGTCTGGTGGAGCTGCAGAGATATCCTGACCTACAATTCATATTCTATAACCCTGTATTACGTGGCTTAGTTGAATACTCGATTCTGATTGGTCAATTCAGAACACGTGACACGTTGTTAATCCAGAACAGACAGACCGCTGTAAAGCACTTGTTGGCCGCACATCTGCAGAAACAAGTCCGCTCGATTGAACTGTTTACGAACTGACGAGACGAGAGCGACAGGAAAGCGGCGGAGGAGTAACGGGGCGGAAACCCTCCTTTTTACGCAGCGGTCCAGACATAGGTCAGATGGCAACACATGTTCAGTGTGCAGTTCCTTGTAATGAGCGGGATAACGTAGAGCAGCGGTCGCCAACCAGTGTGGTGCGGGTGGATCGTTAAAAAAAAAGTAACAAAACAGATGTGTGTAACGGCAGTATTAACCGGTGTGTGTGTGTAACGGCAGTATTAAGCAGTGTGTGTGTGTAACGGCAGTATTAAGCGGTGTGTGTGTGTAACGGCAGTATTAAGCGGTGTGTGTGTGTGTGTGTAACGGCAGTATTAAGTGGTGTGTAAGTAACGGCAGTATTAAGGTGTGTGTGTGTGTGTAACGGCAGTATTAAGCGTTGTGTGTGTAACGGCAGTATTAAGCGGTGTGTGTGTGTAACGGCAGTATTAAGGTGTGTGTGTGTAACGGCAGTATTAAGCTGTGTGTGTGTAACGGCAGTATTAAGCGGTGTGTGTGTAACGGCAGTATTAAGCGGTGTGTGTGTAACGGCAGTATTAAGCGGTGTGTGTGTAACGGCAGTATTAAGCGGTGTGTGTGTGTAACGGCAGTATTAAGCGGTGTGTGTGTAACGGCAGTATTAAGCGGTGTGTGTGTGTGTGTGTAACGGCAGTATTAAGCGTTGTGTGTGTAACGGCAGTATTAAGCGGTGTGTGTGTGTAACGGCAGTATTAAGTGGTGTGTGTGTAACGGCAGTATTAAGCGGTGTGTGTGTAACGGCAGTATTAAGCGGTGTGTGTGTGTAACGGCAGTATTAAGCGGTGTGTGTGTGTAACGGCAGTATTAAGCGGTGTGTGTGTAACGGCAGTATTAAGCGGTGTGTGTGTAACGGCAGTATTAAGCGGTGTGTGTGTAACGGCAGTATTAAGCGGTGGTGTGTGTAACGGCAGTATTAAGCGGTGTGTGTGTGTAACGGCAGTATTAAGCGGTGTGTGTGTGTGTGTGTGTAACGGCAGTATTAAGTGGTGTGTGTGTGTGTGTGTAACAGCAGTATTAAGCCGTGTGTGTAACGGCAGTATTAAGCGGTGTGTGTGTGTAACGGCAGTATTAAGCGGTGTGTGTGTGTAACGGCAGTATTAAGCGGTGTGTGTGTGTGTAACGGCAGTATTAAGTGGTGTGTGTGTGTGTGTAACAGCAGTATTAAGCCGTGTGTGTAACGGCAGTATTAAGTGGTGTGTGTGTGTGTGTAACGGCAGTATTAAGCGGTGTGTGTGTGTAACGGCAGTATTAACAGATGTGTGTGTGTGTGTGTGTTTCAGAGGCAGCGGTGAACTCTGGAGAAATCTGGTTCATCAACTTCTATTTCCCACGATGCTCACACTGTCACGAGCTGGCTCCTGCGGTAACATGACACTAAACACACACATCGGAAACACACACATCGGAAACACACACATCGGAAACACACACATCGGAAACACACGCACATCAGAATGTCATATTTTATTCTGTAAATGCACTGATCTGATCTGTGTGTGTCACTGTCTTCTCTGTGTGTCTCTGTCTTCTCTGTGTGTCACTGTCTTCTCTGTGTGTCTCTGTCTTCTCTGTGTGTCTCTGTCTTCTCTGTCTTCTCTGTGTGTGTCTCTGTCTTCTCTGTGTCTCTCTGTCTTCTCTCTGTGTCTCTGTCTTCTCTCTGTGTCTCTGTCTTCTCTGTCTTCTCTCTGTGTCTCTGTCTTCTCTGTGTTTCTGTCTTCTCTGTGTCTCTGTCTTCTCTGTGTGTCTCTGTCTTCTCTCTGTGTCTCTGTCTTCTCTCTGTGTCTCTCTGTCTTCTCTGTGTGTCTCTGTCTTCTCTCTGTGTCTCTGTCTTCTCTGTGTGCGTCTCAGTGGAGGGAGTTTGCCAAAGAGATGGACGGAGTGATGAGGATCGGAGCAGTAAACTGTGGAGACAACAACCACCTGTGCCGGAGCAAAGGCATCAACAGCTACCCCAGTCTGTACGTCTACAAAGCAGGACAGGTGGGACATTCACTCCTTCTGCGTCCATCATGTCCAAAGCAGGACAGGTGGGACATTCACTCCTTCTGCGTCCATCATGTCCAAAGCAGGACAGGTGGGACATTCACTCCTTCTGCGTCCATCATGTCCAAAGCAGGACAGGTGGGACATTCACTCCTTCTGTGTCCATCATGTCCAAAGCAGGACAGGTGGGACATTCACTCCTTCTGCGTCCATCATGTCCAAAGCAGGACAGGTGGGACATTCACTCCTTCTGTGTCCATCATGTCCAAAGCAGGACAGATGGGACATTCACTCCTTCTGTGTCCATCATGTCCAAAGCAGGGGACACAATGAAAGTGTAGCTGGTGAATGTGGAGCTACAGTTACTTCCCAGCATCCGTTTTCCTCTCCTAACGATCTGTATCTTCTCCCCGTGTTTACACTGAACAGCTCCTGCATGCTGACATCCCGCGTCTTGTCCCAGAGGCGCGTTCACACTGCGGTACTTTTCCCTCAAAGGTTCATGCGAACTCTTTAGTTATGAACCGGAAAAACTGTAGTTTAAAATATAATACACTGTAGTTTAAAATATATTTAACTGTAGTTTAAAATATCTTTAACTGTAGTTTAAAATATATTTAACTGTAGTTTAAAATATCTTTAACTGTAGTTTAAAATATAACACACTGTAGTTTAAAATATAATACACTGTAGTTTAAAATATAATACTCTGTAGTTTAAAATATATGTAACTGTAGTTTAAAATATAATACACTGTAGTTTAAAATATATTTAACTGTAGTTTAA
This sequence comes from Champsocephalus esox, assembly GCA_036324585.1. Classification (NCBI taxonomy): domain Eukaryota; kingdom Metazoa; phylum Chordata; class Actinopteri; order Perciformes; family Channichthyidae; genus Champsocephalus; species Champsocephalus esox. The sequence continues at coordinate 3,152,611 of CM070482.1, read as the reverse complement.
AATATAACACACTGTAGTTTAAAATATATTTAACTGTAGTTTAAAATATCTTTAACTGTAGTTTAAAATATAACACACTGTAGTTTAAAATATAATACACTGTAGTTTAAAATATAATACTCTGTAGTTTAAAATATATGTAACTGTAGTTTAAAATATAACACACTGTAGTTTAAAATATATTTAACTGTAGTTTAAAATATCTTTAACTGTAGTTTAAAATATATTTAACTGTAGTTTAAAATATAACACACTGTAGTTTAAAATATATTTAAACTGTAGTTTAAAATATAATACACTGTAATTTAAAATATATTTAACTTTAGTTTAAAATATATTTAACTGTAGTTTAAAATATAACACTGTAGTTTAAAATATATTTAACTGTAGTTTAAAATATAACACACTGTAGTTTAAAATATAACACACTGTAGTTTAAAATATAACACACTGTAGTTTAAAATATAATACACTGTAGTTTAAAATATATTTAACTGTAGTTTAAAATATCTTTAACTGTAGTTTAAAATATCTTTAACTGTAGTTTAAAATATATTTAACTGTAGTTTAAAATATAACACACTGTAGTTTAAAATATAATACACTGTAGTTTAAAATATAACACACTAGTTTAAAATATAATACACTGTAGTTTAAAATATATTTAACTGTAGTTTAAAATATAACACACTGTAGTTTAAAATATAACACACTGTAGTTTAAAATATATTTAACTGTAGTTTAAAATATAACACACTGTAGTTTAAAATATATTTAACTGTAGTTTAAAATATAATACACTGTAGTTTAAAATATATTTAACTGTAGTTTAAAATATAATACACTGTAGTTTAAAATATATTTAACTGCAGTTTAAAATATAACACACTGTAGTTTAAAATATATTTAACTGTAGTTTAAAATATAACACACTGTAGTTTAAAATATAATACACTGTAGTTTAAAATATATTTAACTGTAGTTTAAAATATAACACACTGTAGTTTAAAATATAACACACTGTAGTTTAAAATATAATACACTGTTGTTTAAAATATAACACACTGTAGTTTAAAATATATTTAACTGTAGTTTAAAATATAACACACTGTAGTTTAAAATATATTTAACTGTAGTTTAAAAATATATTTAACTGTAGTTTAAAATATAATACACTGTAATTTAAAATATATTTAACTTTAGTTTAAAATATATTTAACTGTAGTTTAAAATATAACACTGTAGTTTAAAATATATTTAACTGTAGTTTTAAAAATATAACACACTGTAGTTTAAAATATATTTAACTGTAGTTTAAAATATAACACACTGTAGTTTAAAATATAACACACTGTAGTTTAAAATATAACACACTGTAGTTTAAAATATATTTAACTGTAGTTTAAAATATAACACACTGTAGTTTAAAATATCTTTAACTGTAGTTTAAAATATCTTTAACTGTAGTTTAAAATATATTTAACTGTAGTTTAAAATATAACACACTGTAGTTTAAAATATAATACACTGTAGTTTAAAATATAACACACTAGTTTAAAATATAATACACTGTAGTTTAAAATATATTTAACTGTAGTTTAAAATATAACACACTGTAGTTTAAAATATAACACACTGTAGTTTAAAATATATTTAACTGTAGTTTAAAATATAACACACTGTAGTTTAAAATATATTTAACTGTAGTTTAAAATATAATACACTGTAGTTTAAAATATATTTAACTGTAGTTTAAAATATAATACACTGTAGTTTAAAATATATTTAACTGCAGTTTAAAATATAAACACACTGTAGTTTAAAATATATTTAACTGTAGTTTAAAATATAACACACTGTAGTTTAAAATATAATACACTGTAGTTTAAAATATATTTAACTGTAGTTTAAAATATAACACACTGTAGTTTAAAATATAACACACTGTAGTTTAAAATATAATACACTGTTGTTTAAAATATAACACACTGTAGTTTAAAATATATTTAACTGTAGTTTAAAATATAACACACTGTAGTTTAAAATATATTTAACTGTAGTTTAAAATATATTTAACTGTAGTTTAAAATATAATACACTGTAGTTTTAAATATATTTAACTTTAGTTTAAAATATATTTAACTGTAGTTTAAAATATAACACTGTAGTTTAAAATATATTTAACTGTAGTTTAAAATATAACACACTGTAGTTTAAAATATATTTAACTGTAGTTTAAAATATAACACACTGTAGTTTAAAATATAACACACTGTAGTTTAAAATATAACACACTGTAGTTTAAAATATATTTAACTGTAGTTTAAAATATAACACACTGTAGTTTAAAATATATTTAACTGTAGTTTCAAATATCTTTAACTGTAGTTTAAAATATATTTAACTGTAGTTTAAAATATAACACACTGTAGTTTAAAATATAATACACTGTAGTTTAAAATATAACACACTAGTTTAAAATATAATACACTGTAGTTTAAAATATATTTAACTGTAGTTTAAAATATAACACACTGTAGTTTAAAATATAACACACTGTAGTTTTAAAATATATTTAACTGTAGTTTAAAATATAACACACTGTAGTTTAAAATATATTAACTGTAGTTTAAAATATATTTAACTGTAGTTTAAAATATAATACACTGTAGTTTAAAATATATTTAACTGTAGTTTAAAATATAACACACTGTAGTTTAAAATATATTTAACTGTAGTTTAAAATATAACACACTGTAGTTTAAAATATAATACACTGTAGTTTAAAATATATTTAACTGTAGTTTAAAATATAACACACTGTAGTTTAAAATATATTTAACTGTAGTTTAAAATATAACACACTGTAGTTTAAAATATAATACACTGTAGTTTAAAATATATTTAACTGTAGTTTAAAATATAACACACTGTAGTTTAAAATATAACACACTGTAGTTTAAAATATAATACACTGTAGTTTAAAATATAACACACTGTAGTTTAAAATATATTTAACTGTAGTTTAAAATCTATGTAACTGTATGTTTTAAAATCCTTATATATTTATTTGCAGCTTGTTTTCTTAGATAGTTCATGTTCCCACCCCCAGATACCAAAGCTAATTCCTTGTGTGTGTGAACGTGCCCGGTTACACAGAGAGACTCAGGGGTGAGTCCACATTGAAGCACTTCATAGAAACAGCAGTCTTAATATTTGATTGAAGAAGCGTAGATAAAGTCTGTTGGTCCTTTTTAAGTGGAAAACTAGAAGTTAAAATGTGTTTAAGCCCAAAAGAAACGCAGCTTATGTTCTACACTACAGTAAACCCAAGAATAAGACCACATGTCTCGCATTTCAGACTGAACTGACGGGTCTCCTAACGAGCATTGTATTTTTATTAGAGCCGGGACTCGATTAAAAAATTAATCTAATTAATTAGAGGCTTTGTAATTAATTAATCGAAATGAATCGCATTTTTAATCAAATATACATATCTGACCTGAGAACAGTGAGAAGCAGTTTCACATGGACTTTACTCCACGTAGTCGACAGTCGAGAGCAAGCCAGGGAGCTGGTTACTCTCTCAGACGTGGACTGACTGATCCTGGCCCTGAAACCAGTCCTCTGGTTGAGTGTGGGTTGGGTCAGGGTGTGGTTCCTTGCACTCGGAGTCGGGCTAACGTCCACGCTAGCTGCTACACGCTAGCTGCTACACGCCAGCTGCTACACGCCAGCTGCTACACGCCAGCTGCTACACGCCAGCTGCTACACGCCAGCTGCTACATGCTAGCTGCTACACGCTAGCTGCTACATGCTTTGCATTCAGGTGATACTTTAGGCTTGATGTGCTGCGGCTCTTATCGACGCTTCCATCCGTCCGTTTTTTAAAACAAAATGTCCCATCCACGGGCCGACCAAAGCGGTCTCATCAGCTTGTTCGTTCATGTTTGACTATTGTTCACCGTGGTTTGTTGTTGTTTGAAGTCCCATGCTGAAGTCATGAACGTTAGTTGGTGCTCCAGTATAATCGGTACGCCTGAAACTCATCCAGTGAGAAACGTTCCGCTGTGCAAAAATAAGTGCGATTAAAGTGCGTTAATGTTTGTGTAATTAATTAATCTTAATTAACGCGTTAAAGTCCCGGCCCTAATTTGTATTGTACAACGCCATGTGTCTGTATGCTGCTGCAACGCAAACGTTCCCACATTGGGATCAATACAGTGCTTGTTATTCTTATCTGAGTGACTTTGTGTTTCCAGAGACCAGAGAGGTTTAATGGAGAGCGCTCGAAAGACAGCCTGGTCCAATTCTCCATGAAGTTCGTCACCACCTCCGTCACCGAGCTGTGGCAAGGTTCATATTACTCCGTCAGCCAATGTGTGAAGGTATCCAGGTGTGTGTTCTGACGTGTGTGTGTGTGTGTGTGTGTGTGTGTGTGTGTGTGTGTGTGTGTGTGTGTGTTGTGTGTGTGTGTGTGTGTGTGTGTGTGTGTGGTGTGTGTGTGTGTGTGTGTGGTGTGTGTGTGTGGTGTGTGTGTGTGTGTGTGTGTGTGTGTGTGTGTGTGTGTGGTGTGTGTGTGTGTGGTGTGTGTGTTGTGTGTTGTGTGTGTGTGTGTGTGTGTGTGTGTGTGTGTGTGTGTGTGTGTGTGTGTGTGTGTGCAGGTAACATGTTCAGTGAGATAGAGACGGCGTACTCCTCAGGAATGGGATGGCTCATCACTTTCTGCTCAGACACTGGAGGTAAGGTTCGAGGTCATTTTGAAGTGCCTGTTATTTTGTTTATATTGATTGTTGTGCTTGTGTGTAGGTCTGAATGTGTACATGTGTATACACGTGTCTGTTGATTGTGTATATATAGCTATATACATATGTTTGGGATTGTGGGAAACGGTATTTCGATCTGTCTGAACACACAAACTGAAAGACGGACAATAAAGTTGACTTTGAATTTGAAGGTTCAAAGACCCAGAGGCAATTCAAAGTGCTTCACATTTAACACATAGCAATTAAAAACTAAAAAAGGACAATTCATATTCAGCAGCTAAAAGTGCAACGATGAGGCTCGGTTGAAGGACCAGGGTTTGTTCCGGGTAACACAGGTGTGCTATGTAGTCATATCTTCACCACGCCTGTGTTCACGCGAGGAGGCCTATGGGTGTCATTACGTTGGCTATTCCTGCCATGCTGTGGGTTTTCTTTATCATTTCTTGTGTGTCTTCCATGTTGAAAAAGGGAAGCATGATTTCCACCCCGAAGACGTCTGTACTGTTGCTCACACTCGCATGCTTCTTCTCAACACAACTATTTGAAATGATAACCACAGAATCGCACTGATCGGCCGATACACGATAGGACTAAGAGGCTTTTGCAGACTAACGATTACGACATCAATTACACGCAATCATTCTGACATCATGGCCAACGTGAGTGTGTACAGAATATCAGTATGACAATACCACACCCTCTGTCCTCAGACCCTCTGTCCTTAGACCCTGTGTCCTTAGACCCTCTGTCCTTAGACCCTCTGTCCTTAGACCCTCTGTCCTTAGACCCTCTGTCCTTAGAACCTGTGTCCTTAGACCCTCTGTCCTTAGACCCTGTGTCCTTAGACCCTCTGTCCTTAGACCCTGTGTCCTTAGACCCTGTGTCCTTAGACTCTCTGTCCTTAGACCCTCTGTCCTTAGACCCTCTGTCCTTAGAACCTGTGTCCTTAGACCCTCTGTCCTTAGACCCTGTGTCCTTAGACCCTCTGTCCTTAGACCCTCTGTCCTTAGACCCTCTGTCCTTAGACCCTGTGTCCTTAGACCCTCTGTCCTTAGACCCTCTGTCCTTAGACCCTCTGTCCTTAGACCCTGTGTCCTTAGACCCTCTGTCCTTAGACCCTGTGTCCTTAGACCCTCTGTCCTTAGACCCTCTGTCCTCAGACCTTGTGTCGTCAGACCCTCTGTCCTTAGACCCTCTGTCCTCAGACCCTCTGTCCTCAGACCCTCTGTCCTCAGACCCTCTGTCCTTAGACCCTCTGTCCTTAGACCCTCTGTCCTTAGACCCTGTGTCCTTAGACCTTGTGTCCTTAGACTCTCTGTCCTTAGACCCTGTGTCCTTAGACCCTCTGTCCTTAGACCCTCTGTCCTTAGACCCTCTGTCCTTAGACCCTGTGTCCTTAGACCCTCTGTCCTTAGACCCTCTGTCCTTAGACCCTCTGTCCTTAGACCCTGTGTCCTTAGACCCTCTGTCCTTAGACCCTCTCTTTTAGACCCTGTGTCCTAAGACCCTGTGTCCTTAGACCCTGTGTCCTTAGACCCTCACATCGTACAAAATGCCCTCTTTTGTATGAAAACGCGCCTCAGGTGCTCGCTGTAAAGCGGGTCTGCTCAGAGTCATTTATTTAAGGAAGCAGTGACAATTGTGTCATGATAAATAAATAAAGTTATTTCATGAACAACAGTGTTATTCCTCAGCCCTCAAAAGGGCCTTCACATGCCAACCTCTCTGTGGCCGCTTCTCAGTGTCGAGGAGGCTTGCTTGGTAGCACGTGCATGTAAACAGTGATTCGGCGCCACTTGATGACGTGGTGGCTCTGGAGCAGCTCTACTCGACATCGAGGAACGACCCGTGTGTCTGCGCTGTGACAGCAATGCAGCATCTAACTTTAGACTGTTGTGTCGTCATTGTTAGTAATAATATTGTACGTTCCTCTCTCTCTCTCAGACTGCCTGGAGCCCAGAACGAGGCAGAAGGTGGCGGGGATGTTGGTGAGAACTCGGCATGAGTAAAATAATACATGTGATGTCTCTATTGTAAGAACTGTGCAGGTTTACTCCATCGCAACTTGGTGTTATGAGTGACATCGTAAATACCTTTCTTCATGTAGAGCAGGGGTGTCAAACTCAAGGCCCGGGGGCCAAATCAGGCCCGCGACTTCATTTCATTTGGCCCCGCAAGAGCTTGCAAAGAATATAATATGTTTATTATACGGTTACATGTCGATTTACAGAAGCAGGTTGCCCATAAACTACATGTCCCACAATGCATCTCGTTTTGTGACATGCACTGAAGAAACTTGCAATTATTTGCCCTGGACTTCTGCTTTCAGACGTAGTTAATTACTAAGTTATTACCCTATCCGATAATAATCCAATTCAGGGGCAATCATGTAATACATTATATATATATTATATATTTATATAGTTACAACCGGCCCTTTGAGTGCAACCTTTATGCGAATGTGGCCCGCGATGAAATTGAGTTTGACACCCCTGATGTAGGAGGTTACATCGTCTAACGTCTAAAACGCCTCACCTTTGATTTACACGACGTCTGTGGTGAAAACACGCTAACAGAAGAAGAGTTTTTACTGTAGTAAAGTACACAGATGTGTGTGTGTGTGTGTGTGTGTCCTAGCATTACTATACTTGTGGGGACCTAAATCTGTTTACATAGTCATGTGTGGGGACTCGCCTCCCTTATGGGGACAAATTGGAGGTCCCCATAAGGTGGATCATTAACTTTAGGGTGAAGACTTGGTTAGGGTTAGGATAAGTCTCCAGGAAATGCATGTAAGTCAATGTAATGTCCCCTGAAGGTGTGTGTGTGTGTGTGTGTGTGTGTGTGTGTGTGTGTGTGTGTGTGTGTGTGTGTGTGTGTGTGTGTGTGTGTTGTGTGTGTGTGTGTGTGTGTGTGTGTGTGTGTGTGTGTGTGTGTGTGTGTGTGTGTGTGTGTGTGTGTGTGTGTGTGTGTGTGTGTGTGTGTGGTGTGTGTGTGTGTGTGTGTGTGTGTGTGTGTGTGTGTGTGTGTGTGTGTGTGTGTGTGTGTGTAGGATGGTCTAGTGAAGGTGGGATGGATGGACTGCACCTCACAGCAACATCTCTGTGACAGTTTCCAGGTAAGAGCCACACTCAAACGTTAGTTGTTGTTGTGTTGTTGTTTCCTTAAAGTTTGGACGCTGTTTTAACGTTAGGGATTTGTGTTGCAATATCTCGAGTGTTTGAGGACTATGGGGCGACAAAATCAGTCATAATCGTTGTTCATGTTCAACTCACAACAGGTTTAAGCTAGGTGACGGCAACAGCTGGATCTACTAATGTAACATAATCCCTTCAGCACACACACGCCGATATTTAGAATAACTAAATCTAAATCTTCAAAATCCTTTGTTTGTGGTAATCGATCCTCCTGTGTTGACTCCCATGGTTCCTCGCTAGTTACGTTAATATGGAACATGAATCAGAGTATCATCTGCGGGGGGGTTAGACGTGTTGTTGTTATGTGTGTGTGTGTGTGTGTGTGTGTGTGTGTGTGTGGTGTGTGTGTGTGTGTGTGTTCTGCTGCAGTACGAGTGTGTGATCAGTGTCGGTGTTTCAGGTGACGAGCGGAGCGACAGCCCTGTTCCCTCCTGGCAGCACTCTGGAGCAGAAGGGCAGCGTGTTGGTGAGACACACACACACACACACACACACACACACACATACACACACACACACCTCACTATTTATGTGTGTATTTATTCCAGTGGCTGAATACTTTGGACAGTAGAGAGATTTACAACCAGGTCATCAACCACCTGCCGGACCTGGAGCTGCTGACAGGAGACGGCTTCAAGGTACGCACACACACCACACACCACACACACACGTCCCACACACACACACACACACACACACACACATCACACACACACACACACCACACACCTCACACACACACCACACACACACACACACACACACGCACACTCTCTCTAATACACACATAGTCAGATTAGCTTCTGTTGCTTTTAGATACACACATACACTTTATATCATATCAATCTACTTCCTGTTGTTACTTCCTGTCTCCAGAGGAAGTTGGCCCATCATCGCTGGTTGGTCAGTTTCACATTTGGAGAGAAAAGCCCCGCCTCCAACGAGTATAAGAAGCTACAGGCTTTCCTACAAGGAGATCACATACAGGTACTGTCTGTCTCTACTTTAAAGAGTCCTCTCCTGCTGATGTTCAGGTGTATATCAGTGTGTAGTGTCTCTACTTTAAAGAGTCCTCTCCTGCTGATGTTCAGGTGTATATCAGTGTGTAGTGTCTCTACTTTAAAGAGTCCTCTCCTGCTGATGTTCAGGTGTATATCAGTATGTAGTGTCTCTACTTTAAAGAGTGCTCTCCTGCTGATGTTCAGGTGTATATCAGTATGTAGTGTCTCTACTTTAAAGAGTCCTCTCCTGCTGATGTTCAGGTGTATATCAGTATGTAGTGTCTCTACTTTAAAGAGTCCTCTCCTGCTGATGTTCAGGTGTATATCAGTATGTAGTGTCTCTACTTTAAAGAGTCCTCTCCTGCTGTGTTCAGGTGTATATCAGTGTGTATGTCTCTACTTTAAAGAGTCCTCTCTGCTGATGTTCAGGTGTATATCAGTATGTAGTGTCTCTACTTTAAAGAGTCCTCTCCTGCTGATGTTCAGGTGTATATCAGTATGTAGTGTCTCTACTTTAAAGAGTCCTCTCCTGCTGATGTCCAGGTGTATATCAGTATGTAGTGTCTCTACTTTAAAGAGTCCTCTCCTGCTGATGTTCAGGTGTATATCAGTATGTAGTGTCTCTACTTTAAAGAGTCCTCTCTGCTGATGTTCAGGTGTATATCAGTATGTAGTGTCTCTACTTTAAAGAGTCCTCTCCTGCTGATGCTCAGGTGTATATCAGTATGTAGTGTCTCTACTTTAAAGAGTCCTCTCCTGCTGATGTCCAGGTGTATCGTATGTAGTGTCTCTACTTTAAAGAGTCCTCTCCTGCTGATGTTCAGGTGTATATCAGTATGTAGTGTCTCTACTTTAAAGAGTCCTCTCCTGCTGATGTCCAGGTGTATATCAGTATGTAGTGTCTCTACTTTAAAGAGTCCTCTCCTGCTGATGTTCAGGTGTATATCAGTATGTAGTGTCTCTACTTTAAAGAGTCCTCTCCTGCTGATGTTCAGGTGTATATCAGTATGTAGTGTCTCCACTTTAAAGAGTCCTCTCCTGCTGATGCTCAGGTGTATATCAGTATGTAGTGTCTCTACTTTAAAGAGTCCTCTCCTGCTGATGTTCAGGTGTATATCAGTATGTAGTGTCTCCACTTTAAAGAGTCCTCTCCTGCTGATGTTCAGGTGTATATCAGTATGTAGTGTCTCTACTTTAAAGAGTCCTCTCCTGCTGATGCTCAGGTGTATATCAGTATGTAGTGTCTCTACTTTAAAGAGTCCTCTCCTGTCTCTCAGGTGGGCAGAGTGGACTGTAAATCAGATCTGAAGTTGTGTCAGTCTCTCTACATCCACAAACCCTGTGTGGCCGTCTTCAAAGGGATGGGGATCCACGACTTTGAGATCCACCACGGTCAGTAAAACCGTCTTTAGTATTTTGTGTTCATAAATATACAGGTGTTGTTTTGTTGCATATTAATGACCTCTGTCGCTTAGGTCGCTGATTATTCTCTTGATGAATCCACCAAGTTTCCTATAGAACGTCTGTAATTTGCTCTGTAAGTCAGAGCAGGACGTCTCCGTATGTCTTCTTTCCCGACTGGTCAAAAGCCAGATTGAAAAACATGGATCTTTATTAAAAACAGCAAATATATTAGAAATTAATTGCAGTTGAATTGTCTTCTTTTCGATCAATCGACTAATTTACTCAGCTCTGGACCTCCTCCTGTGTGTGTGTGTGTGTGTGTCCTGTGTGTGACCTGTGTGTGACCTGTGTGTGACCTGTGTGTGTGTGTGTGTGTGTGTGTGTGTGTGACCTGTGTGTGTGTGACCTGTGTGTGTGTGTGTGTGTGTGTGTGACCTGTGTGTGTGTGACCTGTGTGTGTGTGTGTGACCTTTGTGTGTGTGACCTGTGTGTGTGTGACCTGTGTGTGTGTGCTGTGTGGGATTGACCTGTGTGTGTGTGTGTGTGTGTGACCTGTGTGTGGGTTGTGACCTGTGTGTGTGACCTGTGTGTGTGACCTGTGTGTGTGTGTGACCTGTGTGTGTGTGTGTGTGTGTGACCTGTGTGTGTGACCTGTGTGTAGTGTGTGACCTGTGTGTGTGTGTGACCTGTGTGTGTGTGTGACCTGTGTGTGTGTGTCCTGTGTGTGTGTGACCCATGTGTGTGTGTGTGTGTATAGCCTGTGTGTGTGTATAGCCTGTGTGTGTGTATACCTGTGTGTGTGTGTGTGTGTGTGTGTGTGTGTGTGTGACCTGTGTGTGTGTGACCTGTGTGTGTGTATAACCTGTGTGTGTATAACCTGTGTGTGTGTGTGCAGGTAAAGACGTGCTGTACAACATCGTGGGCTTTGCGCGCGACAGCGTTCGAGCTCACGTCAACACTCTGAGGCCGGACAACTTCCCCTCAGAGAAAGACAGGAAGGAGCCTTGGCTCGTGGACTTCTTCGCTCCGGTTCGTCAAATCATCATTCTGGAGATAACTGAACGTGTGTGTCTGTTAGTGCGTGTGTTAGTGCGTGTGTGTGTGAGAATATGAAAATAATTGATATATTTCACTTCCTCTTTTTGAGATTCATACTTCAGTGAATGCAAATCGTAGAGGGCTCTAACCTGACATAACGACTTTCCTTCCCGTTGACCGTGCAGCTGTGCTTAGGGTTAGCTAGCTGTGGTTAGGGTTAGCTAGCTGTGGTTAGGGTTAGACTAGCTGTGGTTAGGGTTAGCTAGCTGTGGTTAGGGTTAGCTAGCTGTGGTTAGGGTTAGCTAGCTGTGGTTAGGGTTAGCTAGCTGTGGTTAGGGTTAGCTAGCTGTGGTTAGGGTTAGCTAGCTGTGGTTAGGGTTAGCTAGCTGTGGTTAGGGTTAACTAGCTGTGCTTAGGGTTAGCTAGCTGTGGTTAGGGTTAGCTAGCTGTGGTTAGGGTTAGCTAGCTGTGGTTAGGGTTAACTAGCTGTGCTTAGGGTTAGCTAGCTGTGGTTAGGGTTAGCTAGCTGTGGTTAGGGTTAGCTAGCTGCGCTTAGGGTTAGCTAGCTGCGGTTAGGGTTAGCTAGCTGCGGTTAGGGTTAGCTAGCTGCGCTTAGGGTTAGCTAGCTGCGGTTAGGGTTAGCTAGCTGTGCTTAGGGTTAACTAGCTGTGCTTAGGGTTAGCTAGCTGTGGTTAGGGTTAGCTATTTGTGCTTAGGGTTAACTAGCTGTGCTTAGGGTTAGCGAGCTGTGCTTAGGGTTAGCGAGCTGTGCTTAGGGTTAGCTAGCTGTGCTTAGGGTTAGCTAGCTGTGCTCCTCTCCTGTGAACACACATTATGATCCATGATGTCTAGCCTTCTTGGTTATTGTGTTTAATGCTATTTTAGCACACCTGAGATACACAGCAGGGAACCTCAGATAGTTTACCTTCAGGGCTGCTGTGTGTCACACCTGCTGCACACACCTGCTACACACAGTGACACACAGTGACCACACAGTGACACACAGAAACACACAGTGACACACAGAAACACACACAGTGACACACACAGAACACACACAGAAACACACACAGTGACACACACAGTGACGCACACAGAGACACACACACTTTGATCGCACGACAAAAGGAGGAAAATAACCTTAATAGCTAGTTTTGAACTTCATGCATGAGAAACAACGGAGAGCCTTGAGAGGTTTTATTGCAACTGTTGTGTGTCTGTGTGTAATTAGTGATCTGACATCACTGTGTGTTTTTATGCCGTTTCATTTACGTACATTTCGGGTTATTTTGCATCACTTCAAGTTGTTTCGCATCTGTTTCTGTTTCACGTCTTGATTTGACCGAATATTAATGTAGTAAATATCCTGTGCTCAGTGGTGTCCTCCGTGCAGAGCCTTACTTCCTGAGCTCAGGAAAGCTTCCATCCAGCTGGCCGGCCAGATGAAGTTCGGCACTCTGGACTGTACCATCCACCAGAACCTCTGCTCCATGGTAACACACACACACACACACACACACACACACACACACACACACACACACACACACACACACACACCACACACACACACACATATGGACAGAGATGGCAAAAGTACACACGCCCTTTACTCAAGTAGAAGTACAGATGCTCGTGTTTAAAAATACTCTGGTGAAAGTAGAAGTACTGACTAAACTTCTTTACTCAAGTCAAAGTAAAGAGGCTTTGAAGTGTCCTTCAGTAGAAAAGTACCCATAGCTAGCAGCTGCTTTAAAGAGTACCTGACCTCCCTTTATATCAATAGAACAATAATGTCATTGTTAGCTAATGAATGTTTCCATGGTGACCAACGGCAACATGACAACGTTTCCATTGGTCCCTCTTCTTTAGAGAAGACCAGGAAGTGATGGATACACGGATCGTGTTCCAAACCAATAGGCACGCAGTGACTCTAAAGAATAATGATCACGCACCAACACACATTCAGACTAAAGGAACCAGCTGTTTGGAACATGAGAGAAGTAGAAAGTACAGGTATTTGAGTTCAACATGTGAGAAGTAGAAAGTACAGGTATTTGAGTTCAACATGTAAGAAGTAGAAAGTACAGGTATTTGAGTTCAACATGTGAGAAGTAGAAAGTACAGGTATTTGAGTTCAACATGTGAGAAGTAGAAAGTACAGGTATTTGAGTTCAACATGTAAGAAGTAGAAAGTACAGGTATTTGAGTTCAACATGTAAGAAGTAGAAAGTACAGGTATTTGAGTTCAACATGTGAGAAGTAGAAAGTACAGGTATTTGAGTTCAACATGTAGAGAAGTAGAAAGTACAGGTATTTGAGTTCAACATGTAAGAAGTAGAAAGTACAGGTATTTGAGTTCAACATGTAAGAAGTAGAAAGTACAGGTATTTGAGTTCAACATGTGAGAAGTAGAAAGTACAGGTATTTGAGTTCAACATGTGAGAAGTAGAAAGTACAGGTATTTGAGTTCAACATGTAAGAAGTAGAAAGTACAGGTATTTGAGTTCAACATGTAAGAAGTAGAAAGTACAGGTATTTGAGTTCAACATGTGAGAAGTAGAAAGTACAGGTATTTGAGTTCAACATGTAAGAAGTAGAAAGTACAGGTATTTGGGTTCAACATGTGAGAAGTAGAAAGTACAGGTATTTGAGTTCAACATGTAAGAAGTAGAAAGTACAGGTATTTGAGTTCAACATGTGAGAAGTAGAAAGTACAGGTATTTGAGTTCAACATGTGAGAAGTAGAAAGTACAGGTATTTGAGTTCAACATGTAAGAAGTAGAAAGTACAGGTATTTGAGTTCAACATGTAAGAAGTAGAAAGTACAGGTATTTGAGTTCAACATGTAAGAAGTAGAAAGTACAGGTATTTGGGTTCAACATGTAAGAAGTAGAAAGTACAGGTATTTGAGTTCAACATGTAAGAAGTAGAAAGTACAGGTATTTGAGTTCAACATGTAAGAAGTAGAAAGTACAGGTATTTGTGTTCAACATGTAAGAAGTAGAAAGTACAGGTATTTGAGTTCAACATGTGAGAAGTAGAAAGTACAGGTATTTGAGTTCAACATGTGAGAAGTAGAAAGTACAGGTATTTGAGTTCAACATGTAAGAAGTAGAAAGTACAGGTATTTGAGTTCAACATGTAAGAAGTAGAAAGTACAGGTATTTGAGTTCAACATGTAAGAAGTAGAAAGTACAGGTATTTGAGTTCAACATGTAAGAAGTAGAAAGTACAGGTATTTGAGTTCAACATGTAAGAAGTAGAAAGTACAGGTATTTGAGTTCAACATGTAAGAAGTAGAAAGTACAGGTATTTGAGTTCAACATGTAAGAAGTAGAAAGTACAGGTATTTGAGTTCAACATGTAAGAAGTAGAAAGTACAGGTATTTGAGTTCAACATGTAAGAAGTAGAAAGTACAGGTATTTGAGTTCAACATGTAAGAAGTAGAAAGTACAGGTATTTGAGTTCAACATGTAAGAAGTAGAAAGTACAGGTATTTGAGTTCAACATGTAAGAAGTAGAAAGTACAGGTATTTGAGTTCAACATGTAAGAAGTAGAAAGTACAGGTATTTGAGTTCAACATGTAAGAAGTAGAAAGTACAGGTATTTGAGTTCAACATGTAAGAAGTAGAAAGTACAGGTATTTGAGTTCAACATGTGAGAAGTAGAAAGTACAGGTATTTGAGTTCAACATGTAAGAAGTAGAAAGTACAGGTATTTGTGTTCAACATGTGAGAAGTAGAAAGTACAGGTATTTGAGTTCAACATGTAAGAAGTAGAAAGTACAGGTATTTGAGTTCAACATGTGAGAAGTAGAAAGTACAGGTATTTGTGTTCAACATGTAAGAAGTAGAAAGTACAGGTATTTGAGTTCAACATGTAAGAAGTAGAAAGTACAGGTATTTGAGTTCAACATGTAAGAAGTAGAAAGTACAGGTATTTGAGTTCAACATGTAAGAAGTAGAAAGTACAGGTATTTGAGTTCAACATGTAAGAAGTAGAAAGTACAGGTATTTGAGTTCAACATGTAAGAAGTAGAAAGTACAGGTATTTGAGTTCAACATGTAAGAAGTAGAAAGTACAGGTATTTGAGTTCAACATGTAAGAAGTAGAAAGTACAGGTATTTGAGTTCAACATGTAAGAAGTAGAAAGTACAGGTATTTGAGTTCAACATGTAAGAAGTAGAAAGTACAGGTATTTGAGTTCAACATGTAAGAAGTAGAAAGTACAGGTATTTGAGTTCAACATGTAAGAAGTAGAAAGTACAGGTATTTGAGTTCAACATGTAAGAAGTAGAAAGTACAGGTATTTGAGTTCAACATGTAAGAAGTAGAAAGTACAGGTATTTGAGTTCAACATGTAAGAAGTAGAAAGTACAGGTATTTGTGTTCAACATGTAAGAAGTAGAAAGTACAGGTATTTGAGTTCAACATGTAGAGAAGTAGAAAGTACAGGTATTTGAGTTCAACATGTGAGAAGTAGAAAGTACAGGTATTTGAGTTCAACATGTAAGAAGTAGAAAGTACAGGTATTTGAGTTCAACATGTAAGAAGTAGAAAGTACAGGTATTTGAGTTCAACATGTAAGAAGTAGAAAGTACAGGTATTTGAGTTCAACATGTAAGAAGTAGAAAGTACAGGTATTTGAGTTCAACATGTGAGAAGTAGAAAGTACAGGTATTTGAGTTCAACATGTAAGAAGTAGAAAGTACAGGTATTTGAGTTCAACATGTAAGAAGTAGAAAGTACAGGTATTTGTGTTCAACATGTAAGAAGTAGAAAGTACAGGTATTTGAGTTCAACATGTAAGAAGTAGAAAGTACAGGTATTTGAGTTCAACATGTAAGAAGTAGAAAGTACAGGTATTTGAGTTCAACATGTAAGAAGTAGAAAGTACAGGTATTTGTGTTCAACATGTAGAAGTAGAAAGTACAGGTATTTGAGTTCAACATGTAAGAAGTAGAAAGTACAGGTATTTGAGTTCAACATGTAAGAAGTAGAAAGTACAGGTATTTGAGTTCAACATGTGAGAAGTAGAAAGTACAGGTATTTGGGTTCAACATGTAGAGAAGTAGAAAGTACAGGTATTTGAGTTCAACATGTAGAGAAGTAGAAAGTACAGGTATTTGAGTTCAACATGTAAGAAGTAGAAAGTACAGGTATTTGAGTTCAACATGTGAGAAGTAGAAAGTACAGGTATTTGGTTCAACATGTGAGAAGTAGAAAGTACAGGTATTTGAGTTCAACATGTGAGAAGTAGAAAGTACAGGTATTTGAGTTCAACATGTAAGAAGTAGAAAGTACAGGTATTTGAGTTCAACATGTAAGAAGTAGAAAGTACAGGTATTTGAGTTCAACATGTGAGAAGTAGAAAGTACAGGTATTTGAGTTCAACATGTAGAGAAGTAGAAAGTACAGGTATTTGAGTTCAACATGTAAGAAGTAGAAAGTACAGGTATTTGAGTTCAACATGTAAGAAGTAGAAAGTACAGGTATTTGAGTTCAACATGTGAGAAGTAGAAAGTACAGGTATTTGAGTTCAACATGTGAGAAGTAGAAAGTACAGGTATTTGAGTTCAACATGTAAGAAGTAGAAAGTACAGGTATTTGAGTTCAACATGTAAGAAGTAGAAAGTACAGGTATTTGAGTTCAACATGTAAGAAGTAGAAAGTACAGGTATTTGAGTTCAACATGTAAGAAGTAGAAAGTACAGGTATTTGAGTTCAACATGTAAGAAGTAGAAAGTACAGGTATTTGAGTTCAACATGTAAGAAGTAGAAAGTACAGGTATTTGAGTTCAACATGTAAGAAGTAGAAAGTACAGGTATTTGAGTTCAACATGTAAGAAGTAGAAAGTACAGGTATTTGAGTTCAACATGTAAGAAGTAGAAAGTACAGGTATTTGAGTTCAACATGTAAGAAGTAGAAAGTACAGGTATTTGAGTTCAACATGTAAGAAGTAGAAAGTACAGGTATTTGAGTTCAACATGTGAGAAGTAGAAAGTACAGGTATTTGAGTTCAACATGTAAGAAGTAGAAAGTACAGGTATTTGAGTTCAACATGTAAGAAGTAGAAAGTACAGGTATTTGGGTTCAACATGTAAGAAGTAGAAAGTACAGGTATTTGAGTTCAACATGTGAGAAGTAGAAAGTACAGGTATTTGAGTTCAACATGTAAGAAGTAGAAAGTACAGGTATTTGAGTTCAACATGTGAGAAGTAGAAAGTACAGGTATTTGAGTTCAACATGTAAGAAGTAGAAAGTACAGGTATTTGAGTTCAACATGTAAGAAGTAGAAAGTACAGGTATTTGAGTTCAACATGTAAGAAGTAGAAAGTACAGGTATTTGAGTTCAACATGTAAGAAGTAGAAAGTACAGGTATTTGAGTTCAACATGTAAGAAGTAGAAAGTACAGGTATTTGAGTTCAACATGTAAGAAGTAGAAAGTACAGGTATTTGAGTTCAACATGTAAGAAGTAGAAAGTACAGGTATTTGAGTTCAACATGTAAGAAGTAGAAAGTACAGGTATTTGAGTTCAACATGTAAGAAGTAGAAAGTACAGGTATTTGAGTTCAACATGTAAGAAGTAGAAAGTACAGGTATTTGAGTTCAACATGTAAGAAGTAGAAAGTACAGGTATTTGGGTTCAACATGTGAGAAGTAGAAAGTACAGGTATTTGAGTTCAACATGTAGAGAAGTAGAAAGTACAGGTATTTGAGTTCAACATGTAAGAAGTAGAAAGTACAGGTATTTGAGTTCAACATGTAAGAAGTAGAAAGTACAGGTATTTGAGTTCAACATGTAAGAAGTAGAAAGTACAGGTATTTGAGTTCAACATGTAAGAAGTAGAAAGTACAGGTATTTGAGTTCAACATGTAAGAAGTAGAAAGTACAGGTATTTGAGTTCAACATGTAAGAAGTAGAAAGTACAGGTATTTGAGTTCAACATGTGAGAAGTAGAAAGTACAGGTATTTGAGTTCAACATGTAAGAAGTAGAAAGTACAGGTATTTGAGTTCAACATGTAAGAAGTAGAAAGTACAGGTATTTGAGTTCAACATGTAAGAAGTAGAAAGTACAGGTATTTGAGTTCAACATGTAAGAAGTAGAAAGTACAGGTATTTGTGTTCAACATGTAAGAAGTAGAAAGTACAGGTATTTGAGTTCAACATGTAAGAAGTAGAAAGTACAGGTATTTGAGTTCAACATGTAAGAAGTAGAAAGTACAGGTATTTGAGTTCAACATGTAAGAAGTAGAAAGTACAGGTATTTGAGTTCAACATGTAAGAAGTAGAAAGTACAGGTATTTGAGTTCAACATGTAAGAAGTAGAAAGTACAGGTATTTGAGTTCAACATGTAAGAAGTAGAAAGTACAGGTATTTGAGTTCAACATGTAAGAAGTAGAAAGTACAGGTATTTGAGTTCAACATGTAAGAAGTAGAAAGTACAGGTATTTGAGTTCAACATGTAAGAAGTAGAAAGTACAGGTATTTGGGTTCAACATGTAAGAAGTAGAAAGTACAGGTATTTGAGTTCAACATGTAAGAAGTAGAAAGTACAGGTATTTGAGTTCAACATGTAGAGAAGTAGAAAGTACAGGTATTTGAGTTCAACATGTGAGAAGTAGAAAGTACAGGTATTTGAGTTCAACATGTAAGAAGTAGAAAGTACAGGTATTTGAGTTCAACATGTAAGAAGTAGAAAGTACAGGTATTTGAGTTCAACATGTAAGAAGTAGAAAGTACAGGTATTTGAGTTCAACATGTGAGAAGTAGAAAGTACAGGTATTTGGGTTTCAACATGTAAGAAGTAGAAAGTACAGGTATTTGAGTTCAACATGTAAGAAGTAGAAAGTACAGGTATTTGAGTTCAACATGTGAGAAGTAGAAAGTACAGGTATTTGAGTTCAACATGTGAGAAGTAGAAAGTACAGGTATTTGAGTTCAACATGTAAGAAGTAGAAAGTACAGGTATTTGAGTTCAAATGTAAGAAGTAGAAAGTACAGGTATTTGAGTTCAACATGTAAGAAGTAGAAAGTACAGGTATTTGAGTTCAACATGTGAGAAGTAGAAAGTACAGGTATTTGAG
The DNA here is from genome assembly GCA_036324585.1 of Champsocephalus esox. NCBI lineage: Eukaryota > Metazoa > Chordata > Actinopteri > Perciformes > Channichthyidae > Champsocephalus > Champsocephalus esox. The sequence continues at coordinate 3,133,107 of CM070482.1, read as the reverse complement.
TTCAACATGTAAGAAGTAGAAAGTACAGGTATTTGTGTTAGAAATGTAAGAAGTCAAAGTAAAAAGTCGTCAAAGTCGTATTTGTACTCCACTACTTCCACCTCTACATATGGACCACACCATTATGAATGAATCAGACTCAGGTTGATCAGTGTGTGTGTGTGTGTTCCTCAGTATAACATCCAGGCGTACCCCACCACCGTGATCTTTAACGGCTCCTCAGTTCATGAGTATGAAGGACAGCATTCAGCCGACGGCATCCTGGAGTTCATACAGGTACAAATACACACATCTGTTACACACTAATACAACACAATACACACTTCTGTCTTCTTCTACTGCTTCCTCTGCTCACAGGAAGTCATTCTTACTTCAGGTGCTCCAATCACGATTTAAAGCCTTATTTATTTCTAACTGTTCCTGCATTGTATTTGAAATTGAATGCATTTACAGCAGCAGTATTGGCTCTCTCTCTGAGACTCGAGCACACCTGCAGTGAAGCTGTTCAAGAGTGTTCACCGTACTCACTGCTGCTACCTCCCCAATATGTGCGTTAGAGCAGCGCTTCCCAACCTTTTTCATCGCAGGGCCCACTTAAGAATTTTTTCCGCGCCCCACATTCACCCATAAACAACGGAGAGGCGAAGTCCCTCCCTTTCCTCCATGGGACCTTATTTCAGAAAAAGCATGTATTGAAGTCGATGGGGAGAGAAAGATTATCTCTCGATCCCGTTTGAATTGAGCCACGAGTTACACACATGATGTTTGTCAATTTAAAAGATCATTTTGAAAGTCAAAAAAGTTAAAAAGTGTCGTAAAACTGTGAAGTAACACATTTCTTTGTGTGAAGCCGCTCAATGAACCACATCTCCCGCCTCGCACCACACACCCAGACGGCCGTCACGTTGGACATTCCACTTCTTTCTCTCAGAATGAGGCGGAAAGTATTAAACGAGGTGGAAATCACTCCAAGTCTGGGCGCGTTGAGAGCTGCACACACACAAGGGGAGTCAGTCGGTTCCTGAGAGCCAGCACGCGGGACCGGGACTCTGGGATTTGTAGTCTTTCTAGATGCGTATTTTTCATATTCTTTTATTTCAACAGTTTTACGACAAACTGTAACTTTTTTGACACGGAAATGATTTCTTAAATTGACAAACATCATATGTGTAACTCGTGGCACAATTCAAACGGGATCGAAAGATACTTTTTCTCTCCATTGACTTCAATGCATACTTTTTCTGAAATAAGGTCCCATGGGGCGGAAGTAGATGGGCGGGACTTCGCCTCTCTATACGGAGGCTAAATAAAGTTCTGATTGGTCAATTCAGAACATGTGACACGTTGTTAATCCAATGGAACAGACCGCTGTCAAGGACTGTAATGACCGTTGCTAAGGACTGTAATGACCGTTGCTAAGGACTGTAATGACCGTTGCTAAGGACTGTAATGACCGTTGCTAAGGAGGATCGAGAAGAAGGAAAACAGGTTATGTTTCCACACAAATCTTGTTTTGCAAATTATTTGGCGGCAAATATTGAATTTACATCCTTTCATATTTTATTTGGGCTTTTAGATGAAGACCGCACACAGTTAATAAATACAACTATTCTTCTGGCTAAAATACATATTTTTAAAAGTCAATCGAGGAGTAATCTTAATTTAAGGTATTTGAAGAGTAGATTACAAATACCATTTATTTTGGAACAAATCTTTATTTCTTCTGTTTTTGTTTAGTTGTTGTCTGAGATGGGAATGGTATCTCCTATATGTTAGTATGTCCACGTTTGTGTCTTTAGCCTGTACAAAATATAAAATAATGATTTGGCGGCCCACTCGCAATACCTTCGCGGACCACTAGGGGGAACCGCCGGTTTGACCTACAACAGGTTGCATCTTCACTCTGTAAAGAAGAAGCGTTCTCTCTGTGTCTCTGCAGGACCTGGTGAATCCGTCTGTGATGGTTCTGGATCCCGACAGCTTCAACGAGAGAGTGAAAGGTGAACAAACCCTTTGTGCTTCCTGGCCTGTTGGTGGTCAGGTTGCCTTTACCTTGTTTTCGTCACATTGTAGTTGAGTTACGGCCCGTCCACACAGCGGCGTGCGTTGACGCTTGGAGGCGGGCGTATCTGAAGCTTGGGGAACATGAATCTCCCGCCCCCGGCATACAGAGCAATAGCAATGTTAAAACGAAGTAAACTGGATATAAAATCCCCAAACAGGCGAAAACCTACCAGTTCCACCCCCTGTCTCTGCCCCCTCCCTCCATGCCTCGCTCCTCCGGTTTGTCTCCCGGTAGATGAACAGACTGATCATTCAGCACCGGGTGATTCACGACCGCTATAATTAATGTTCGCTCCATTTTTTGGAATATGAGGAAAAGACCTGCGTCGTCTCTCCCAGCGTACACGCGGTTTGATTGGCTAGCGCTTGTACTGGCAGATTTGCATAAACGGGATTTCATTGGCTGACGCTTCTGCCGAGGCGTCGAAAGTTGAACAATGCTCAACTTTTGAAGCGAGCAACGCTCCACGTCGCTTCCCAAAATGCAGTTCGGCTAAAAGTGACGTCACCCCATTCAAAGTGAACGGGCAGAAGCGTCGGAAGCTTCGACGCACGCCGCCGTGTGGACGGGCCGTCAGCATCGCTGCATCAGTCACATGTTAATATGTATTTTTATGAATGCAGGACAAAAACACAATCGCATTATTTTTGGGGAATTTTATAATTTTTTTATATATGATTGATTTTAATGTGACTTTTACTATATGTATTTGTTGTCCTTTTGTACTGCCTCTGGAAAGCGACTTTGAGCACCTCTAAAATACATTCATTGTTATTATTATTAAAATACTTGGAGTGAAAAACCAGAGACGGGAACCTTTTTTAAACAAACAAATAAATATTTGAGATCCCAGTTGAGAATTTGAAAGGTTAAGGTTCAGATAGTTCTGCCTCCTGTTGGACTCATACCCTGAGACTACCTGAACATGTGGCCAGTTCATTCAAGTAAACACGTTCAAGTCAATGTTTTGCGTATTTAAACAAACACGTTGCAGCTGCAAAATGTTTCAACGAACAGAGCGCAGACATTTATTTTGATTTACAGATAAGCTGCTTGTTGTCTCCAGTTTACGGGTCTCGCTATGCAGCCTGTGTGTCTTTAAAGCTCACTACTCCCGTATGTTTACTACCACTGTTGTTGTTGTTGTTGTTGTTGTTGTTGTTGTTTATTATTCTAAAGAGCGTCTGTGTTGTTGTCTCAGGTCGAGGGGGGGGGCAGCTCTGGGCGGTGGATTTCTACGCTCCGTGGTGCGGACCCTGTCAGGCTCTGATCCCCGAGTGGAGACGCATGGCCAAGGTAACACACACACACACACACACACGCACGCACGCGCACACACACACACACACACACACACACACACTAAACCCCGTCTGCCTCCCTTCAGATGCTCTCTGGTCAGATTCAGGTGGGCTCGGTGGACTGTAAACGCTTCCAGACGTTCTGTCAGACTCAGGGAGTGAGAGCGTACCCCGAGATCCGCCTGTACCTCGGAGACCCCCGCAACGCAGACCGCTACACGTACGTAACACGCCTCAAACACACTCATTCTGTATGTAACACACACTTTAAACATTGAGACTGTGAGCACTGATACTCCTGCAGTGCATGTTGGTAGCAGAGTGACACTACTTTGTCACACTTGTGCTCCGATTGGCTATCGCTCCAACACATGATAGGCTAAGGGGCGGGACCTCTCTAAGCTGGTAGACCATTCACAACAGAGCCGGCCAGCTAGCCAATTAGAGCAGACTGGGCTCTGGTTTCAGACAGAGGGTGAAAAGAGGTGCTGCAGCACAGTCAGTATGAGAGAATAACGTTGTGGAGGATTTAAAATGTGTGTGTGTGTGTGTGTGTGTGTGTGTGTGTGTGTCCTCAGGACTTATAATGGCTGGCACAGAGACGCACACTCTCTGAGATCCTGGGCCCTGAGGTGAGAAACACACCGTTCTTCCTTTGTCTTGTCTTTTCAGAGTCTTATTACTATATGTGTGTGTGTGTGTGTGTGTGTGTGTGTGTGTGTGTGTGTGTGTGTGTGTGTGTGTGTGTGTGTGTGTGTGTGTGTGTGTGTGTGTGTGTGTGTGTGTGTGTGTGTGTGTGTGGTGTGTGTGTGTGTGTGTGTGTGTGTGTGTGTGTGTGTGTGTGTGTGTGTGTGTGTGTGTGTGTGTGTGTGTGTGTGTGTGTGTGTGTGTGTGTGGTGTGTGTGTGTGTGTGTGTGTGTGTGTGTGTGTGTGTGTGTGTGTGTGTGTGTGTGTGTGTGTGTGTGTGTGTGTGTGTGTGTGTGTGTGTGTGTGTGTGTGTAGCTCTCTCCCCAGGCTGTCGGTGGATCTCGCTCCAGACTCCTTCAGGTCTCAGGTTCTGTCGGGTCAGGATCACTGGGTTCTGGATTTCTACGCCCCGTGGTGCGGACCCTGCCAACACTTCGCCCCCGAGTTTGAAATCCTGGCCCGGGTGAGAACACACCGTCTTATCTTCATCACCATGTGCTCAGCAGCTACGGGGTAGATATCTCAACGCTGCCTGAAGTCCCAACGGAGCAGCGTGAATATATATTTAGGACATAGAACAAATAAAACCGAAATAGTGCAAGAAGAGTCTTTATACAAGTAAATGGAATTATACAGGATACTTTTAGATGCTTATAGAAACATGTGAACGTTAAATGAAATGGCTCGTGTGTGTGTGTGTGTGTGTGTGTGTGTGTCCAGTCTCTTAAAGGGAGGGTCCGAGCAGGGAAAGTTGACTGTCAGGCTCACCATCAGACCTGTCAATCAGCCGGGATCACAGCTTACCCCACCGTCAGATTCTACCCATACCTGGGGACACGGAGGGTAAACACACACACACACACACACACACACACACACACAGCAGAAGCGGCGTATTGAAAATCAAATGCTTTAACTTTTGCTTCATTGATGTGTGTTTGTGTTCTGGCAGCATGAGCACAGCGGGGAGTACATCAATAGCCGCGATGCTAACGTGATCGATGACATCATCACACAGCGACTACAGAAGCTGGCGCCACGGTTACAAAACAAAAACAAGGCGAGTCTCCGTTCAGCTCAAATCCAAACAGAAATCGGAAACATTTTAAATCTGACCGAAGTTTCACTTTTTTTTTCACCGCAGGACGAGCTCTGATGACCTCACGGTGCTGCTGTGAGAGAGAGAGCAGCGACCTGATTGGACGAGGAGGGACAGCGGTGGATATGATTGGTCCAGCACAATGACCAATCAGGGAACACTCCTTAAGAAGACCTCAGCTATAACACACACACACACACACACACACACACGCACACACACACACACACACCCACACACACACAGAGACACACACACACACACACACACGGACGGACGGTTTCCTGCTGTGTTGAATGTACTGAACACTTTTTTGCCTTTTTTATTTTTGTCTCCATTGTTTGTATTTACTCTATGAAGTAAAACTGGAGGACGCTGTATACTGGACTTGTTACACACACACACACACACACACACACACACACACACACACACACACACACACACACACACACACACACACACACACACACACACACACACACACACACACACACATACACACATACACACATACACACACACACACACACACACACACAGACACACACTCCTGTTGGCATAGTGTTGTATTTTATTGTACATGTAGAAACCTTCTGAATAAAATGGTGTTTCTGTTAAATTCATTAAACAGTCGCATCACTTTTACAAACCTGTACTGCAGTTTTCATCATTTCTTTTAATACAAATATCTCCAAAGATGTCATTAAACACTGAAGAAATTAGGCTTTTATTATTATCCAATTATTACGTTCATTGTTCGAGCAAAAATGCAAAAAAACGATTCTGTGGTTGCCGTTTTATATTGGACTATCATTCAGCGAAATGCGATACTGGTCGTTCTGAGACGGTGTACTAAAGCGACTCCTCATAGACTGCAGACTCCTGAAGGTTCAACCAGCAGGGGTCGCTGTTGCTCTGTTGAGAGAAACAATCCACTTTATTTCTATAGCACAGTTTAAAAACAGGGTGCTTCACACCGAACATAACATTATAACAAAATATAATATTACAAGAATAGATGAAAGGCACACAAAGGCTGTGGACAGACAATAAAAGCAAACACATAGGTAGAGCTCAGACTGACTGGAAAGTGAGGGAAAAGAGGCGGGACTTAAAAGTTTGAAGAGTGGGCGACAATTTGACATGTTGACCCAGGAGGTTTCAACCCAACACTGAGGACATTATAATACACACTGTTCAATGGCAACACACTGTAGAGGGCGCTGTTCAGCTGCTGCTGGGTGGAATGATTGGAAGGGCGTCGTGGACCGTCCCCGTTGATCAGCTGCCACAGAAAACAGTGAATGCGGCAGCTTCAGCATCATTTCCAGCTGTTGGCCAGATGATAAAAGACAGCTTTTTAAAATCACAAAACATCAACAGCGTTAGTTCTGAAGAAAGGATGAAGACGAGTACACCACACGGTACTACGTACATGTCTCATATAGCTCGTCACAATCACACAACAGAGAGGAGGGGTCCATGATCACAACATGCAACACACTGAAGTCAGAATGCACTATGCTCCAGGCTTCTGATGAGATTAAGGGAAAGAACGGGGAGTTTGACTTTCCGTATTTGGAGGAAAGTATATACATATCGTAAGGGGCTGAGACGCAGGGTAGCGGGCGGCGCCCCAACAGGTGGCGCCGCCCGCTTCCAATTTGCAGTATTGGGAGCGGGGGTGGAGACCTCTCACCAAGATAACAACCTGTCCTTCACTGCAAACATCGCTGCTACAACCCGCTGCTGCAGATACACGCTCTACAGCATCAGGAGGATGCGTCCCCAGCTGACCCAGAAAGCCACGCAGGTTCTGGTCCAGGCTCTCGTCACCTCACGCCTAGACTACTGCAGCTCCCTCCTGGCTGGTCTACCTGCATGTGCCATCCGACCTCTGCAGCTCATCCAGAATGCAGCGGCTCGTCTGGTCTTCAACCTTCCTGAATGTTCCACCCCACGCCGCTCCTCCGCTCCTCCGCTCCCTCCACTGGCTTCCGGTAACTGCTAGAATCCACTTCAAGACCCTGGTGCTTGCGCACCATGCTGCGAATGGATCTGGCCCTTCCTACATCCAGGACATGGTTAAACCATACACCCCAGCACGTGCACTTCGCTCTGCATCAGCCAGACGACTCGCTGCACCCTCGCTGCGAGGGGGACCCAAGTTCCCATCAGCAGAAACATGTGGGTTTGCTGTCCTGACAAAGCACCCACAGTTGGTCAGTTGTGTGTGGCACATGGAGGGAGCAGGAGGCCCAGCGTCGGCTAGCGGCCCGGCTACATTCGCCTTTGTTCTTTGGAAGGTATTTTTGAGTTTGATAGCAATAAAGCCTTTTTTTGGATTTGAACACTGCCCTCTGTTGTGATTGCTGCACTACCGCTTTCCTCTTTATCTGCCCAGTCCTGTTACAATATATATGTTTTTGTTTCGGACCACAGTCTCTGTATATGTGAGGGAGAAGACTCTTAACTGGGGGCTGAATGTTGGCCTCAGTCTGCAGTGAAATGCAAAAACACAAGAACATGTTGGACAAAACGGTGACTACAGCTTCAGAGAATTTAAGACCAAACCCAGGGTTGAACCGCCAGGTAGTGCTACACAAAGCTAGGCCTACAACCGGGGGTTAAAGATCAACACATGTTGGACCAAGCCAGGGCTAGAACATGAGAAACTGGAAGATGTGTGGGAAATAAAGAGGTAGCTAGACTAAGCTTGTTATTTTTAGAATGATTTTAAATGATAATAGTACTCGAAGAAAAGTTGAATGATCACCCGATTATTACTATTCATCATGATAAAGATATATACAAACCAAACCAGGGCGAAAACACCGGGCAATATTAGACCAAAACCAGGGCTAAAGAACAAATCATTATTAGACCAAAACCAGGGCTAAAGAACAAATCAATATTAGACCAAAACCAGGGCTAAAGAACAAATCAATATTAGACCAAAACCAGGGCTAAAGAACAAATCAATATTAGACCAAAACCAGGGCTAAAGAACAAATCATTATTAGACCAAAACCCAGGGCTAAAGAACAAATCAATATTAGACCAAACCCAGGGCTAAAGAACAAATCATTATTAGACCAAACCCAGGGCTAAAGAACAAATCAATATTAGACCAAAACCAGGGCTAAAGAACAAATCATTATTAGACCAAAACCAGGGCTAAAGAACAAATCATTATTAGACCAAACTGGTACAGAACCACAAGATCATATTGAACAAAACAATGACTGCAACACAAGAGAATCTAAGAAACGCAACAAATACTGGATGCAACCAGGGTTAAAACCTGACTGAGTACTGGACCAAACTAGAACAATTGCAGCCAACATTTTAGATCAAACCGGGGCTTTGAGATTGTCAAATATTGGACCAAACTATGACTTAAAACTGCAGTTGGACCAAACCAGGGCCAAGACACCAATGACAACTACACAAATCACTAGAAAATAAATGGTGGACTGTACCAGCGCTATAACACCGAAAGGACAGAAGACCAACCCAAGTCTAAAACACCAGTAGGTATTGTATCAAAAGAGGGCTGAAACACGTTGGAAACCCCCCAAACTGGGGCTAAACCACTGAACCAGGGGAAACAAACCTACAGTGGAAATATTCTGCTAAAACACCACATCTTAAAAAATGTTCCCCGTACTGTAATTATCTGAATGACCTTCATGTACTTTCCACTTCTGAGTATTATAGGATCAGGACATTTCTGTATATCCCTCCCTCCCTTCCTCACCCTCCCTCCTTCCTCCTTCTCTCCCTGTGTTTTGTGGGCAGCTGGAGGTCAGCATTGACGCAGCATTGCTCCATAAACCACTGAAACCACTGGAACCACTGGAACCACTTACTGTGTGTTTGGCTCTATTGTTTCATGATGTGAAATGGAGCGAATCGGACAAACACTGGCCAAGGTATTGTGGGAACCAACCTGGTATTTGTGTGTGTATGTGTGTGTGTGTGTGTGTGTGTGTTGGATAGGATAACAAGGGTTTTCTGTTTCTCCGATCAACAGATGTGAAGTTTCACACGGCCGATTAACAACAACCACGTTTTTGTTTTTCTAAACACTTTGTACATTGAACATTTGAACAACACCAAATAATTGACCAAACCAGGGCTACATCAGTTGGTAATGCACTAAGTACTGCACCAAACCATGGCAAAATACTCAGAAATATTTGACAAAACAACAGAATATCTGACCAAACCAGGGCTAAATCACCAGAGAATATTTGGTCACCAAACCAATGTGTACTGGGCAAAGCAGGGCTAAAACAAAGCAGAATAATGAACCAAACAGGGATAATATGCCAACAAAACCCAGTACTAAAGCTCCACCAAATATTGGACCAAACCAGGCTTAAACACCATTAAAAGAAATGGACCAAATCAGGGCCATCAAAGACATACCACATTGTTTTGGACCGAACCAGGGCTTAACCACCGTAGAGTATTGGACCCCAAAAGGGCTAAATCACCGCAAGATATTGGATCTAATCAGGGCTAAAACACCAGTGAATACTAGACTAAACCAATGCAAAAACAGGGCTAAAACACCATTAACTAATTGACCAAACCAGGGCTAAATTACCACAGAATATTAGGCCCCCAATTAGTATAGAACCAGAGATCAACACCAATGAGTACTGGACAACACTGCGGATTGTTAGACGAAACCAGCGCTCAAAAGAAGCACGAAACACAACCAATAGTGGACAAAATCAGGGTTAAGCACTGCAGTATATTGTAATAAAACTGGACCAATGAGGCCTGAACCAAACAAGGGCTACAGCCACACAAAGTTGGATCAAACGAGGGCTGTACATAGGTTGAAAATTAGGCTAAATCTGAGCTAAAAACACCACAGACCAAAGAGCTAAAGTAAAGTATTGGACTGGCATGCTCTGCTTCTTAATTTCGTGTTACTGCAGGGGTTCCCAACCTTTTTTCCCAAGAGCCCCCCCCAAATTAAAGTTTCAAAGTCTCAAAAATGCTACAACTACTGTCACAAACTGGATGAATGTGAAGTATGTTGTTAAAGGAGGGTGGAGGCGTAATTCAGGAGCACTGTTGGAGTGACTTTGATGGTTATTGGACTCAGGATTAATTCATCTGGATTCCCGCTGCATGAAGAAACTAAAGGACGGCGGAAGTGGAAACAATTCACAAAGGGATTCAACTGTTTGAAACGCATGCTCAATGTAAGCCGGATTTTGCCGATGTGTTTGTGTGGATTCAAAAGTCGTAAATAATCTACAAAATGGAGGAGACCGATCTGATCGGAGCAACTGACAAATAATCCAACTGAAACCGGCATGGACAATGACTATGTTTTAAAAATGCGCTTATCCAGCAAAGCCTGGTTTGGACACTTTACGGGCAGAAGAAACATTTCTAAAGAAAGAATTATACATTTCTGTCTTTTTATGCCTTTAATACTAACTTGAATTTTTATTAAAATTAATTACTCAATTATTTTTTATATTTTATTGTAATGTAGAGACAAGGCTTTTAGTGACAATCATGTATTGTCTTACAATTATATGCACAAAAAAAAAGTCTAAATATGATATTTGGCCTCAAATCATCTGAGGCCTGGCGCCCCCCCTGCGACCTTTGGCCCCCCAGGTTGGGAACCGCTGTGTTAATGCGTTAACTGTTTTCTGCCTCCTTTCCGCCCTCTAGTGTTGGATCAGGACTTCCTGCAGCTTTAACGCAGCTCAGTCCCTATGAACATATTCTGTGTGTTTCAGTATGTGCTGTGTCAGCATTCAGCAACATGAATAGATCCACTATCGAGCCTACATGAACACACACACCTTTTACCAACACCAGGTGTGTTTTCAGTCAGTCAACATGCAGGAGAGAAGAGGAGGAGAGGAGGAAGAGGAGGATAAGGAGGTGGAATAGCAGTAAATCCACAAAAAAATGTTTCTCTTCTCTCTCATGGAAACTGCAGCTGAGAAAACACTGCTGCAAATTAGTAGGCAGGAACTACTGGAAACATGCCTACACACACAGCACACACACACACACACACACACACACACACACACACGTACACGCACGCACACACACACACACGTACACGCACAGCACACGCACGCACACACACACACACACACACACACACACACAGTAATGCTACTGTTTACTCCCATCAGGGAAGGTTGTTTTTTCAGTTACTCAACCCGTGTTATTAAGATTTATTTCAGCCTAAATTTAGACTCATTTTATATCCAGTTTTGTCCCATATTATTTACGGGTTATTATGAAGAATACATGTAAACCATTATGTATGTTTCCCCAGGGCACAATAAGTTAAAACTAAATGTGGATTTTATATGTTTTTATACCTCAAACTATTATTTATTTATCACTTAAATGAAATGGGATGCACCACATAAGTGGACATTATTACTTACAACCAGTGTTAAGTTTCCCAGAGCTTATAAAACTAAATGATAAAATAGCATATTAGAGATATTTAGGAATATCATTGACACATCTAAAAAGACAATTCAGTTTATTATCAAGAGGGTTTACAGGTTTCCATGGTTTTGTTACGATTGACACAAAGCTAAGGACCCAAATGCAAGACACCAGAACCAGGTCAAGATTAACAAAGTATTTTAATCAAAGGTAAACAAATACAAGAAAAACACAAAACTCTCCCTTGAGGATCAAAAACTGAGAAACTTGTGGATCTAAAACTTAAAAACTTGGGGAGGGAAAACGGAGAAACTTGATGATCAAAAATTGGGGATCAAAAACAGAAACCTGGGGATCAAAGACTAAGAACCTTTGGAATCGAAAACTGAGAAACTTGGGGATCAAAAACTGAGAAACTTGAGGATCAAAAACTGAGAAACTTGAGGATCAAAAACTGAGAAACTTGGGGATCAAAAACTGAGAAACTTGAGGATCAAAAACTGAGAAACTTGAGGATCAAAAACTGAGAAACTTTAGAATCAAAAACTGAGAAACTTTAGAATCAAAAACTGAGAAACTTTAGACGCAAAAACTGAGAAACTTGAGGATAAAAAACTGAGAAACTTGGGGATAAAAAACTGAGAAACTTTAGACGCAAAAACTGAGAAACTTGAGGATAAAAAACTAAGAACCTTTGGAATCGAAAACTGAGAAACTTGGGGATCAAAAACTGAGAAACTTGGGGATCAAAAACTGAGAAACTTGGGAATCAAAAACTGAGAAACTTGGGGATCAAAAACTGAGAAACTTGGGGATCAAAAAACTGAGAAACTTGGGGATCAAAAACTGAGAAACTTGGGGATAAAAAACTGAGAAACTTGGGATCAAAAACTGAGAAACTTGGGGATCAAAAACTGAGAAACTTGGGGATCAAAAACTGAGAAACTTGGGGATCAAAAACTGAGAAACTTGAGGATAAAAAACTGAGAAACTTGGGGATCAAAAACTGAGAAACTTGGGGATCAAAAAACTGAGAAACTTGGGGATCAAAAACTGAGAAACTTGGGGATCAAAAACTGAGAAACTTGAGGATAAAAAACTAAGAACCTTTGGAATCGAAAACTGAGAAACTTGGGGATCAAAAACTGAGAAACTTGGGGATCAAAAACTGAGAAACTTGGGGATCAAAAACTGAGAAACTTGGGGATCAAAAACTGAGAAACTTGGGGATCAAAAACTGAGAAACTTGGGGATCAAAAACTGAGAAACTTGGGGATCAAAAACTGAGAAACTTGGGGATCAAAAACGAAACTGGGGAAAAAAACTGAAACTTGGGGATCAAAAACTGAGAAACTTGGGGATCAAAAACTGAGAAACTTGGGGATCAAAAACTGAGAAACTTGAGGATCAAAAACTGAGAAACTTGGGGATCAAAAACTGAGAAACTTGGGGATCAAAAACTGAGAAACTTGAGGATAAAAAACTAGAACCTTTGGAATCGAAAACTGAGAAACTTGGGGATCAAAAACTGAGAAACTTGGGGATCAAAAACTGAGAAACTTGGGGATCAAAAACTGAGAAACTTGGGGATCAAAAACTGAGAAACTTGAGGATCAAAGACTGAGAAACTTGGGGATCAAAAACTGAGAAACTTGGGGATCAAAAACTGAGAAACTTGAGGATCAAAAACGGGAAACTTGGGATCAAAAACGGGAAACTTGGGGATCAAAAACTGAGAAACTTGGGGATCAAAAACTGAGAAACTTGGGGATCAAAAACTGAGAAACTTGGGGATCAAAAACTGAGAAACTTGGGGATCAAAAACTGAGAAACTTGGGGATCGAAAACTGAGAAACTTGGGGATCGAAAACTGAGAAACTTGGGGATCGAAAACTGAGAAACTTGGGGATCAAAAACGGAGAAACTTGAGGATCAAAAACTGAGAAACTTGGGGATCAAAAACTGAGAAACTTGGGGATCAAAAACGGAGAAACTTGGGGATCAAAAACTGAGAAACTTGGGGATCAAAAACTGAGAAACTTGGGGATCAAAAACTGAGAAACTTGGGGATCAAAAACTGAGAAACTTTAGACGCAAAAACTGAGAAACTTGAGGATCAAAAACTGAGAAACTTGGGGATCAAAAACTGAGAAACTTGAGGATCAAAAACTGAGAAACTTGGGGATCAAAAACTGAGAAACTTGAGGATCAAAAACTGAGAACCTTTGGAATCGAAAACTGAGAAACTTTAGAATCAAAAACTGAGAAACTTGAGGATCAAAAACTGAGAAACTTGGGGATCAAAAACTGAGAAACTTGAGGATCAAAAACTGAGAAACTTGAGGATCAAAAACTGAGAAACTTGAGGATCAAAAACTGAGAAACTTGGGGATCAAAAACTGAGAAACTTGGGGATCAAAAACTGAGAAACTTTGAGCAAAAACTGAGAAACTTGGGGATCAAAAACTGAGAAACTTGGGGATCAAAAACTGAGAAACTTGAGGATCAAAAACTGAGAAACTTGGGGATCAAAAACTGAGAAACTTGAGGATCAAAAACTGAGAAACTTGAGGATCAAAACTAGAACTTTGGGATCAAAAACTGAGAAACTTGGGGATCAAAAACTGAGAAACTTGGGATCAAAAACTGAGAAACTTGGGGATCAAAAACTGAGAAACTTGGGGATCAAAAACTGAGAAACTTGGGGATCAAAAACTGAGAAACTTGAGGATCAAAAACTGAGAAACTTGGGGATCAAAAACTGAGAAACTTGAGGATCAAAGACTGAGAAACTTGGGAATCAAAAACTGAGAAACTTGGGGCAAAAACTGGAAACTGGGGATCAAAAACTGAGAAACTTGAGGATCAAAAACTGAGAAACTTGAGGATCAAAAACTAGAAACTGGGATCAAAACTGAAACTTGGGGATCAAAACGGGGAAACTTGGGGATCAAAAACGGGAAACTTGGGATCAAAAACTGAGAAACTGGGATCAAAAACTGAGAAACTTGGGGATCAAAAACTGAGAAACTGGGGACAAAAACTGAGAAACTTGGGGATCAAAACTGAGAAACTTGAGGATCAAAAACTGAGAAACTTGGGATCAAAAACTGAGAAACTTGGGGATCAAAAACGAGAAACTTGGGGATCAAAAACGGGAAACTTGGGGAAGTTTACAGGAAAAAAGACGGTGAACTGAGATCTTAAAGATAAGAACAACACAGAAACAGAGCATGTGGTATAAATTCATTTTATTGGTTCAAACTTCTGCAAAGAGTCCAGAGTGTTAGTATAGTATACTGATAAAGGTAGAGAACTGACTGTTGACAGCAGGAACTGTTATATAAAAAAGATTTGAATATGAATCCTTGTTGTTTGTTACAGAGCTAATTCGTACCGTCTGTAATTATGCAATCATCCCACCTCTCCTACCTCCTTTATCTTCTGCTAGTAGCCTATTATGCATTTGGTGTGTGCTACTATTTGTTGTTTGTGTACATTTTAGTGAAGAAGAAGATGGAGTTCCTGTGACGCTAGAGCAAAGACAAGCCTTGTAAATGTTTAAAAAAGTGCTAGGTTTGCATATTTACTCAATGATTGCCAACAATTTCATGCCAGAGATCAGTAATGTTATGGTCCCTCTCTTATAGTCCAACATGTTTAAATGGCTTTAAATGTCCGCCTTCCCATCAGCATGGCAACATGGTAAACATCAGGGTTATTATGTACTTTGACCCTGGAGAGCCACCACTGAATTATTATTGTTTACCAAAAAAGTGTCATGTACATACTGTATGGCTGTGCGTAGGGTTAGTACTGCAGCTTAAAGCTTCACCCCCTCTCTTGTCTTTATTGAGTGCTTTAAGTTTACACACTCACACACAAATTCACACACACATTCACACAAACATTTTGCATATGATCAAAAAAACACAGGCTTAATAATGTTTGTGCAAAAAAAATTATAAATGACAAAACTTAAGACTCCAAACTGTCTGATAGATGCAGAGATGAACTACATTCAGCTACAACAGCTTGGGATAGTGCAATATCTACACACACATACACATACATGATCAAACACACACACACACACACACATTCACATACACACACACATTCACACAAACACACACTCAGATCTCAGTGGCGACCCTGGCGATGAGCTCCTCGGCCTCTCCCCTGCATGATCTTATCCCATCTCTGCACAGAAACACAAAAAGAGAGACGGAAAGGGACATTAATGAATCAGTGCACAATAACTAACGTCACATCAGGCAGCACGGTCACATGACTTTACGTCACCACCGCTAAGCTAAAAGTGGCTAATGTTGGGCCATAAAGGAACTACAGCACGGTCACATGACTTCACGTCACCACCGCTAAGCTAAAGGTGGCTAATGTTGGGCTATAAGGGAACTACAGCACGGTCACATGACTTCACGTCACCACCGCTAAGCTAAAGGTGGCTAATGTTGGGCTATAAAGGAACTACAGCACGGTCACATGACTTCACGTCACCACCGCTAAGCTAAAGGAGGCTAATGTTGGGCTATAAAGGAACTACAGCACGGTCACATGACTTCACGTCTCCACCGCTAAGCTAAAGGTGGCTAATGTTGGGCTATAAAGGAACTACAGCACGGTCACATGACTTCACGTCACCACCGCTAAGCTAAAGGTGGCTAATGTTGGGCTATAAAGGAACTACAGCACGGTCACATGACTTCACGTCACCACCGCTAAGCTAAAGGTGGCTAATGTTGGGCTATAAGGGAACTACAGCACGGTCACATGACTTCACGTCACCACC
>CM070482.1:3106683-3111683 GCA_036324585.1 Champsocephalus esox | reverse complement strand
CACGGAAATGCCTGCTGGATTCGCCAGATCACGCCTGGGCGCTGCAATCATCTGGGAAAGCCTTTGAGCTTTCGTGTGTCCAATTCAATCTGAGTAAGCCGACAGCCTCGGCACTGAGACATTAGCCTTTACACGCAGCAGGAGGACACGGCACGGAGAAAGAATCCACTGGAGAGTTCGGAGAAACTTAAAGAAACATAATTTAGAAGCAGAGTTAGTGAAGGGATGGAAAGGGAAGATTGACGAGTCGCAGACAACGTTCTCACTTTAAAACCGTAGACGTTTGATTTGGAAATGTTCCAACAACCCCTTTTGAGGAAGTTGCATAACACATGGCATCCCTTTCTTCTCATAATCATGTCTATGTGGGGTTTATAGTGATCTTGTCTTATACATGTCTGTCTTATTGTGAGATATCAATGCATTTTTTATCAAATTAAACCTGAAAACTAGCAGAAATATTGCCATTGCTGCAAGTTTACTGTTGATTCTCAGTGGGATAAGCAACACCGGGCGGGGTCGGACGAATAATCGATTATTATTCGCCAGGGCTACCGAATAATCGATTTTGATCATGGTCAGTTTCTGGCAACCCTACCTATAACATTACTATCTGTGCGGGTTATCACGCAGAACAGTTTCACAGAGTAACGTGCACGTCCCGGATGACTCACCGTAGTTGTAGTTGTTCTTCGTGTAGCTTTTCAAACCCATTTTGACTGTCTTACAGGTGCAGCGATCTACAGAGACACAAACAAATGGATGACGATGGGAAACAGACAGACATATAGACTCTGTTCACACGTCTTAAAGTCCAGAGTTTCATCAGCTTGTTTTAAGTCAAATGGGACGAATGCTAGGCTTTTACGCACTTCCTGTTCGCCTCGTCTCGAAGTCGATGTCCTTTTTGTTTATTTTAGTTTTAATGGAATGATCTCGGAAATAAGGTCTGTGGGTAACACAAGATTAAGAGATTTGTTGTTGTTGTTGTTGTTGTTGTTGTTGTAATATATTATTTATTGATATTTGGCAGCAAACAATTACACAGTGTTTTTTCAAGACAGTAATCTTAAATTTGTCCGAAAAGATAAAAGATAAAATAAAACAGTAATTTCTACGAACAATACGAACATTAGGGAGTGATCAGGACTCCACAGTAAAATCATACGTTTGTAAAAATAAAATCTGGCCTACGAGGTTTTGCGAAATCAATCCACTTTCTCCATCAAATAGTTCCAGTTTGTGATTGACAGATGATGTTATCCTCTCCATTTTAAGATTAAGAGATTTTAACGTTTAGTTTAACTACATAAAAAACCTTACTGGTGAATTTTAAGACTTGTACGTGACTTCAAAACGGCTGTTGCTAAAAAGCGGATTCGTTTTTTTCCGAAGGGATCCAGAGCGATGCTAATTGTCCCGTTTGCTTACCAACATACCTTCAACGACAACAATGCTAGGCTAGCAGTTTCCCACTGTTCCCAGGCCTTCTGCTAAGCTACGCTAATCAGTTGCATGCTGTAGCTTCATGTCTAACACACAGATATGGGAGCGATATCTCATTTAACTCTCAGCAAGAACACAAATGTGGATTTCCAAACAACAAACTATTAATGTAACTCTCAGTCCTCTAAAGACTACATCCTTCCAAGGAGAGGAGCCTTTGAGCTTTTAAACAGACCGTTACCTCCATCTGGTCCTCGGCAGTGGAGTTTATTGGAGTCCATTGGAAAGTCTGGACTGGACTCTGTCGAAAGATCAAACCCAGGAAACATCAGCTCTTTAGAAAAGTAGAACTCGACTGTGTTCAGATGAGGTATGAATATAACGAATACATGATTGATAACATGTGTGTTATGGAGATTCTGAGGTGGTATATATTCGTTTTTTTGTGTTTAACCTGATCCACCTAGTATCTCTTCAACGAGAGAACACGATACGCTAACTTCTTGCAAATCTTGGGTAAAAAAGAGGTGGGATGTCGGCCTCACCTGGGTTACACCTGGCTGGGTCCTGGTAGAAAGGATCTGCAGAGACAGAGAGGAATGCCGTCAGAAATCACGTACAGAATAACAACATATATTGATAGCTGTTTTACCCACACACACACACATTGGTCTTTAGCTGTTGTTAGAGCCCTACAATTATATTCTGTCAACGTTTCCATCAACAACAATTCTTTTGATGGCTTAAGTATTCATCATGTCTTCATCATGTCTTCATCACGTCTTCATCATGTCTTCATCATGTCTTCATCACGTCTTCACCATGTCTTCATCACGTCTTCATCACGTCTTCATCACGTCTTCATCACGTCTTCATCACGTCTTCATCACGTCTTCATCACGTCTTCACCACGTCTTCATCAAGTATTCATCAAGTCTTCATCATATCTTCATCATGTCTTCATCATGTCTTCATCATGTCTTCATCATGTCTTCACCATGTCTTCATCATGTCTTCACCATGTCTTCATCATATCTTCATCATGTCTTCATCATGTCTTCATCATGTCTTCATCATGTCTTCACCATGTCTTCATCACGTCTTCACCACGTCTTCATCACGTCTTCATCACGTCTTCACCATGTCTTCACCATGTCTTCACCATGTCTTCACCATGTCTTCACCATGTCTTCATCATGTCTTCACCATGTCTTCACCATGTCTTCATCATGTCTTCATCATGTCTTCACCATGTCTTCATCATGTATTCATCATGTCTTCACCACGTCTTCATCAAGTATTCATCAAGTATTCATCATGTCTTCATCATATCTTCATCATGTCTTCATCATGTCTTCATCATGTCTTCATCATGTCTTCACCATGTCTTCATCATGTTTTCACCATGTCTTCACCATGTCTTCACCATGTCTTCACCATGTCTTCATCATGTCTTCATCATGTCTTCATCATGCCTTCATCACCTCTTCACCATGTCTTCATCACGTCTTCATCACGTCTTCATCACGTCTTCATCACGTCTTCACGTCACCATGTCTTCACCATGTCTTCACCACGTCTTCACCACGTCTTCATCACTTCACTGTCTTCATCATGTCTTCATCCATGTCTTCACTCATGTCTTCACCATGTCTTCACCATCTTCATGTCTTCACCATGTCTTCATCACGTCTTCACCATGTCTTCATCACGTCTTCATCAGTCTTCACCATGTCTTCACCATGTCTTCACCATGTCTTCACCATGTCTTCATCATGTCTTCACCATGTCTTCACCATGTCTTCATCATGTCTTCATCATGTCTTCACCATGTCTTCATCATGTCTTCACCACGTCTTCATCAAGTATTCATCAAGTATTCATCATGTCTTCATCATGTCTTCATCATGTCTTCATCATGTCTTCATCATGTCTTCATCATGTCTTCACCATGTCTTCATCATGTTTTCACCATGTCTTCACCATGTCTTCACCATGTCTTCACCATGTCTTCACCATGTCTTCATCATGTCTTCATCATGCCTTCATCACCTCTTCACCATGTCTTCATCACGTCTTCATCACGTCTTCATCACGTCTTCATCACGTCTTCATCACGTCTTCATCATGTCTTCACCATGTCTTCATCATGTCTTCTTCACGTCTTCACCATGTCTTCACCATGTCTTCATCACATCTTCACCACGTCTTCATCACGTCTTCATCATGTCTTCATCATGTCTTCACCATGTCTTCACCATGTCTTCACCATGTCTTCATCATGTCTTCATCACGTCTTCACCATGTCTTCATCACGTCTTCATCACGTCTTCATCACGTCTTCATCATGTCTTCATCATGTCTTCACCATGTCTTCATCATGTCTTCATCATGTCTTCACCATGTCTTCACCATGTCTTCATCATGTCTTCACCATGTCTTCATCATGTCTTCACCATGAGTCTTCAGAGGGTTAATTTTATTCTAACATGCAACTTTCACAAAACCTTATTTTGCATTTTCATTGATATACTTTAAAGTTCTTGCAGATGGAACCAATTCTTAATGACAAAACCAGATAAACAGTGATTTCCTCCGGTGGTTCTGGGCGATAGATATTAACGGTGATGACATGGCAAAATATGTCAATCCCACAAAGCATAAACATATGGAGAGACAGTGCAGCTAGCATTTAAGATAAGATAATAACACAATAAGTACTTTATTGATGCCAAGTTGGGAAATGTTTAACTCCAAAGCCAAGGCAGCGGCACACAGCCAACGGCAAGGACAGTGTGTGTAAAACTGTATATTTTAATGTGGTCAAAATAACTGACCAAAATCATGCCAATGTACTGTTTTCATGGCAGGATAGTCTATATATAGTCTTTTTGCTGCTTTACTTCTCATCTGCAGGGACTACTTTTAGTTGGGTTTCATTTCGTGAGCAGCTTTGGGAATGAATAGAGAACATCTAATCTGAGCAGAAACCGAGCTCTTGGCAGCGCTCTCTGTGTCACAGTGACTTCAAATTCAACATCAAGTTAGCGAACAGTTTAGACACAGAGACTCTGTTGTTAAGGTCAGAGATGGCAGAAGTACACACATCCTTTCCTCAAGTAGAAGTACACAAATCCTTTACTCAAGTAGAAGTACACACATCCTTTCCTCAAGTAGAAGTACAGATACTCGTGTTTAAAGATACTCTGGTGAAAGTACTGACTAAACTTCTTTACTCAAGTCAAAGTAAAGAGGCTTTGAAGTGTACTTCAGTAAAAAGTACCCATAACTAGCAGCTGCTTTAAAGAGTACCTGACCTCCCTTTATATCAATAGAACAATAATGTCATTGTTAGCTAATGAATGTTTCCATGGTGACCAACGGCAACATGACAACGTTTCCATTGGTCCCTCTTCTTTAGAGAAGACCAGGAAGTGATGGATACACGGATCGTGCTCCAACCAATAGGCACGCAGTGACTCTACAGAATAATGATCACGCACCAACACACATTCAGACTAAAGGAACCAGCTGTTTGGAACATGAGAGAAGTA
>CM070482.1:3094150-3106183 GCA_036324585.1 Champsocephalus esox | reverse complement strand
GCACCATAGAGACACAGAAGAAGTTTCAATTCTGAGGTGTTCACAGGAGAAAGTGATAGTTTATAACATTACAGAAGTAAGGGTTTGCCCCGTACGATTGGACTTAAGAGGTGGATCTCCAGTGCTCAGACCGGCCAACAGTGGCAGAGAAGCACGGCCTCGTAATATTTAGTGCAAGGTCTCTGCGGTCCTGCCTGGGTCTCGTCTTGCTGCTTCCCTGATGGCTTCCTCAGGACTGTAGTTGACATCCTCGTGGATTCATCTTCTCATTACAGACACATGCATTTCCTAACACTCGGTCTCTATGCTGTAACATGTATTATCTCTTCGATTCAAACACGGCATCTATTGCAGTCTGTCCGTCCTGGAGAGGGATCCCTCCTCTGCTGCTCTCCCTGAGGTTTCTCCATGTTCCCTTTAACTGTGGGGTTTCTCTGGAAGTGTTTCCTTGTACGATGTGAGGGTCTAAGGACAGAGGGTCTAAGGATAGAGGGTCTAGGACAGAGGGTCTAAGGACAGAGGGTCTAAGGACAGAGGGTCTGAGGACAGAGGGTCTGAGGACAGAGGGTCTAAGGACAGAGGGTCTAAGGACAGAGGGTCTGAGGACAGAGGGGTCTGAGGACAGAGGGTCTAAGGACAGAGGGTCTAGGACAGAGGGTCTGAGGACAGAGGGTCTAAGGACAGAGGGTCTAAGGACAGAGGGTCTGAGGACAGAGGGTCTGAGGACAGAGGGTCTAAGGACACAGGGTCTAAGGACAGAGGGTCTAAGGACAGAGGGTCTAAGGACACAGGGTCTAAGGACAGAGTGTCTAAGGACAGAGGGTCTAAGGGCAGAGGGTCTGAGGGCAGAGGGTGTCGTATTGTCATACTGATATTCTGAACAATCTGTGCTGTTGTATTTGCTGTAAAGTGTCTATCTTTATTATATGTGCAGCACTTTGGCTCGACCACACATCGTTTATAAATGTGCCATAAAAATAAGACTTGATTTGATTTGAAGGTGCTGTTCGAATTAACCTGCACCCCCCAACATGCAGGGAAACCTAAACCGTAGCAGTGTCTCATTACCTTCCCTTCATGTTCAATATTCAGTAGATCTCCTAAAGCCTCCCGATACTGCTTGTTGCGTCTTTCCGTCTCTCAAAGGGAGACTCGCCTTTTGGCTATTCGAGTACTTTCACATGTTTTAATTTGTTGATTAATGTACACTGCCCCTTGTTTTAAATTAATCAATTCAATTAAATTCAAACATGTCCGTTATGTTCTCAAAGTCAAAGGTCTTGAAATGTCCTACTGTGTCCTTCCAAAACTCAAATATATCTACTTCATCCGCTTTAATATGATGAGTAAAAGAACAGGAAATATATATATATTTGAGAGGCTGAAAAACATTTCCGGTAATTTTTGCATTTAGATTTATATATATATGAATTGGTTAATTATAGATTAATTGCCATAAAGTTACCAGTTATTTTTCTGTTTGTCGACTAATTCGTTATCAGCTGGACTTTGGAGACACATCTCTTAAATATAGCATCCTTGGTGAACGTGTGTGTACCTGGCCCCTCGGCCTTCACGATGGCCTCGGGGGAGATGCAGACCCCCCGGTCGTACAGCGGCAGCTCGCTGCAGCTCAGGCTGTCGGGCCAGCTGTGGTTGTATCTCTTCATCACGGGCTCGCAGCCGGTCTTCGCCCGCTCGCACACGGCCTTGCAGGGTTTGATGGGCTCGTGCTGGAAGTCGATGGTGCAGATGGGAGCGTACATCGCACAGAGGAAGAAGAGCAGGTCCTGGCTGCAGCCCGTACCTGGACACAGAGAGGAGCGTTACCGACGGATGTTAACCCTCACCTGTCACGCAAAATACTCTTCTTCATGTCTCTTCTACATCAACATGTGTCCCCTCTTCTCCATGTCTCTTCTACATCAACATGTGTCCCCTCTTCTTCATGTCTCTTCTACATCAACATGTGTCCCCTCTTCTCCATGTCTCTTCTACATCAACATGTGTCCCCTCTTCTTCATGTCTCTTCTACATCAACATGTGTCCCCTCTTCTCCATGTCTCTTCTACATCAACATGTGTCCCCTCTTCTTCATGTCTCTTCTACATCAACATGTGTCCCCTCTTCTCCATGTCTCTTCTACATTAACATGTGTCCCCTCTTCTACATGTCTCTTCTACATCAGCATGTGTCCCCTCTTCTTCATGTCTCTTCTACATCAACATGTGTCCCCTCTTCTTCGTGTCTCTTCTACATCAACATGTGTCCCCTCTTCTTCGTGTCTCTTCTACATCAACATGTGTCCCCTCTTCTTCGTGTCTCTCTACATCAACATGTGTCCCCTCTTCTTCATGTCTCTTCTACATCAACATGTGTCCCCTCTTCTTCGTGTCTCTTCTACATCAACATGTGTCCCCTCTTCTTCATGTCTCTTCCTCATCAACATGTGTCCCCTCTTCTTCGTGTCTCTTCTACATCAGCATGTGTCCCCTCTTCTCCGTGTCTCTTCTACATCAACATGTGTCCACTCTTCTCTATGTCTATTCTACATCAACATGTGTCCCCTCTTCTCCATGTCTCTTCTACATCAACATGTGTCCCCTCTTCTTCATGTCTCTTCTACATCAACATGTGTCCCCTCTTCTCCATGTCTCTTCTACATCAACATGTGTCCCCTCTCCATGTCTCTTCTACATCAACATGTGTCCCCTCTTCTCCATGTCTCTTCTACATCAACATGTGTCCCCTCTTCTTCATGTCTCCTCTACATCAACATGTGTCCCCTCTTCTTCGTGCCTCTTCTACATCAACATGTGTCCCCTCTTCTTCGTGTCTCTTCTACATCAACATGTGTCCCCTCTTCTCCGTGTCTCTTCTACATCAACATGTGTCCCCTCTTCTTTGTGTCTCTTCTATATCAACATGTGTCCCCTCTTCTTCGTGTCTCTTCTACATCAACATGTGTCCCCTCTTCTTCGTGTCTCTTCTAAATCAACATGTGTCCCCTCTTCTCCGTGTCTCTTCTACATCAACATGTGTCCCCTCTTCTCCGTGTCTCTTCTACATCAACATGTGTCCCCTCTTCTTCGTGTCTATTCTACATCAACATGTGTCCCCTCTTCTCCGTGTCTCTTCTTCATCAACATGTGTCCCCTCTTCTTCGTGTCTCTTCTACATCAACATGTGTCCCCTCTTCTTCGTGTCTATTCTACATCAACATGTGTCCCCTCTTCTCCATGTCTCTTCTTCATCAACATGTGTCCCCTCTTCTTCATGTCTCTTCTACATCAACACGTGTCCCCTCTTCTTCATGTCTCTTCTACATCAACACGTGTCCCCTCTTCTTCATGTCTCTTCTACATCAACACGTGTCCCCTCTTCTTCATGTCTCTTCTACATCAACACGTGTCCCCTCTTCTTCATGTCTCTTCTACATCAACATGTGTCCCCTCTTCTCCATGTCTCTTCTACATCAACATGTGTCCCCTCTGTGGAAAGAGACTCTGGAAGTCTGAGCTGATCAGATTTTGGCCACTTTATGATGTCATAACGATGTGTTGTCTTAGCCAATCAGCAACCAAGGTACCCCTTATCACCTGAATCTCCTCTTAGAGCACCATTGAGTTCTTTACAATCTTTATAACCCTAATCCATGTGATGCAAATCCACGCGTCATGCAACAGTTCTCACCCTGGTTGATGCAAAGAAAAACATTTCCCATAACCACTGAAAGAGAAGCCCGTCTGAAACTCGGACGCTTGAGAAAAACCCACAAAACCCGTTATGTATGAATGGAAATGCATAAAGGACGAGCTTGACCCGAAACGGGATCCTGCCAGACGAACAGTTTATTGTTATATTGCAGAAATATCAGTTGTGCTTTCTCTCGACACGGTTCAATCTGAAACTATAAAAATGTACCCCGAGGAGCCAACGGGTAGGGTCCCCTTTTCGTAAATGAGGGTTAGGCTAACCTCAACCCAAGTCACACAACAATGTTTTTCCTGGTTTATGCAAAGGAAAATACTTTCAATTCAAATCATCTTCTCAGAGAAAAGATGTATCTGTTTTTAATGAAAATATCTCTCATGGAAATGCATCGCAAGTCTCCTTTCATTATATATAATGTCACTGTTCATTTGTACGTCTTGCAGTTTGAATACTGGCTAATTATCATACAGATGTTACCGGTTATAATTATCACGTCTTATGTCCCGTTAGTTTCCTGCTCCTCTGTATACATGGCTTTTGGGGAGACAGTCAGGCCTTTGATCAAAAGCTGCTGCAAACCTCCGCCTTTCCAGCTGGAAATGAGGTTCTGTTAAACGCTTCAACTCTTTATTAAAAAACACAATCTCCGCTACAGAAAGGATGAAGACGACCACAAAGTAGTACTTGTCTGACGAAAAGTGCTTTTTTCTCAACGTGGTGCAGCCTGGTTTCCATCTGAGCTATAAAAGCTCGACCCTGAGGGAGCAGAATGGTTCAGCTCTTTTTTATCTGCAGGGAAACATAAACTATAATAATACTTCAGATGTTTCCTTTTCCGTTGTCGGACATTTTTGGGGAAACCCTGTGTTTCTTTAGGCCTCTGCTGCATGCTTCCCAGGGCAGCGGTTGACTGACATTGCAGAGAGGACTCCCTTCTTACATCAGCGAGGGAACGGTGCGTTCAGGGACATGTGGATAACCGCAGAGAGTACACACATCCTTTATTTACTCAAGTTGAAGTACAGATACTCGTGATTAAAAATACTCTGGTGAAAGTAGAAGTACTGACTAAACTTCTTTACTCAAGTCAAAGTAAAGAGGCTTTGAAGTGTACTTCAGTAAAAAGTACCCATAGCTAGCAGCTGCTTTAAAGAGTACCTGACCTCCCTTTATATCAATAGAACAATAATGTCATTGTTAGCTAATGAATGTTTCCATGGTGACCAACGGCAACATGACAACGTTTCCATTGGTCCCTCTTCTTTAGAGAAGACCAGGAAGTGATGGATACACGGATCGTGTTCCAACCAATAGGCACGCAGTGACTCTAAAGAATAATGATCACGCACCAGACACACATTCAGACTAAAGGAACCAGCTGTTTGGAAAATGAGAGAAGAAGAAAGTACAGGTATTTGGGTTCCACATGAGAGAAGTAGAAAGTACAGGTATTTGGGTTCAACATGTAAGAAGTAGAAAGTACAGGTATTTGAGTTCAACATGTAAGAAGTAGAAAGTACAGGTATTTGAGTTCAACATGTAAGAAGTAGAAAGTACAGGTATTTGAGTTCAACATGTAAGAAGTAGAAAGTACAGGTATTTGTGTTCAACATGTAGAGAAGTAGAAAGTACAGGTATTTGAGTTCAACATGAGAGAAGTAGAAAGTACAGGTATTTGAGTTCAACATGTGAGAAGTAGAAAGTACAGGTATTTGAGTTCAACATGTGAGAAGTAGAAAGTACAGGTATTTGAGTTCAACATGTAAGAAGTAGAAAGTACAGGTATTTGAGTTCAACATGAGAGAAGTAGAAAGTACAGGTATTTGGGTTCAACATGTAAGAAGTAGAAAGTACAGGTATTTGAGTTCAACATGTAAGAAGTAGAAAGTACAGGTATTTGAGTTCAACATGTAAGAAGTAGAAAGTACAGGTATTTGTGTTCAACATGTAAGAAGTAGAAAGTACAGGTATTTGAGTTCAACATGTAGAGAAGTAGAAAGTACAGGTATTTGAGTTCAACATGTAAGAAGTAGAAAGTACAGGTATTTGAGTTCAACATGAGAGAAGTAGAAAGTACAGGTATTTGGGTTCTAAATGTAAGAAGTAGAAAGTACAGGTATTTGAGTTCAACATGAGAGAAGTAGAAAGTACAGGTATTTGGGTTCTAAATGTAAGAAGTAGAAAGTAAAAAGTGGTCAGAAAAATAAGTAGTGGAGTAAAGTACTGATACCAGAAACATTAAGTACAGTAACGAAGTATTTGGACTCCACTACTTCCCTCCTCTGGTACCACCTGATTTGAAACGCTTCACACATGACGACCAGAGCAGGTTTTTATCCTGCGTGTTTTTCCACAATGGACTCTCAGAAAGTGAACTTCTGACCTGGACCTGCCTCCTCGTTTCTGCTCTTTCATTAGGAAACATTTTCTGGTTTTAAGCTCGTTGCCTTTCCACGTTCAGCTCCATTCCTCCGACCTCAGCTGAGCTGCAGCTCCAGCCAACACCTCAATGTATTTATAGAAGACAGATGTGTGTGCATGCATGGAATATTATAGAAGTTAATAAGCTCGTCCACATGCCCTTAGGTTTGATTCCTCTTAAATAGCTCCAAAAACATACACCACAGAACTAGGGCCACTGACTTTTACATTGAAAGGTAAAGACAGCTAACTCACTTCAAAGAATATGTTTTTTAATTTGTATTGTACAATGCCATGCTTTTTGTTAATGTGTGTAGCTGCAATGAAACTACCTAGAAGAAATACACACTGATATTTGTACAGTTATTCACATGCATAACGAATTAAACCAAAATCAGACATATCATAAAATGCATGCGTTGGCTAATTAGTGTCTGAAATGGGAAACTTTAAAAGAAAAACACAGAGAATTAAGAATAAAATACAAAGAAACCTTGGCTCTGAGGCCAGAAACTAAACTAGCAACACATGTTTAGACATATAACACATGTAAAGATGTGAAAGGTTTGGTTTAAAACATCTTAGAAAAGGATGCAACTATTGAAATCTGACAGGTAGTTTGATAAGGAAGAAGACTAAGGTTGCGGTCGAATAGTCCACTTAGCTTAGGAACCTTCTTAACACAGAAATGACCCGGAAGTCCCTCAGTGGCAGCCATGATAAGTGCCGTTCCAGTTCTCTAGATGATAGGAAAGGAGGTTTCAAACTTCCTTTATAACCTCCTTTAGCTTAGCTTACCACTGGACCTCCCTCACTGAAAGGAAAGGAGAAAATGCTGCCCCACAATGCATTGCGGCCGCAGCATTTGCCGTCACTCAACAGCCGGCCGTTCACGGAAACAACCGATTATGACCGAGAAATGATATCATGAAAGTTACGGTGCGTATTAAGCTTTTTAAAACCTATGTGGTAAGTTGCCAAAGTGCTTTGTTTTGAACGTTCATCAGTATTATAATCAAAAAGAGAAATATGAACGTTAGTTTTTACTGAAATGATCAAATAAAGTCAACATTTCACAGTCTTCACTGAGCTGTGTGGGGTTTGTTCAACTTTTAAAAGACGTTTGAATGGTGATATACACAGTGATAGATGTTAAGGACTAACGTTTATAATAAATATATCTGTATTGATTTTAAGATCTTTAGTTCATACAATCATACGTATTGGGATCATTTGTATTAATGTGGACCGGAGGGAGAGGGTGACGAGCATAAGTTTCACTTTCCTTTTTTATAGACCATAGGATAGACCATAGGTATAGACCATAGGGATAGACGATAGGGATAGACGATAGGAATAGACCATAGGGATAGACGATAGGTATAGACCATAGGATAGACGATAGGGATAGACGATAGGGATAGACGATAGGTATAGACGATAGGTATAGACGATAGGGATAGACGATAGGGATAGACGATAGGGATAGACGATAGGATAGACGATAGGGATAGACGATAGGGATAGACGATAGGGATAGACGATAGGGATAGACGATAGGTATAGACGATAGGTATAGACGATAGGGATAGACGATAGGGTATAGACGATAGGGATAGACGATAGGGATAGACGATAGGTATAGACCATAGGGATAGACGATAGGGATAGACGATAGGGATAGACGATAGGGATAGACGATAGGGATAGACGATAGGGATAGACCATAGGGATAGACGATAGGGATAGACCATAAGAATAGACGATAGGGATAGACGATAGGGATAGACGATAGGTATAGACGATAGGTATAGACGATAGGGATAGACGATAGGGATAGACCATAGGGATAGACGATAGGATAGACGATAGGGATAGACGATAGGGATAGACGATAGGATAGACCATAGGGATAGACCATAGGGATAGACGATAGGGATAGACGATAGGGATAGACGATAGGTATAGACGATAGGTATAGACGATAGGGATAGACGATAGGGATAGACCATAGGGATAGACGATAGGGATAGACCATAGGGATAGACGATAGGGATAGACATAGGGATAGACCATAGGGATAGACGATAGGAATAGACATAGGGATAGACGATAGGGATAGACGATAGGGATAGACCATAGGGATAGACGATAGGGATAGACCATAGGGATAGACGATAGGATAGACGATAGGTATAGACCATAGGGATAGACGATAGGGATAGACGATAGGTATAGACCATAGGGATAGACGATAGGGATAGACCATAGGGATAGACGATAGGGATAGACGATAGGGATAGACGATAGGTATAGACCATAGGGATAGACGATAGG
This sequence comes from Champsocephalus esox, assembly GCA_036324585.1. NCBI lineage: Eukaryota > Metazoa > Chordata > Actinopteri > Perciformes > Channichthyidae > Champsocephalus > Champsocephalus esox. The sequence continues at coordinate 3,097,711 of CM070482.1, read as the reverse complement.
GATAGACCATAGGGATAGACGATAGGGATAGACCATAGGGATAGACGATAGGGATAGACCATAGGGATAGACGATAGGGATAGACCATAGGGATAGACGATAGGAATAGACGATAGGGATAGACCATAGGATAGACCATAGGGATAGACCATAGGAATAGACCATAGGGATAGACCATAGGGATAGACGATAGGGATAGACGATAGGGATAGACGATAGGGATAGACGATAGGGATAGACGATAGGTATAGACCATAGGGATAGACGATAGGGATAGACCATAGGGATAGACGATAGGGATAGACGATAGGGATAGACGATAGGTATAGACCATAGGGATAGACGATAGGGATAGACCATAGGAATAGACGATAGGGATAGACCATAGGGATAGACGATAGGGATAGACCATAGGGATAGACGATAGGATAGACGATAGGGATAGACGATAGGTATAGACCATAGGGATAGACGATAGGGATAGACCATAGGGATAGACGATAGGGAATAGACCATAGGGATAGACGATAGGGATAGACCATAGGGATAGACCATAGGATAGACCATAGGGATAGACGATAGGAATAGACCATAGGGATAGACGATAGGATAGACCATAGGGATAGACGATAGGGATAGACCATAGGGATAGACGATAGGGAATAGACCATAGGGATAGACGATAGGGATAGACGATAGGGATAGACGATAGGGATAGACGATAGGGATAGACGATAGGGATAGACGATAGGATAGACGATAGGGATAGACGATAGGGATAGACGATAGGATAGACGATAGGGATAGACGATAGGGATAGACGATAGGTATAGACCATAGGGATAGACGATAGGGATAGACATAGGGATAGACGATAGGGATAGACCATAGGGATAGACCATAGGGATAGACGATAGGGATAGACATAGGGATAGACGATAGGGTATAGACCATAGGATAGACGATAGGGATAGACCATAGGGATAGACGATAGGGATAGACCATAGGGATAGACGATAGGAATAGACCATAGGGATAGACGATAGGGATAGACGATAGGGATAGACGATAGGGATAGACGATAGGGATAGACCATAGGGATAGACGATAGGATAGACCATAGGGATAGACGATAGGGATAGACGATAGGGATAGACGATAGGGATAGACGATAGGGATAGACGATAGGGATAGACGATAGGATAGACCATAGGGATAGACGATAGGGATAGACCATAGGGATAGACGATAGGATAGACGATAGGGATAGACGATAGGGATAGACGATAGGGATAGACGATAGGGATAGACGATAGGGATAGACGATAGGGATAGACGATAGGGATAGACGATAGGATAGACGATAGGGATAGACGATAGGTATAGACGATAGGGATAGACGATAGGGATAGACGATAGGGATAGACCATAGGGATAGACGATAGGGATAGACGATAGGGATAGACCATAGGGATAGACGATAGGTATAGACCATAGGGATAGACGATAGGGATAGATCATAGGGATAGACCATAGGATAGACCATAGGAATAGACCATAGGAATAGACCATAGGGATAGACCATAGGGATAGACCATAGGGATAGACGATAGGGATAGATCATAGGGATAGACCATAGGGATAGACGATAGGGATGATCCTCAGGAAACACCAGGGTCTCTGTTCCCGGTTTCATGTTTATGGGCTTCAGGATATGAGTCTGTTTATGTGTGAGAAGATGCTCAGTCAGGACGATGTTCCTCCTCCATGAAGAACATAATGAAACATTCCTCCAGAAACCAGCAGCTCTCTTTCTCTGTGACTCTAAGCCACAGTCTCTTTAGAAAACGTAATCAAGACGAAGCTCTCCACACATTTGTTTCCAAGGAAAGAGATGGTGTAAGGTTTCCTGAGAGTTATAATCAGATCCAGCTCTGCTAAGTGTTCTTGATTCCTCCTGCAGGGTTAAATCAGGAGAAGAGGACCCAGCATTGATGTAGCATGATGCTAACGTGCTACGCTACTGCTGCACATTGTGTAGAAACGTCATCATGATTTGGTTTTAAGTATGATGTAAGTATGATTTCTCTTCGGGGTCACGGCTATGTCTCTGTGCAGGTGTGTATTAAAAAGTAAATATCGAGAATGCTGCTTTTTTGTGAAGCAAAATGAAGAAAGTAGTCCCTTGTAAACACGTTGACACTGTATAAGATGATGGCATTCATGTATCTGTTAACACTTTTTTAGAAAACTGAACTTGTATAGACATTTTCTGTCTCAAAATACATTTAGATTTATATATATAAGTTTGAATTAATTTATAATTATATTTAAGTGTTTGCCTGGTCGTGGCAGAGGGCAATTCAAACGTATGAATCTGTCCAGTAATTCAAAAATGAAGCCTTTAATTTATTTGTTTTTTTAATCATCAAAAACATATTTTTAACATGTGTATTTATTTTAGTTCAGGTACTACTTGATGCATATGCTTCCAAATAGTTGAATAAACAAATTAGGGCTGCAACTAATGATTTATTATATGATTACATGGGTTTAATCCACTCATTTTAAGATCAGAACATTTCTGGAAATAGTCAACAAAACAACAAACAAAGCCCAAATATTGTTTGTTGTTCTTTCCATTGTAAATCTGAACCTGCACTTATCAAACACATACAGTTTAGTGGAATACAAAGTACAATATATGGCTCTGAAACGTTGTGTAGTAGAACAGAGATGTAAGTACTCAGACTATGTACTTAAACGTTGTATACCACAGATACATAACACTCTTTCTCCACTAAGAAGTAGCATCAAGGACCACAACTAAAGATACTCCGGCCATTTTCATAAAATCACATCATGAATGTTCGTTCCGTTTTTAGTTACTTGCACATCTCCAAACATTCTCTTGCACTATTTGATCTGTTTTATTTGTTCTAGGTCCTATATATATATATATTCATGTTGCTCTGTTGGAGGAGGACTTCAGTTTTTCATTTTCACATCTACAATTCAAATGTTTTAATATGCACATCAGCTACAGTGTAGAAATGGCGATGACATTCTTCTGACCTGAGCTCCTCCAACAATGCATACTGAAATACAAATAGCGCAAGAAGTCTATTCCCATGTAAGTAGAATATGATATGTACAAGAACATAATGTTACATTAAGACACAATTAAATACGTTTTATTGCAGCGATAACTATTTATATAAATAAGTAGATCGGCACTTTACAGAGCTCAGGTGTTTGATAGTCTTATTGCCTGTGAGACAGAACAGCTGCAGCTGCTGTGCACGTGACAGTAAAGCTTTGAAACTTGAGTTAGAGTTAATTGGCTGTTTCGGGGGGCTTCTCATCACTCACCCAGCAGCCCCTCAAACTGCTCTATGGCCAGCACCGCGTTGTCCTGCGTGCTGTGGTGGAGGTGGTTCGGCATCTTGGTCATGTTCCAGGGCATGGACCAGCACAGCGGGATCCGCACCGGCTCACAGGAGGCGGCCCGGACCTCCACAGCCGGGAACAGAGCGAGGCAGGCGGCCAGCAGAGAGACGC
>CM070482.1:3086650-3089150 GCA_036324585.1 Champsocephalus esox | reverse complement strand
TTTAGGGTCCCCTGGTCTCCCAGCTGTGTGCGTCGCTTTTTAGTGTCCCCTGGTGTCCCAACTGTGTGCGTCGCTTTTTAGTGTCCCCTGGTGTCCCAACTGTGTGCGTCGCTTTTTAGTGTCCCCTGGTGTCCCAGCTGTGTGCGTCTCTCTTTAGTGTCCCCTGGTCTCCCAGCTGTATGCGTCACTATTTAGTGTCCCCTGGTCTCCCGCTGTGCGCGTCACTCTTTAGTGTCCCCTGGTCTCCCAGCTGTGCGTCACTCTTTAGTGTCCCCTGGTCTCCCAGCTGTGTACGTCACTCTTTAGTGTCCCCTGGTCTCCCAGCTGTGTGCGTCACTCTTTAGTGTCCCCTGGTCTCCCAGCTGTGTGCGTCACTCTTTAGTGTCCCCTGGTCTCCCAGCTGTGCGTGTCACTCTTTAGTGTCCCCTGGTCTCCCAGCTGTGTGCGTCACTCTTTAGTGTCCCCTGGTCTCCCAGCTGTGCGGTCACTCTTTAGTGTCCCCTGGTCTCCAGCTGTGTGCGTCACTCTTTAGTGTCCCCTGGTCTCCCAGCTGTGCGCGTCACTCTTTAGTGTCCCCTGGTCTCCCAGCTGTGTGCGTCACTCTTTAGTGTCCCCTGGTCTCCCAGCTGTGTGCGTCACTCTTTAGTGTCCTCTGGTCTCCCAGCTATGCGCGTCACTCTTTAGTGTCCTCTGGTCTCCCAGCTGTGCGCGTCACTCTTTAGTGTCCCCTGGTCTCCCAGCTGTGCGCGTCACTCTTTAGTGTCCCCTGGTCTCCCAGCTGTGCGCGTCACTCTTTAGTGTCCCCTGGTCTCCCAGCTGTGTGCGTCACTCTTTAGTGTCCCCTGGTCTCCCAGCTGTGTGCGTCACTCTTTAGTGTCCCCTGATCTCCCAGCTGTGTGCGTCACTCTTTAGTGTCCTCTGGTCTCCCAGCTGTGTGCGTCACTCTTTAGTGTCCCCTGGTCTTCCAGCGGTTTGCGTCACTCTTTAGTGTCCCCTGGTCTCCCAGCTGTGTGCGTCACTCTTTAGTGTCACCTGGTCTCCCAGCTGTGTGCGTCACTCTGTAGTGTCCCCTGGTCTCCAGCTGTGTGCGTCACTCTTTAGTGTCCTCTGGTCTCCCAGCTGTGTGGGTCACTCTTTAGTGTCCCTTGGTCTCCCAGCTGTGTGCGTCTCTCTTTAGTGTCCCCATGTCTCCCAGCTGTGTGCGTCGCTTTTTAGTGTCCCCTGGTCTCCCAGCTGTGTGCGTCACTCTTTAGTGTCCCTTGGTCTCCCAGCTGTGTGCGTCACTTTTTAGTGTCCCCTGGTCTCCCAGCTGTGTACGTCACTCTTTAGTGTCCCCTGGTCTCCCAGCTGTGTGCTTCACTCTTTAGTGTCCCCTGGTCTCCCAGCTGTGCGCGTCACTCTTTAGTGTCCCCTGGTCTCCCAGCTGTGCGTGTCACTCTTTAGTGTCCCCTGGTCTCCAGCTGTGGGCGTCACTCTTTAGTGTCCCCTGGTCTCCCAGCTGTATGCGTCACTATTTAGTGTCCCCTGGTCTCCCGGCTGTGCGCGTCACTCTTTAGTGTGCCCTGGTCTCCCAGCTGTGCGCGTCACTCTTTAGTGTCCCCTGGTCTCCCAGCTGTGCGTCACTCTTTAGTGTCCCCTGGTCTCCCAGCTGTGTGCGTCACTCTTTAGTGTCCCCTGGTCTCCCAGCTGTGTGCGTCACTCTTTACTGTCCCCTGGTCTCCCAGCTGTGTGCGTCACTCTTTAGTGTCCCCTGGTCTCCCAGCTGTGCGCGTCACTCTTTAGTGTCCCCTGGTCTCCCAGCTGTGTGCGTCACTCTTTTAGTGTCCCCTGGTCTCCCAGCTGTGTAGGTCACTCTTTAGTGTCCCCTGGTCTCCCAGCTGTGTGCGTCACTCTTTAGTGTCCCCTGGTCTCCCAGCTGTGCGCGTCACTCTTTAGTGTCCCCTGGTCTCCCAGCTGTGTCGTCACTCTTTAGTGTCCCCTGGTCTCCAGCTGTGTGCGTCACTCTTTACTGTACCCCTGGTCTCCCAGCTGTGCGCGTCACTCTTTAGTGTGCCCTGGTCTCCCAGCTGTGCGCGTCACTCTTTAGTGTCCCCTGGTCTCCCAGCTGTGTACGTCACTCTTTAGTGTCCCCTGGTCCTCCAGCTGTGTGTGTCACTCTTTAGTGTCCCCTGGTCTCCCAGCTGTGCGCGTCACTCTTTACTGTCCCCTGGTCTCCCAGCTGTGCGTGTCACTCTTTAGTGTCCCCTTGTCTACCAGCTGTGCGCGTCACTCTTTACTGTCCCCTGGTCTCCCAGCTGTGTGCGTCACTCTTTAGTGTCCCCTGGTCTCCCAGCTGTGTGCGTCACTCTTTAGTGTCCCTTGGTCTCCAGCTGTGTGCGTCACTCTTTAGTGTCCCCTGGTCTCCCAGCTGTATGCGTCACTATTTAGTGTCCCCTGGTCTCCCGGCTGTGCGCGTCACTCTTTAGTGTCCCCTGGTCTCCCAGCTGTGCGCGTCACTCTT
>CM070482.1:3049150-3081650 GCA_036324585.1 Champsocephalus esox | reverse complement strand
CGTGTGTTAGTCTGTGGAGCATGCTTGCCAGGAGACTCCCGATTTCATTGCCCTCTCCCGGTTTCCTCCCGGAGTCATATTTCTCCCGATTTCTGTCAAAATCAGATTTCCTCAGGACTGTTTCCACTCAGACGTTAATACAGCTACACCATTGTTTGGTTACCATGGTAGCGCGTCTCTTTAGTAGCGCGCGCAACTGAAAGTCTGAGAGGGAAAACTGAACAAGAATCGACAACTCGCCCCTCTGCTCACTCCTTTCCTAAAATACAGGTCCAGCCCACACGCAGCTCCATCAAGGATGGTGCTACAGGCCGCAAGGCAGGGCACTTACCACGACAATAAGCATGACAGGGATGTCCCGATCACCTTTTTTTGCTCCCGATCCCGATCATTTGATTTTGACAATCTGCCGATATCGATTTTTCCCGATCCGATCTTTATGCAATGCGTTAAGAGAAAGAAAAGGTAACAGATAACGGCTGGCCATCCAACGCGATGAAGTCTCCTGACATCTTCTCCGTCCCGCCTCCCGAGTCTCCAGCTGGACGTAGCCTCTCGTTAGCTTACTGCTATCAGACGCTTCGCCCACTCTGTTGCTCTGAGAGGAATAAGCAACCAGGTCTGAAAACAAGCCCAAAGGAAAGCAACACAGACATGATGTTGAGTCATTTTAAACCAAAGCTAAGTCCTCAGGATGACTTTAAGACGTGAACATGGTCATTTTGGTTTTGTAACATTAAATAAAATAAAAATATTTATCCCCGATTTTTTTCTCCCGATTCCGAATTTTTTGAAAATCACGTGATCGGCTCCGATCCCCGATCACGTGATCGGATCGGGACATCTCTAATGATAATGCTAATCTTATACAGCTCCGGCGATGATCCACTTGCACGAGCGTCACTGCAGGAGTATTTTCACCTGCACACGCATTTATATGCAGAGTAGAGTGTGAGGCTGGCATTACATACTGTGAGTGGTTTCACACACATCCTCTCCTCTCTCTCATGATTCACTCATCAGACAGACATCTGCACTTCCTGCTGGAAGTTCTTGACGACTTCCTCCATATTTTCTGTCTTTATTAAATGATGGACCATTCCCTCTGTCATTGCTGTTTGAACACCTAACTGCAATGCATTGTGGGTTCACCCCTTTGTTAAAGTCTGCAGACTTTAGGTGTTTATAAAGGACTCAAACTGTCTGCGACTGAGCCCTCTGACTTTGTGTAAGTCAGAGTGATTTAAAAACTGGCTACTTATTCTAAAACACTCAAGTAGAATCTATCCAAATAATCCGTGAAGGCCTTCCTAAAGTAAATATATATAAATATATACATATTAAAAAATTATGCTATTACCCAAAATGACGAATCAAAATGTTGTTTTTAACAGCCACATTTGTTATTTTTGATTATCATTAAAAAAAAACATAATCTAAAAACAAATCTGCCAATCTGAGCAAATAACTTTTATTCCTTTTAAAACTTTTTTTGAAAGAAAAGTGGTCAAAAAGTGGTATGTGACAGTACTGATCAAGTATTCAAAATGTTTTGCTCACACACGTGCATTTATTTATTGTACGCTGGCGTTAAATTGACCGGACTTCATCTGCGGATTGATATGACTGTACATAGTCCTCCTTAGCAACGGTCTGTTAGTGAAAATGAACAACCACTGGAATGTCCAAATTGACCAATCAGAAGCGAGTATTCAACTAAGCTGTGTAATAAAAGATGATAACACACTAAATCTGTATTTTGAAATGAATGATTGCTGCTCTAATATCCACATGTCCCCCTCAGAAAGGCGTGGTTTTGGTCCACTGCAATGCCGGTGTGTCCCGGGCTCCGGCGGTGGTGATTGGCTACCTGATGTCATGTGACGGCCAGTCCTTTGATGCTGCTCTCTCATTGGTCCAATCAGCCCGCCCGGTCTCCTCCCCAAACCCCGGCTTCCTGGAACAACTGAGGGGCTTCCAAACGCTCAACGGGTCCAAACACTGAGACGAAAGAATCAGTAAAAGAAGAAACAAGTTTGATTTGAATCAGACATTTTGTGGAATTCATAATATTTGGGCTTTCCTGCACGGGCTTGATGGTCCAGGGTAAAAACAGCTGATTATAAGGCATGCTGCAAGGTTGAACAAACACATATATAATACATTCTTAAAGCAGTATATATATTAGATGTGGTTTTTGTTTGATCAGTGTTATTGTTGATGCGTTGTTGTCTCTGTGTTTTGTTAATAAAGTTTAATCTTTGTGAAAATTCATCTCTGATTTCAGAGCGGTGCATGGCAGCCATAAACGTCCTAAAGTTTTATTTCAAAAGATTAAAATGAATACTTCAGAAATGTTTCGAGAATTAGTTTGGAGTTTGAACCCGTCTTTAAAGGATACCTTTTCTTGATATCCATCACGATCAATGAGTATTTGAACTGCAGAAGTTACGTTTTGATGCACTGCTGAACGTGCTCAGCAATACATGCATTCGATAGTTAGAATCTACTTTCAACTTCATTCCCAAAATGTCTTCAATCATCTCAACATTTCAACCATTTTTTCTCAACTTCTTTAAATATTTTCTCCCAAAAAAATCTCAACTTCTTAATGTTTTTGCAAAATATCTTTCTTAAAGCTCACCTATCATGCTATTTATAGGCAATAGCATGATATATACAAATATATAAAAAACAGTGTTTTGCTCCAAACACCAAACAGATCGTTCTAGCCACGCCTCATGTCCCTCTATTCCACTTCCTGTTTCTAAAGAGCTGATTTGAGTATAAAGATTTAAAGAATAAAGAGGAGGGTCTGAGCTCATGCGGGACCCGGCAGCTACCGTCTAAACTAAACGCTGCCGTGATGAAACTCCATATCATGGATCATCAAGGATCTGAAACAGTCTGGAGCTCAAAGGCTTTCTCTCTCTGCCGGTTACACCACAAGGTGAGTTCCTTTCTACTTCCTGCTTCTTCACACACATGCTCTCCAGCACAGGTTAGCTCTGAGTGCTAGCGATGCTAATGTAAACACCGACCATATTACGTCCAGAAAGCAGTCGGGCATTGTTTCTGATAGCAGCGTTTCTGATTGGCCCGTGGGTCCACATTTCAGATGTTACGTCATATCGGACGCACATCTGGATCAGCTCCGTTGTTCCCCGTTTTTAGAGATTTGGGTACGGAGGAAAAGAGAGAGGGTTTATTCTCTGACGCTGCGTGAGTTCCCCGACGCACCGGGGACACATGGTGATGAGAGAAGACATCACAACGTGCATTTTGCATGATAGGTCCTCTCCATTATGAGAGTAAATGTCAGGGGAAATGTTAGGATTACATTTGAGATGTTGAAAATAAACCAGATTCACTGCATTCATCTTGTTTTGCACATTAATGAAGTCTTCCTCTTCCCTCCACCTGATGCGTGACCCTCCTCTTCGTCGTGCTGTAAACACTCAGAGTCTGAAGAGAGGAAACACTCACAGATCGGAGCAACATGTGCACGGACACAGCAGGAGGAAGATGTCTCTGCAACATGTGAGGAAAGCATCCTCCTCCTCCTCCTCCTCCTCCTCCTCCTCCTCCTCCTCCTCCTCCTCCTCCTCCTCCTCGCGGGGCTTCTGCTGACGATGGGCTCTTTCTGCACCGCTCTGGACAGAAAGATGATTGTTGTGACGGTGAAGCCTCAGGGGGACGCTTCAGTTCAAACTCTCACAGGTCAGATCCTCACTTTATATCTCTGTGTTATCTCTTTAACTTGATCAAACTGTCAAACTACTATTTACCATTATCTCTTAATCAAACTGTGAAAGGAAACGCTTTGCATTACGTGTCGCAATCCTTTGAATCTGGGACGTGAGGTTTGCGCATGCTGTTCTGGTCCAAGCACTATTTGTATTTCATTTCCATTACGTTGGGAAGTGGGTTTTATGTCGGCAGTTTAGGAACAAATACTGTCAAAATAAAAAGATAGATAAATAATAAATAAATAAATAATAATGAACAAATAAATCATCTCTGAAGAAATACAGGTTAATAGAAAGTAAAGCTAAATGGGTTGAAATCATTTGTTGTGAAATAACTGACCTGGAAATGAAAGTTTTTACAATCTTCATAATATAATATATAATATAATATAATTAATTCATTAAACTGTTCCTTACGTTGGATTGTTTATTTTAACTGTGATAGTAAAGAGCTTTTCCTGTGCTCAAAATAAGTTTAAATCCAGTAAATAATCCTAAATGTAATAAAACATGTTGTCTTGTGTCAGCTGACAGACGGTCTAATAATAATCTCTCAGCTCTGCCATGTTGTTCTACTTGTTTCCTGAGCGGCCTGTTGACGAACAAAGACCTGCATATATTACTAAAACACACACACACACACACACACACAAACACACACACACACACACACACACACACACACACACACACACACACACCTCCAGCCGCCCATGAGATCGACTTTAATTGTCTCTTCAGTGTGTTACTGATTATGAAGAACCAATTAACAGTCAATTAGCTCGCTGGCCAATCAGATGGTCAGATGGTTACCATGAGGGTTTGTTTACAACTACAAGAGACAATATGGACACACACACACACACACGCACACACCGTAACACACACACACACCGTAACACACACACACCGTAACACACACACACACACACACACACACACACCGTAACACACACACACCGTAACACACACACACACACGCACGCACGCACACACACACACACACACACACACGCACACACACACACCGTAACACACACACCGTAACACACACACACACGCACGCACGCACACACACACACACACACACACACAGACACACACACACACAGACACACACACACACACACACACACACACACACCACACACACACACACACACCGTAACACACACCCGTAACACACACACGCACGCACGCACACACACACACACACACACAGACACACACACACACACACACACACACACACGCATTAACCTAATGACAAAGGGAAAGCTGCTTTATAAGAAGCTGAATAAACTGCAGCCTTTGGTTTAGCTTTTTGTCCCCATCTTGGTTTTTGAACCGGGCGTGACAGAGAGGGCGGAGCTAAGCACAAACAAACAATAAACAAGACTTTTTAGAAAACAAAATGTTGGAAAAGACCTGTCAATCACAAGGAAGCCCCGCCCTAAAGCTAACCCTGCTTTATCATCTATTTTACTAAAGGGTACCACAATTAAGAAGAATTAGAAATAGAGATTGAGACCATAAACTTATTAGGAACATGTTCGTTGAGGTAAAAAAGCAAGGTCATTTTCTCGTACTTCTATTCAATCTGACTTCTTTTTGCAACCGGTGGAATCGCACCAAGTTTAAGGCACTTCTGCTTTTACATTTCAACTTTCTTTTTTACATTTTGACCTTGCAATGAATTGAGATCATGAACTCACCAGGACAAATGTGAATGAGGTAGTCAACTCAGTGAGAAGTAGGAACATTGTCAGTGGTGTCGCCTCAAAGGTCCTCAGGAAAGTTCATGCATTTCAATTTAAAGGGGACCTATCATGCCAAAATGCACTTTGTACGTCTTTTATACATGAATATGTGTCCCCGTGTGTCAGGGAACTCACCAAGTGTCAGAAAACTCAACCCTCTCTCTTTCCCTCAAAACCCAAATCTCTAAAAATGGGGCTGCAACGGATCTGACACAGACTGATCCAGATTTGAAATATCTCTAACGTCAGAAACAAGGAGCTCCGCCTATATGGGCAACTCTCCACCTATCAGGGGAATGGGGGGGGTTGCGTGGCATGGTAACAGCACGGCAACAGCATGGTAACAGCATGGTAACAGCATGGTAACAGCGTGGTAACAGCATGGTAACAGCGTGGTAACAGCGTGGTAACAGCATGGTAACAGCGTGGTAACAGCATGGTAACAGCGTGGTAACAGCGTGGTAACAGCATGGTAACAGCATGGTAACAGCGTGGTAACAGCGTGGTAACAGCGTGGTAACAGCGTGGTAACAGCGTGGTAACAGCATGGTAACAGCGTGGTAACAGCGTGGTAACAGCGTGGTAACAGCATGGTAACAGCATGGTAACAGCGTGGCAACAGCGTGGCAACAGCGTGGTAACAGCGTGGTAACAGCGTGTTAACAGCGTGGTAACAGCACGCTCGTTCCTCGCCCCCCTCCTTTGCAGGGGGGCGTGGTCAGCTGCAGCTCATTTGCCACAGAATCAGCCCTTGCAAAAACAGGGCTGGAAGAGAGCAAATAGAGCGAAATGAGGCATGGCTAAAATGCAGGATCTGTTTGGTATTTTGAAAGACAAACTTCACAGACATGTTTTATATAGGTATGGCCCTACGATATATTATTCAAATATAGCATGATAGGTCCACTTTAAGTCATAAGTTAAATAAAACATACTTAATTCAAGCCAAACAATGATTTTTCACTGAACCTAACCAAGTTCTTTTTCTGTGTTTTTGTTATAATATACAACAATTAACCCCTAGTATTAAAGGTCCCACGTCACGGCCATTTCTACCGATCATAATTCCATTGTGAGGTCTACTAGAATAGATTTACATTGTTCAATGTTCCAAACTCACATTGGTTTCTCACAGCATCTCTGTGTAGTCTGTGTGTTCACTCTCTGTCCTAAACGGCTTGTTGGAGCTCCGGCCCCCCCCCTCCCTGTGAGCCCAGTGTGCTCTGATTGGTCAGCTCGCCCACTCTGTTCTGATGTGTCCACCACCGTTACAGCGGAACATCAGTGATTATGTGTTACCATGGCGTTTGTTAGCAACCAGGAAATGACACCAGTGATGACAAACAGATGAGAATGCTGCGTGGGGTCTGGGGGCCGTGTTGGCGGGGAGCGGACAGTGTGAGCTGGATTACTGGTGTTGTTTCCTGGCTGCTGCGTGGGGTCGGCGAGACAGTGAGACACAGCGCAACCCAGCCCGAAACCAGCCCAAGCACACACACACACACACACCCGCCTGGCTGTGAGTCTGTTGGCGCATTTCCACTGCAGCGGGTAGCCCCGTTTAAGCGTCCTTAACCGTCCTCAAGCGGCCAGGCCAGTTTTTGGTGGCCTTTCCATTTAGCGTAGCACCGGCTAGCGGGTACTTTTCCCCTCTTTCTCCGGCCCCATAAAATCGTGGTTCTATCAGGCCAGGGCTGAACTAGTGACGTCAACACTCTCAACTGCTGATTGGTCAGAGAGGATCGCCATCATAGTGTTGCATATATATGTAGAAGCAAGCTTGCAGCATGTTTGTAAACGGAGGAGCTACAAAAATGGCAACGTCAAAGAAAAGCACACCATGGTCGACCGAGGAGGTGACGACGTTCCTACATCTCATTGGGGATGATAAAATCCAGCGGGAGCTCGACGGGAGCCCCGCCTACACTGCGTTGCTATAGTAACTACCCCAGGTCCTCAACTGTAATGGAAATGCGCCACGGCCTCGGACGGCCAGCGAGGCAGCCAGAGCGAGGACGCTGAGGGACGCTTAAACGGGGCTACCCCGCTGCAGTGGAAATGTACCATGTGTGTGCGCTTACACACAGACTGACAGCCTCGCCGCGTCCTGCCGTCTCACCCCTAGATTCCACCGGGTCCGCCTGCGCCGCGTTTAAGAAGCATTTCAGAAGCGGAGCGTCTTGCCTGCCGGCTCGCAGTTTTTGTTGTTTCCTGGACAGGCTACTTTGTACAGACAAAGTTAATAATAATTGTAATATCCCAGTTATAAACGACATGAATCAAAGATGTGTTGCTGTATTTTAGTGGTAAAAAATGCTTTCATCATCATAATTATTTTATATATATAATTTACACAGTGCCTGTAAACCGGAGGAGAACGCTGGCATTTCTCCTCCTACTTGAAAGACTACGGAGGGATAGGGTCTGCAAAATTAGTTTGTGTGTGTGTATATAATATATATATATATATATGCTATATATGCTCTGAACGTTCCACTTCCTGCCTGCCTGACATTACGTTAGCTACGGCTGCGTCGCCTCGAAAAATAGACTTGACGGCCCGTCTACACTACAGCGTCGACAGCGTCGACAACTCCAATCTGCCCATTCACTTTCAATGGGGTGACGTCACGTTGCCTCGCTTTTTCGCCGAACTGAATTGTGGGTAGCAGAGCGGTCCGTCTCCGCCGTCTCCGCCGTTGAACAATGTTTAGACGCCGGAGACGCCGGAGTAGCCAGCGCCAGCCAATCAAATCCCGTTTCTGAAAATCTGACAGCTGAAGCCGTAGCCAATCAAACCGCGTCTAAGCTGGGAGAGATATCCCGCCGTTCATTTCTATATTTCAAAAAGAGTCGGAGGAGAAACTAACTATCGCCGTAGCAATCACCCGGTTTTGTATGACCAGCCCCTCTTCACCTACCGGGACACAAACCGGAGGAACCAGCATGGAGGGAGGGGGCAGAGACAGTGGGGGAACTGGTAGGTTTCCTGTTTGGGGAGTTTATATATATATATATTGCTCGCATAAAATCCCCGGGGTTTTTTGCTTTGTATGTCGGGGGCGGGAGATTCATGTGATTGGTTGTTGGTCGTGTTGCTTGAATAAAATCCCCAAGCTGCAGACACGCCCAGCTCCAAGCTATTTTTGAAGCTGTAGTGTGGACGCTCCGTCAATCCTATGTCGAGTGGAGCCCAGCGGCGAGACGCTTCTGGGACGCTTCTGAGCCGTAACAGCCCGTCCACACAGCGGCGTGCGTTGACGCTTGCCGGCGGGCGTGTCTGAAACTCGACCAACAACCAATCACATGAATCTCCCGCCCCTGACACACAAGCTGTCAGGATTCTCATGTGTTGTCACGTTTGTAGTTGTGTATGTCTGGTTATGGGTATTTTCCTCCTTGTATATTGTCTGGTCTTTTTCCCTGTGTTTTTCCTCCCGTCGTTAGTCTCCCTGGTGTGGCTAGTTGTCTGATTGTTTTCACCTGTCACTCCTTGTGTGTCTCCTGTGCTCATCAGTGTTGGCCCCGCCCCTGATTGTTCCCACCTGTGTCTAGTTACCCTGTGTTTAAATCCCCCTGTCTCCCAGTGTTCATTGTCGGTTCGTCTTGTGATTTGGTTTGTCCTCGGTGAGTGTTCTGTTCTGCCTGTATATATATATATATATATATATATATATATCCTTGAAATAAAGGAATTATTTTTACTTTAATCTGCATTTGGGTCCTACCTGCTTCCTTCGCTCCACCGTAACACAAGCAGCGGTTTGATTGGCTAGAGCTTGTACTGGCATATGATTCGATTGGCTGACGCCTCGCCGAGGCGTCAAAAGTTGAACATTGCTCAACTTTTGCAGCGAGACACGCCAGCTACGCTCCACGTCGCTTCCCACGATGCATTTCGGCTAAAAGTGACGTCACCCCATTCAAAGTGAATGGGGAAGCGTCAACCTACGCCGCTGTGTGGACGGGCCGTAAGCGGCGCGTCTGTTGGAATAGCACCCATTGACTAGAGTGCCCGCGATCCTTGCGGACGTCGCGGCGCAGCCGTAACGCAGCCGTAACGTGATGCAGAGGGACCCGGTGGAATCTGGGGTCAGGCTGAGAAATCCGCGGAGCTGCAGCTGAGAAAAGATTAACGTAACGGCTTCGCGGACGTGGACCAATTGGTCCATGGGGTACTCGTTATGTCACGAGGTTCCCGGAAGAAACAAATGGGAACAGAGAAATGTCCAGCGAGGCGTTCTGGGGCAGCAGACAGGTCTTCTCTGTGTTAGAGCTTTACTCCCTACAGGGTGCACTTTGAGGGTCTGTGACTCTGCAGACCGTCTACATGCAGAACAAGCTATAACACACAAGGGGACGGGTCAGAACCAAACAGGTTCTAACAACTGAATGGCCAGCAGAGGGAGACACGCACGCACGCACGCACGCACACACACACACACACACACACACCCTCTTATTTTATTCTCTTACCCCTTGCAGCCATTTTCCTAATCACCTCTCCTCTTGGCTTTCTTATTGATATCATCAACCATAAAATGCTCTGAAACAAAGGTGACGTGTGAACCTCAGATCAGCAGCTGATTATAACGTCTTGTTGTTTCTCTCAGAGCACAACAGTGAGTTTGGTTTTATAGATGTAATAAAGTCAGTGCAGTAAAAATAGAAAGTGAAATATGTCAACCTGACATTCACATCCTGTTTGCAGAATGATCCAGCTCCTTTTTAATTTCACTTATTTTTAGCCCACGTCTATTTTTGGGTCTGACGTCTTTTGCAATTTGCGAGGTTCAGTTTTATGAGGAACATTTCCTCTAAAGAGCAGGTGGAGAAAAAGGAGAAAGGAAGGTTAAAGTAATAAAATCTCCCTCAATATCATCCAATGACTGCTGTGTCCTTCAATCTAATGCTTTGTAAGTTACTTAAAGTCTCCTTCATGCAAAATGCACTTTCTGAAGCATTCTCTACATCAACATGTGTCCCCGGTGCAGAGGTTGCGCTAGACTTTTTCACTGACAGGACGGGATCGTAAAACTTCTGTCAAAATCCGGAATTACCCGTCGGCCTTTACACAACTCTGACGTGGGGGGCATGGGGACGGGGGTCAACGGGGATGGGGGGGGGACAGTTCACATGCGCCGTGTTATGCATGGCTGCTGCACCTCGCGGGAGCGTGCACAGCGTAAAGCCAAAACAGACATTTCAATGATCTGTACGGCACCGTTAGGTTTGGAAACGGTATGATTTCCTTTTTGGAGGGCATGCAGATCACGGCGTAACACCGGAGCCTCGCTGCGGGGAAACTTTGGCGCTGTTCCGGGTTTGTTCTAATCCGTCAAAATGACGGACTGCTTTCAGATTTGTCCGTCATTGTTAAAAAAAATATTCGGTTAACGCGACCCCTCCCCCGGTGTGTCCCCGGTGTGTCCCCGTGTGTCCCCGGTGTGTCCTCGGTGTTCCCCCCGGTGTGTCCCCGGTGTGTCCCCGTGTGTGTCCCCGTGTGTGTCCCCGGTGTGTCCCCGGTGTGTCCCCCGTGTGTAAGGAGACTCACAAAGTGTCAGGAAATAAGCCCCTCTCTCTTCTCCTCCGTACCCACATCTCTAAAAACGGAGACTACGGAGCAGATCCAGATTCGCTGCGTCATGACGACAGTACTAAAATGTGGGACGGGCTTTACCCCCACGGGCCAATCAGAAACGATGCTGTCAGAAACAATGATACGTGTTCTGGAAGTAATATGGTCTGTGCTTACATTAGCATGCTAACACTCAGAGCTAACCTGTACTGGAGAGCATGTGAAGAAGCAGGAAGTAGAAAGGAAGTCACGTCGTGGTAAACCTGAGAGAGAAAGAGTTTGAGCTCCATCCTGTTTCAGAGAGGATCCTTGATGTGGTTTGGAACACGATGTGGAGTTTTATCACGGCAGCATTTAGCTGAGTTTCTGCCGGTAGAATTCTCCTGATTGAGCTCTCGTCTCGGATCTCGTTTTTATTTATTTATTATTATTATTTGTTTTTTGTTTTTAAGCTTTAGACCCAGAATCAGCTCTTTAGTAACAGGCTGAAATAGAGGGGTTTGAGGCTAGAATGTTTGGTATTTTGAGCAAAACACTTCATAGACGTGTTTTTATATATCTGAAACCTGTATTATATGCCTACAAATGGTATAATACGAGACCTTTAAAATATCGAAGGCCTTTTCTGGTAGTGCTGATGAATTATCCTTCACATCTTTCCTTAAACCAACGACGTTTTTCACTGAAGTTAAGGAAGAATTGTCAGGAAAAGACACAATAAGGACAACACTATGCTATAGCGACCTGTCACAAGGCAGACTTAAAACTAGAGATTGAGACTATAAACGTACTGGGAAAATGTTCACTGAGGTAATAAATCAAATGAGAAGTAAGGTAATTATCTCGTAGACTTTTATGTATTCTGACTTGAAGGAACGATTGTTAGAAAAAAACGTAGGACTGGATTTTTATTCGGACAATTGAACCATAACAACGTTTCTCTTCTTCTTTCTCCTTCAGAAGACTCTCTGCAGCCAATGAAATCTGTGGGTCGGCTGCCACATCCAATCAGGACGCGGTGCAGCTTCAGGGGAAGTGTCCTCGGATGCACCAATCACTGCGCTGCGAAAAACCCCAAGACCTGCAAGTCCCGGTAAAAAACGATACGAAGTTATATTCAAAGCTTTATGCAAAGAGAACATGATGTATAGTTGAACGCATAGCTTTCTGTTGAAGAACATTGTTAAAATGTAAATTAAAGAAAAGGGATATTGCAGACAAAATGGATTCAGACAAATAACAAACTTAGAAAAGGGGTTAACGGTGTCTTTAACGCCACTCCTGGTTTTTGGATCTTAATGAGACATGAGTGTTTCTGGAGCTCAAATTGGGAATGGTGTTGATCTGTTTCACTTTGTGTTCGAAATGGGCCAGGCATGAGAAAAAACCCCACTGAGTTGCATTATGGGATATGTAGTTTCTAATCTCTTTCAAGCTTGACCTTAAAGTACCTCAAGGTAAAGGTTTCTAGATGACCCCTTTCACAGCACCTCCCTCGGGGTAATAAGATAAATGACCCCCCTAGCCTGTAGGGCAGGGGTCGGCAACAGGCGGACCGCGGTCCGGATCCGGACCCAGGCGCCGACCTATACGGACCCGGAGCTATAATCAATACATTAATAGGGAATTTTTCGGCGCCTCCCGCTTTTTTAACGCTGATTTGGGTGACTTGTGTAATTCGTGGAGAACCGAAGCGTTTTGGGGGGTGGGGGGGGGGAGTCCGTCAATCTGACTGACGGACAACTTCTCACTTAAAAAAAGAAGAAGAAATCTAGACCGCAAAAATAAGTAAACAAGCGAGTACCTGTTTTTCCTGGCTAAGGACAGGTTCCTTGAACACAACACGAGCGTAACGTGTCTTCACGTGGTATGTCTCGCCTGAAAGGAGTGCTGACAGAGAGCACCGGAACGCCGCTGCAGCTCTTCAAATATTGCAATACCCATAAGGAGCCGTACACATGCCGCAGTGTTTGCGTGGCTGCAGGCCCGGACTGGCCATCGGGAGCACCGGGAGGTTTCCCGATGGCCTGGCCCGCTAAGTGGCCTGCTGGCCTAAGGATTTTTTTTTATGTATGTATTGTGAACGCAACGCTGCGCAAATGTGGGTCTGACTCTGCCTCACAGAGGGTGACTGGCTGTCTACATGATGTGGCCTGCCGACATGACCACTTTCATACAGACCATACTAATGCCCTCGATTGGTCTCTTTGTGTCATTCAAGCTCGGGAGGGTGTGGGTGTGGCGCGAGCCATTGAGATAAAGCGCGCGCGCCGGTTACGTGTATTGTTGTTGTTAGCATCTGGTGCTAGCTAGCTGCGCTAACGGATATAAGGAGCTGTTTCAACAACAAGGTGGAGGAGAGTCCTCTCCTGTCAGACTGAGAGACTGATAACCTCAGCTCAGGTGAGGTAAATTACTCTCTGAGTGCTTAGATAGTTAATTTAGTCTAAGTTATCTCAGTGGGTCTCAAACGGTTTGGTCACCATTTATGTAAACACATATTTCCATTTCACAGGGAGTGATTAATAAAATATGCATGAATAATAATTTAAAAAAACGTTAACTAGGTGAAAAAAGGTAAGATAAACTATTAAAACTTGTTGAGAGCTAAAACTAGTCTTTGCTTCTGCCTCAAAGAAGAGAAGGGGGAGAGGAGGGAGAGGAGCAGGGGGAGATGAGGGAGAGGAGCAGGGGGAGAGGAGGGAGAGAGGAGAGGCTGGTTCAGGAGCCCAGACACACTCACAACTATAAATGAACCAAAATAAATAAATAAACAAGTGTCAATGTTTTTTCATATTGGATATGGGATGTTATTGGTTATGGCCATGCTATTCTGATGTTATGATTATTTAAATGTATACAGTTCTGTTTCATATGGGTGTAGTCTCTTTATTTCCCCCTCAAAATGAACCAGATGGATGCATTTAAGTCCAACATTTAAAAACAAATCTTACCGGGGGAGCATGCCCCCGGACCCCCCTATAGGATTCGAGGTCCACCCCCGCTTAAAATATGTTCACATAGGTTCCTAAATAGATTTGCACATTTTTAAAAAGAGTAACCCATGTCCATATGTTTATTTTTGGGTAGATTTAGAGGGCTATCACTACGGGCAGCAACGCTGTAATAATTGACAAATAAATCCAGCAAAATGGCACAAAAAACTGGTAGTGGCCTGACTGGGTGTATAATTCCCGGCCTGACTTATTGTCCCAGTCCGGCCCTGCGTGGCTGTGTCTTTAGTTGTAAGCACAGTGGCGATCTGTTGTTATTAGCATCTGGTTAGCTAGCTATGCTAACGAATTTAAAGAGCTTTTCTACAACCAGGTGGAAGAGAGCTCTCTCCTGAGAGGCTCACATAACCTCAGCTCAGTGAGGTTAAGCTAGGCACACCTTGATATGATCAATAGAGTTATTAATGAGACTAAATGAAAAACAGGTATAACATACTATATGACAGCAACAAAAAAGTTGTTAAAAATAATAAGAATAGAGTTTAAAAGGGGAGTGATTTGTAAAATATCAAAAAAGAAAAATCTGCTTACAGTTCTGTTTCATCTGGGTGCTGAGAGATGTGTCCATAGATCTCTCAGGTTGCTCTCAAAGTGCACCAGATTGATGCTTTAAACTTCAACATTTAAAAATAAATCTTCCCGGGGGAGCATGCCCCCGGACCCCCCTAGAGGAGGTTAGGTCCCCCCTCACTTAAATCATGTTCACATAGATAGGAAACTAAATACATTTGCACACATCTTGTGTCCATATCTTTCTGTGTTGGTGGTCACGCCACACCGTGCACGTGCATGCGTTCGTGAGTCATGGTGAGATATCTGGATTGGTTGCTTTTCTTTGCACAGCATGAAAGAAAGGCCAAATGAATGGGCTGTGATTTTAGTTTTTTTAAGCAGAGGTTGAGTTCAATCATTTGTACGGCCCTCGGAGGATGTTGTAAAAATTGAAAGGAAAAAGGTTCCCCACCCCTGCTGTAAGTAATAATAAAAACCCTTCATGTATAACTTAACATATCTGTCTCCTATGGATCTGAGTATATTATAAAGAATAGCCAGTTAATCGAAGCATTACAGCGCAGGCCTTTGTCAGGTGGTATATTACGCTGTTCGAATAGTTCTCTCTTTAAACTCCTGGCAGGACAATAAGCTCGAGCTCAATTCTCACACCGAATTAAAAAAAGCGAGTGATGGACTGCAATATAAGAGGGAAAGAAAGAGAAACTTTAAAACTGCTAAATTGTTATGATGAGTAAAGACTGATATGTTCTATAATCGTCTGAAACGGTTGAGTCATGATGTGAAACGATTAACAAAGAGAAAGGGACTCTCAAGCTGCAGCTACACTTTTAAGATGCACACATTTTCAAAAGCTATTTGATTTATTTTCTCTATTTTATTTGTAAATGCAGCGCGAGAGGAACATTACACATTACACAGTATTTAATGTTAATTGACAATAAATATTGTTGTTTTTGTACTTTCTTTATTTGATTGGCAGTCAGCTGGTGATGACATGCAGACGTTGATAAAGCTACAGCTACTTGAATAGATATCACACTGAAGCAACTTAGACATGTTGATTCCGGACCTTTGCATGGGGACATTTTCTCTAACTGGACCTCGTTGAATTTGAGTTGAATACCCTGCTGTAGGGGGTGGTACACATTTAAGCTTTGAATTTGAAATGGGCCAGGACTGAGACGAAACACCACTGCATTGTGGGAAATGTAGTCTCTAATGTCTTTCAAGCTTGCCCTTAAAGTACCTCAAAATGAGGGTTCCTTATTTTTTTCTGCAGTTTTTTATTTCGCTCATTGAATTGTTACATTTCCTGAATCACAGATTGACATTGAGTAAAGCTTTAATGCACTCCCCAGAGGACGAACCCTGAAGCGATTTGAAACGGGGAAGCCAGGGTCCAAGACAAGAAAACACGGTTGCATTATAGGGAATGTGGTGTCACGATCTGTCTCTGTCTTTGGTTTCATGTTTCTTTTTAAACCCCCTGTCTTGCCTGTTGCTGTCCGTCTGCTTTCCCTCCTACCTGATTACCCGATTGTGTTCTCCTGGCGCCCCTGTGTGTTCTCCTCCCTCCTGTGATTAGTCTTGTGTGTTTTTGAAGTTCTGTTTTTTCTGTCTGTCCTTGTTGGTTCGTCGTTTGTCGTCGACTGTGTTCACGAGGTTCTGTTTGTTCCTTAAATCCTTGAAATAAAGGTATTTTTTCTGTTTATTCTGCATTCGGGTCCTGCCTGCTTCACTCACCTTAACATGTAGCTTGTAAGGCACCTGAAGCTTTACCTTAAAGCAGGGGGGCGTCAAACTCAAACACACAGGGTGCCAACATTAAAAATATGGGTGCCAGTGGAGGGACGGACTGGTTCAATGTTTATTGCAGAACGTATTGAAATGAACTTACTGCACATTTTAAACCTGGAACTCACAAAGCTTCAATTATTGCATTTAAAAACAACATTACATAATCAGCTGCGTTCATTTCTCACGGCTCTACCTGCAGCTTCTCAGAGTCACTTCTCATGAGTACATTTCCCCTCAGGCCAACAGCAGCTTCAAGAAACTATTCCCCTCAGAGAGAAACCAAACATGCCCTGCTGTCCTGAGAGAGGAAGTGCAGAAGGAAGCATCCTTTGAAGTCAGTGTGCTGCTCTGGGATGCTAGCTCAGACACTTGGCGTCTCATCTCGAGGCAAGGTCATCAATGTTTGGGGTCCGGCTCTGAGCGGAGGAGACCCTCAGGATGGAGGGAAGGTGCAATATACCGGCGGGCCAGATCTAATAGGTATTAGAAATTATCCTGCGGCCGAAATTAAATCCACCGAGGGCCTGATTTGGCCCCCGGGCCTCGAGTTTGACACATACTAAACTAAAAGTGAAGGTTTCTCACAATTGCTGCTATCATATTGATCATTCATTTGTTTGATCCCCCCAAAATCCTTAGATACATTTGTGTTACCATGTGTTACCAGTAATCCTTTAATCCAAGAGGGGAAGAAAACACTGTTGCATTATAGGAAATGTAGTCCTTGTGATGTCTTTAAAGCTTGACTTTAAAGTACCTCGCCGTTGCTGCTTTAAATTTCAATCATTTAAACGTTTAAATCTGTTTCTCACAACAGCCCTGAATTTCATTTACAACACACTGGGCCCTTCTCACTTCTCTTATTTTTCATTTCCTCGCTCCTCGGTCTCAGTCTCACCGGAAGTTTGCGCCATCTTGAGTAGCGTCCCAGTGGCCTTATTTCTGCCAGAGGAGCGAGGAGCGACGAGCGATAATGGAGGAGCTATAATCGAGGAACCACCAGACCATCCCCCGATGAAATCCTCAGACACTCGCCCCGCCCCCTTACTGTGTATCGCTCACTGATTGGACGAGGCAGTGCATGCACTGATCTGATGCTTCTTGACATGAGAGCCGTTTCCCAGCGGAGTGAAGAAAACACATGAACCTCACGGGAGTCCCTCCTCAGTTATACCGTGCTTTGTTTCATTTAGTGACAAACATGAGATACGTCTGAACAACAACGTGGACACAAATCATTTTCTTCTTTTTTTGGAAACATTTTCATTCATTGTCATTTCCATGAATGTTAATCGAACTGGGTTTGATCAACAACATATCTCTTTTTCTTCTTTTTCTTTCCTCTCAATTATTTTATTTATACTGTGCACTCAGATCAATATTACTCAAACTATTGTGCGTTTATACATTTTAAGAATGGCGTTTATCTTTTTTGAGAATGAGTTCTTAATTGATTTCATGTGTTTGGGTTACAACACATGACACACATGTTTGTGTCAGTGAATGTGTGCTAACAGAGACGGGGTGTGTGAACACAACGGGGACAGAGCTGCTGTCAGACGATCAGCTGTGCGGCGTCATCACAAACGGACGTCGCTTCACGTCACGCTCCGGAGGAAAGGACGTCCCGTTGCTCTTAAAACTCATTTCCTGCTTCTCGTGGTTTCCTTGCATCTCTCCTTGCTTCCCTGGAGGGAGGGACTAGTCGCAGGGAAACTATGCAAGTGAAGGACGCAAGGAATCCATTTAACCGAAGTGTGAAGGACCCACTGCCTCAATGCACTCCCCAGAGGATGAACCTTTTCAGTGTTTACGCCCCCTCTTAAAGCCCCTCCCCCTCTGTTGTAATGACACACAGCGTCCTGTAGGGGGTGCCATTATCTGTAAACACGGTCTGCTGCTGACACTCCACTGAAGAGCTTTAGTCACTCTCATGTTCAGGACTATTACATCATCATCGCCTAAAACACGCACACACATGCGCACACACACACGAGCGTACGCAAGCACACACACACACACACACGCACACACACACGCGCGCGCACACACACACACACACACACACACACACAGAGCAGGGGAGAGAAGAGGGGGAGGACAGATTGAGACGCCTGTTTTTCGCGTCTGATCGGAGCGTGAAGTTATGTGCGTCTGCATTTGGGAGGAGGGGATGATGAAGAGGAAGAGGAGGGGATGATGAAGAGGAAGAGGAGGGGGTGATGAAGAGGAAGAGGAGGAGGGGGGTGATGAAGAGGTCTGACGGCTGCAGGATTCCATCACTCTTAGCAACGGTTATTGAGTTACCGGGGAAACGCTGTGCGATGTTCTCTGCTTCTCTTTTGTTTGCCTCTTCCTCCTCCTCCTCTTCCTCCTCCTCCTCCTCCTCTTCCTCCTCCTCCTCCTCCTCCTCCTCCTACTCCTCCTCTTCCTCCCTCTCTCTCTCCATCCTGACTTCCTGCCTGCGTTGCCACAGCGATGCTTTGGGACAGTTGAGCTGAAATCATCTTTGCCGCCGCAGTGCCGAGACGAGGAGGAAGAAAGTCTCCAGCTTGTTTACTTGTTTTCTCTTCATCCAAAAGAACACAAAGACGCCGTCAGGGTTTCGCAGCTCGGCAACTTTTGAAAGAAACAGATTTGTGTCGCCTTTAACCCCTCGGCGAAGATCTCCAGAGGTCAACGCTTTTGTTCGTGGAAACCAACAACAGGAAGTTGCATGAAGTTGGAACGAGACAAAGCGTCACATGTCTTTACAACTCCGTCAGTCTGAGAGGCGTTCGAACTCTGCTGCGTGGAAGCACTCAGACAACTCCTGAACAACACTTTCTCTGCAAACAAGGACATGAACAAGGAGGCGGAGGAGGAGGAGGCGCAGCTGCAAGAGGAGGTGAAGGAGGACGAAGAGCGAGAGGAAGAGGAGGAGAAGCAGGAGGAGGTGCTGCAGAAAAAGGTGAAGGGATGTGAGGAAGAGGTGCAACAGGAGCAGGACAAGGTGCAGCAGAGTGTGGAGGAGGAGGAGGAGGAGGAGGACGAGGAGGAGGAGGAGGAGGAGGAGGAGGAAGAGGAGGAGGAGGAAGAGGAGATGTCTCAGACTGAGGATCTGCAGACGCAGGAGAAGCAGAAAGCTGAGCACGAGACGCAGATCGTGGAGTTTGAGGAACACAATTGCAACGACCAGGTCCTGTTCCGACTGAGAGGGATGTGAGTAAACACAGAGACATGCTGATGATGATGATGATGATGATGATGATGATGATGATAAGGATGAAGATGTTGATCGTTGTTGGGAGTCAGACCGACGGCACCAGTGTGTCGTTGCTGTGGTGATGAATGACAGAAAATGAGAAATCTGTGGGTGCGGTGCGACATCACTGAACATGAGAGAGAGAGAATGTGTGTGTGTGTGTGTGTGTGTGTGTGTGTGTGTGTGTGTGTGTGTGTGTGTGTGTGTGTGTGTGTGTGTGTGTGTGTGTGTGTGTGTGTGTGTGTGTGTGTGTGTGTGTGTGTGTGTGTGTGTGTGTGTGTGTGTGTGTGTGTGTGTGTGTGTGTGTGTGTGTGTGTGTGTGTGTGTGTCAGATATTTCGAGTCACACATCACCTGTCTGAGCGTTAGAGATGACGACACAGCGGAGGCAGCAGCAGATGTAAAACAGCTGGGCGCTTTTATTATTTATTTTTTAAATTTTTTTGTTCTGAGAGGTTGCCATGGTGACAGCAGAGCGTCGCGATGAGCAGCAAAAAAGTCTCTGCAATGAGAGAGAGAGAGAGAGAGAGAGAGAGAGAGAGAGAGAGAGAGAGAGAGAGAGAGAGAGAGAGAGAGAGAGAGAGAGGTTTATTTGTACAGCCCCATTTTAACGCAAGGGAATTCAAAATATTTGAATCTTGATGCTCCTTCAAAATACATATAAAGAATCCTGCTCTGTCAATATGGTCTGAAATAAAACAGTTCGGAATTGAAAGAGCAAGAAGAGAGAGAGAGAAGAGACATAGTGAGTCATTCCTTTAAAGAGTCCTCTCCTGCTGATGTTCAGGTGTATATCAGTATGTAGTGTCTCTACTTTAAAGAGTCCTCTCCTGCTGATGTTCAGGGGTATATCAGTATGTAGTGTCTCTACTTTAAAGAGTCCTCTCCTGATGATGTTCAGGTGTATATCAGTATGTAGTGTCTCTACTTTAAAGAGTCCTCTCCTGCTGATGTTCAGGTGTATATCAGTATGTAGTGTCTCTACTTTAAAGAGTCCTCTCCTGCTGATGTTCAGGTGTATATCAGTATGTAGTGTCTCTACTTTAAAGAGTCCTCTCCTGCTGATGTTCAGGTGTATATCAGTATGTAGTGTCTCTACTTTAAAGAGTCCTCTCCTGCTGATGTTCAGGGGTATATCAGTATGTAGTGTCTCTACTTTAAAGAGTCCTCTCCTGCTGATGTTCAGGTGTATATCAGTATGTAGTGTCTCTACTTTAAAGAGTCCTCTCCTGCTGATGTTCAGGGGTATATCAGTATGTAGTGTCTCTACTTTAAAGAGTCCTCTCCTGCTGATGTTCAGGTGTATATCAGTATGTAGTGTCTCTACTTTAAAGAGTCCTCTCCTGAAAAATTCCACATTAAATTTGCCTCCATATTGTTGTCGAACTCAGGCAGAGTATGAGTCCTTCGGGAATCAGCATCTCATGATTCCTTGTCTTATTTCTCTTATGAGGTTTCACGATATCTCTGCACCTTTCTTCAGACTTATTACAAAGGCTGTTTCGGCGTAATAAATAAAAGTTTGACGGCAATGTTGGTGCAATCTTTGGAGGCTCATCTTCGAGCACAGCATGGAGACCCATTTCATCTAATTGCTTTCTTACCCCACAGGAATTACGCTTTCTAAAGGCTCGCTCTTTTGTTGCGCAGGAAGCAGATTTCACGCCTCTAAACATCTGTTTATTCACTGAGAATGCCGTCAGTAAATTCTAACACAGACTTTTCTTTACGTGTGCAAATGCATCGCGGGAAACACAGCTATTTTAAAAAGGGCTTTTTAAGACTTGTTACATGCTAACAATGCCTCGTACACACTTGGATGCAATGGGGACAGCAGGACATATTTGTTTGTGTATTAACAAACCATAGTGTATTTTTAAAGGAATAGTTTTGAGACATTATTTAAGAAATAGAAAATAAATAGAACTCCTTTATCGTCGTCTCCTGTATGAAGAGTGATGTCCTCATGTGACCTGCGTTGAAGACTGCAAGAGTTACAATGAAAGCTAATCTGCTCTCTCCATCCTGCTGTTCATCTGTGCTGCACTAAAGCATTGATTTTAAACCCTTTTTTTAACTGTCTTTTAACAATATGTGCATTATGAGTCAGACAATGGTTAAGCCCCTGTCACACTGTCCCGAAGTTGACACACGAATATGGAATTGTGAATTTCGCACGAAGATGGCCCCGAACCACACACGAAGGCAACATTTACATTACATTTAAGAAATACAACTGCAATGAAAGCACCAAAAACAATTTTGTTACAGTACTATGATACTGTACTGATATCTTCAGACTCTGATCTTTACTTTATCCGTCTTTATATGTAGAACATATTACGTTTTCTCCGTAATGTTGTTTCCATAGCAACAACAACTTCCTGTGAACTCGCCTTCAAAATAATATATTATATCATTTTCAGTTTCACAGAACACAAATTGGGTTATTTACATAATATGTTTACAAGATTTTGTTGTGCAATAAAAAAACCCGATGGACACACGATGAAGGAAACGTTCAAATTCGGCTGTGATCGTAGCAACATCGGGCGTTCGTGAGGGCATCTAAAGCCATCGTGTGACCGCCGGTGGAGTTTCTCAGGCTCCGGCAGCAACTTCGTGAGCGGCAACTTTGTAAGGCACTCGTGAGGGCATCTTGTCAAATCGTGTCATCTTCGTGTTGTAAAGAAAGAAGTTAATGTAAAATGTAGATTACATAATTTAATTTTTTTTAATCTTTATTAAATGGGAAGTTAAAGTAAAATATCCAATAATATTAAATAAGAATATTCAATAGAAACATTTACATTAAAATAAGAAGCAAACATTTGCACATTGTCCTACAATATTCAACAGAAACAAATGCAATTAATATAAGATAAAGTAAATAATCTGATCACAAGTAAATAATTAAATCAATTAATATAAATTGAAAATAGGTAATTAATAATAATGGGAGGGATGAAACCCTCTTTAATGGTCACACATGCAGAGCACACAGTGACATGTGCCAGGAGTCTAGTACCAGGAGTCTAGTACCAGCAGTCTAGAACCAGCAGTCTAGTACCAGGAGTCTAGCACCAGGAGTCTAGAACCAGGAGTCTAGTACCAGGAGTCTAGCACCAGGAGTCTAGTACCAGGAGTCTAGTACCAGGAGTCTAGCACCAGGAGTCTGGCACCAGGAGTCTAGCACCAGGAGTCTAGAACCAGGAGTCTAGCACCAGCAGTCTGGCACCAGCAGTCTGGCACCAGGAGTCTAGCACCAGGAGTCTAGCACCAGGAGACTAGTACCAGAAGTCTAGTACCAGGAGTCTAGAACCAGGAGTCTAGTACCAGGAGTCTAGCACCAGGAGTCAAGCACCAGGAGTCTAGCACCAGGAGTCTAGCACCAGGAGTCTAGCACCAGGAGTCTAGCACCAGGAGACTAGCACCAGAAGTCTAGTACCAGAAGTCTAGTACCAGAAGTCTAGCACCAGGAGTCTAGAACCAGGAGTCTAGCACCAGGAGTCTAGAACCAGGAGTCTAGCACCAGCAGTCTGGCACCAGGAGTCTAGCACCAGGAGTCTAGAACCAGGAGTCTAGCACCAGGAGTCTATTTATTTATTTATTTATTTATAGAAGGACCATGCATACAAAAACATTAATCTCAGCAAAGAGAAGAGATGCAATATGCCGGATTATAGCTAATTTCCATCTGTGGTCCTCAGACAGGTTCAAAACAATCAATAAACAATAAATGCTCTTTAGAAAAGAGCATTACCTTGGTTTGATCCACATTTAGAAGAAGCTTTAGTTCAGAGAGCTGAGTCTGAGTAGTGTTAGAAACAGCCTGTAATTTAACACCAGCCTCCTGAATGTGGGACCTGCACAGAACATCACAGTATCATCAGCATAAAAATGTAAAGTAGCTTCATCTACATTATCACCTACGCTGTTGATGTAGATGGAGAATAAAAGTGGGCCTAAAACAGAACCTTGAGGAACACCATTAGTGATGTTTAACCACTCAGAAGACAGTCCATCAAAGTGAACACATTGGGACCTTTCAGAGAGGCAGTTCTCAAACCACCCACTGCATGGCTGGACATGCCGATACTGAGTAGTCTCTGCTTTAAGATGAGATGATCGACGGTGTCAAACGCTTTGGACAGGTCAATAAACAGAGCTGCACAACTCTGCTTATTATCTAAAATAGTAGTAATGTAATTTACCACGTTCATCGTGGCAGTGATGGTGCTGCGCTGCTTTCTGAAGCCTGACTGATGCTCAGACAGGATGTCATTTATACATAAAAGCTCCTTTACCTGTTCACTCACTAGGCGTTCAAGAGCCTGAGCCAGAACTGACAACTTAGAGATTGGCCTATAGTTATTCAATAAGGTGGCCTCCCCTCCTTTTAGCAAAGGCAGGACATACGCTGACTTCCACAATTTTGGAATTGTGTTCGTGCTGAGGGAGAGGTTAAAAAGAGAAGTGAGAGGTGGAGCAATACAATCTGCAGCTATCTTTAAAAAGAAAGGCTCTACGTTGTTCGGGCCAGCCGGTTTCCTAGGATCTAACTTGGTTAAAGCTTCACGAACAACATCAACAGTAAAAGGGGTAAAACTGAAAGGGTTTTCCAGACCACTTTGTTCAGAGTCACAGACTGTAGTGTTCACAGAAGCAGAGTTAGTGACAGAATCAAACAGAGAACCGCAGGACACAAAATGCTCATTAAAGCAATTGAGCATAGAGGCCTGTCCGATATAGTCCCAGATGCTGTGGTAATGCACGGAGGTAGCTCATTACGGATATCGCCGGTGGATAACGATTTAATGGCTTTCCAACATTTTCCAGGATTATTCAGATTCTTTGTGGTAACTGACAGATAGTACTTTGATTTAGCACTTTTGATTTGAGAAGTGAATCTATTCCTTAGCTGCCTAAAACGTAGCCACTCTACCTCTGAGCCTGATTTCCTAGCCTGCACCCAGGCCTTGTTTCTCTCATGAAGGAGACTGGACAGCTCAGCAGAAACCCAAGGATTGTCTCGTCCCTTCACTCTAAATGTATGCAGGGTGCATGTTTATCAATGA
This sequence comes from Champsocephalus esox, assembly GCA_036324585.1. Lineage (NCBI taxonomy): Eukaryota > Metazoa > Chordata > Actinopteri > Perciformes > Channichthyidae > Champsocephalus > Champsocephalus esox. The sequence goes on along the minus strand of CM070482.1, from coordinate 3,056,915 downwards.
TCTCCATAAAACCAAGATACAAATAAGACCATGCGGTTTCTACATCAGCACACAGATCGATGTTTCCCCAATCAAACCCAAACAGATCATGCACAAAACCCTGCTCCACAAAATGTTTTTTGTCTCTCTTGATGATAATGCGAGGTTTAACCTTTTGGACCTTAGTGTCCCTAATTGTGGCTACAACACAGTGGTCACTCAGATCATTTGCAAATACTCCCACAGAAGAATATTTATGGGGAACATTAGTTAGAATGAGATCAATTAGGGAGGATTTATTAGGGGACTTAATGTTAGGGCGAGTAGGACTGTCCACAATCTGAGTAACATTCAGAGATACAAAGGTTTTTAAAATCCTCTGACACTGCAGTTAACCAGTCCCAGTTAAAATCTCCAAGCAACACTATCTCCTTGTCGTCTAGTTGTGATAAAAGATTAGCTAGTGAAGACAAGGAGTCTTTGACAGCTGAGGGGGGTCTGTAACAGCCCACGACCATGACCTGTTGACCCTTTGCCACTTCGATATTTAAGGCTAAAAATTCAAATTGCTTACTGATCGATTTGGAAACTAATGTGGTTACACTGAACTTATTCTTAACATAAATGGCAACGCCACCACCTTTATTAGGCCGGTCGGTACGATACACATTAAAACCATTTAAGGCAACATCAGAGGCCAAAATAGATTTGTTTAGCCATGTTTCTGATAAGACAATGACGTCAGCGTCAGTCGAGCTCGCCCAGATACGGACAACATCTAGTTTACCTAACAGACTGCGCACATTCAAGTGGATGAAACCCAACCCAGACCAAGCTTTAAAATCAGCAGGAGTAGCGATCTGACAACTACTACTGGGCAGACCAGGGTTAGGTTGTACATTTCCTGATAGTAATAACAACAACAAAAACAAACATCTTTTCCTCTTAAACAACACACATACATTGTTATCTAATTTAGAGTGTGATTAGAGCTTAAGAAGAAGTCCTGAAGAACCATCATCGCAGGAAAACAAAAAAGACAAACATGTTTTGTCGAGCAGATTGACTGTGACAAGGCAACCGGTAATTGTTTGAGCAACACATCCGAACCATTGCAGGGTATGCCCACTGCGGGTGGCAGAACAGACCTGAGTCCAGAAGTCTTCTCAGAATGACTAGAGATCTTCTCATCGTCCAAAACAGTTACCAGGCACAGCAGAATCCCGATATGGGCCATTTTCCCAGACCAGCACACAGTATCCGCGATGTTCCTGGAGCAAAATCAGCACAGCAGCAAAGGACAGACGAAAGCAGCAGCGTGGTATCCCGGGGTGAAAGCAGGCCTCTGCAACAGCAGAACCAGGACAGGTGGAAAGCAGGCCCCAGCCGTGGTGAATCCGCCTCTGCACAGCAGCACACGCCCGGCGGAAGCAGGCCAAGCCCGAAGCGTGGATCCACTTTGTCTCTCCGCGACGACTCCGGGGTAAAAACCTCTCCAGTGCAGCCTCTACAGGTGGGAGCAGGCCTCCGTAGATCGCAGATCGCAGATCGCAGGCAGCAACAGGTGGTGCCGCTCCGTCTCTTTTTACACAACCTTTAAAGTTTACAGAATGCATTGACAGACAAAGCCAGAGCGGCATACAAAAGCAAGAAGTTAAGATGAGCTCAGGGTGTCAGCTGACTCAAAGACATTGTGAAGAGATGACAAACAGAACAATAGATAGAAACAACACAATATGTTGTCAAAGGAATTAGAAGTGACTGATTATTATCCTCAGCAAGTCGCTCCATTACATTTCATTTTGGAGCCATGACGGCAAATATACCTGACCTGTAATTTAAAGGGGACCTATCATGCAAAAAGCACTTTGTGATGTCTTTTATACATAAATATGTTCCTCCTGTTGTCCTTTATTATTGCTGTAACATAATACTGTTTTTCATCTTCTTTGTTTTTAAATGTTTTATTTTGTTCAGTTTTTAGTGCACATTTTTTATTTTACTTAAAGGGGACCTATCATGCAAAATGCACTTGTTGATGTCTTTTATACATCCATGTGTCCCCGGTGTGTCGGGGAACTCACGCAGCGTCAGAAAATAAACCCTCTCTCTTTTCCTCCGTACCCACATCTCTAAAAACGAGGAACAACGGAGCTGATCCAGATTTGCGTTGCTATCAGAAACAATGCCCGACTGTTCTGGACGTAATATGGTCGGTGTTTACATTAGCATGGCTAACACTCAGAGCTAACCTGTGCTGGAGAGCATGTGTGTGAAGAAGCAGGAAGTAGAAAGGAACTCACCTTGTGGTGTAACCGGCAAGAGAGAAAGCCTTTGAGCTCCAGACTGTTTCAGATCCTTGATGATCCATGATATGGCGTTTCATCACGGCAGCGTTTAGTTTAGACGGTAGCTGCCGGGTCCCGCATGAGCTCAGACCCTCCTCTTTAAAGCTTTATCCCCGAATCAGCACTTTGGAAACAGGAAGTGAAACAGAGGGACATGAGGCGTGGCTAGAATGATGTGTTTGGTGTTTGGAGCAAAACACTTCATAGACATGATTTTTATATATTTTTGATATATCTGAAACCTGTGCTATTGCCTACAAATAGCATGATGGGTGACCTTTAAATAAATACCCCCTTCATATTTTTTCATTTATATTTTTATTGCATTCTTGTTACCTCTTTTTATGTTTTAATTCCTTTTTAATTTTATACATTTTCTCGTCTTATTTTCTTCTACCTTTTTTTTATCGTACTTTTTTAAATTTATTTTACTTCATTGAATTTGTTTAAAGTTTGATTTAAGTTTTTTTGACGTTTAAGTGCAAATCTGTGGGTTTTGGAAAGACTAAACAAGACATTTAGAGAAGTTGGACTTTTTGTTTCTTAGCCCATGTTTTCCTGCACATATAACGCATCAGCCATGTGATACAACATGCATTTCACTTTATCAGTAACTCCGGTCTTTTCTGGGCTCTGGTGCAGTTTCCTGGAGCGTTGAGAGCCCTCTTCTGCTCCTCGACAGCTGAACCGTGACTCTGTGTCACTCTGCAGACTCTCAGTGGAACCAACATATGATTCAAACCCAGTGTGTGCTGCATGCTTTCAATGCGTAACTCAAACCAATGCATTTCTACATTTGCATCTTATAATGTAATCACGGGTCATTTTGCCCATCGATGCTTTCTCATTCATCCCGTTATGAAAAAAAGGCTCCAGACATTTTGATTTCACGACAGCGTAGTAGTGTCTCTACTTTAAAGAGTTCTCTCCTGCTGATGATTCTGCGTTGAGACAACAAATAGTGATTCGATTTCTTCCGTTTTTATTTTTACACCTCATTGAATCACTGCTGACAGATCACACGTTCACTCGCCAATGTTTATTACAGGAAAATGAAACACTTCTCTTGGCCTCGACTTCTTCAACCAACACACAAACTTCTGCTGGTTCCACTCTGCTGTCAACAAGTAACTGAAACAAGATGCCGAATGACAAGGGGTGTCTTTAAAGAGTCCCATTTCTGCTTTTTGGGGGTTTTCCCTTAAGGTTTTAGTGCATGTAAATGGTCTGCAAAGGCTCAAATCACCTTCTTCCGGAACATAGTGACATCACTACGGAAAACTTGCTCTCCTATTGGCTAGCGCTCCAACATATTATACGTGATAGGCTAAGGGGCGGGACGTCTCTAAGTGGTGGACCAATCACAACAGAGCTGACCAGCTAACCAATCAGAGCAGACTGGGCTCTGGTTTCAGACAAGCTGAGGGTTAGGCTAGGTTTCTTCTGAGTGGTTGAACATTGCAAATGGTGTTCCTCAAGGTTCTGTTTTAGGCCCACTTTTATTCTCTATCTACATCAACAGCTTAGGGGATAATGAAGATGAAGCTACTTTACATTTCTATGCGGATGATACCGTGATGTTCTGTGCAGGTCCCTCATTCAGGAGGCTGGTGTTAAATTACAGGCTGTTTCTAACACTATTCAGACTCAGCTCTCTGAACTAAAGCTTCTTTTAAATGTGGATCAAACCAAGGTAACGCTCTTTTCTAAAGCTAAAAAGACACCAGAGCCTGTTTTAGATATTGTAACTATGCAAGGAACAAAACTTGAAGTGGTTACCTGTTATAAATACCTGGGTATCTGCTTGATGATTGTCTCTCTTTTAAACTTCAGGTCACTAACCTGCTTAAAAAGCTGAGGGTTAGGCTAGGCTTCTTCTCCAGGAACAAGTCCTGCTTCTCGCTTGAGGCCAGGAAAAGGCTCTGTGACCTTTGACCTGTGCTGGACTCTGGGGATCTGGTCTATATGAATGCACCGGCCCGTTGCCTGGTCCAGTTAGATGCTGCGTATCACTGCGCTCTGAGGTGTGTGACACACTGTAAAGCATTAACCCTTCACTGCACCCTGTATGCAAGGGCTGGTCTGCTTCACTAACTGTACGGAGGCTCAGTCACTGGTGCATTTTCATATACAAAGCCATGCTAGGGAAACTTCCATCTTATATCTGCTCCCTGATCTCACGGAGAATTGTAAGTGTCTGCTGCCTGAGATCGAATGCTGTGGTTTTATTAAATGAGCCAACTGCTAGGACTGTCTCAGGGAAGCAGCTTTTAGATGCAGCTCCTCTGTCTTGGAACAGTCTGCACATGAAATGGAAACTGAGCAATCTGGTGCCACTAAATGTTTTTAAAGCTCGGTTGGATGCTACTCAATCGGAAGCTGTTGGTACCTGCTCATGTGGATAGTTATTGTACATTGTAATCCCTGTAATGATGCTGTAAAATGTCCTTTTTGTAGTTCTGTTGTTTTATGTTTTTATGTTTCATGTGGAGCAGGTCTCCCTTGAAAAAGAGATCAATGATCTCAATGGATTCACCTGGATAAATAAAGGTTTGAAATGAAAATGAAATGAAAGAGGGTGAAAAGAGGTGCTGCAGCACAGGCAGTATGAGAACAATACAGATCTTTCTGAACATGGAGCATGGAGACATGTAGAGACACTGCATACTATTATTACATGGCTAAGTTGAATACTCGATTTTGATTGGTCAATTCGGACATTTCGGAGTGTTTTCTGGTGTTTATCGTGTTCAGGTAAATTCAAATGTCCTTTAGTGGGACAATTAAGATGACATTTACTGAATTATGTTCTTTGAGGAGTTATTAGCAAACAACCTGTTGGCGTTTTAAATTGAATGTTTTTACACAAAAATGAATGGAAAGTGCAGGAAATAATTAAAAAAGGTCCAAAACAACCCTGAATGACAAGTGTGTTATTGTATGTGTGTGTGTGTGTGTGTGTGTGTGTGTGTGTGTGTGTGTGTGTGTGTGTGTGTGTGTGTGTGTGTGTGTGTGTGTGTGTGTGTGTGTGTGTGTGTGTGTGTGTCAGGCTGAAGGGGGTCCCGGAGCAGATGGACCGGGGGGGTGCTGGACCTCCAGGAGCTCCGCAGGAACCTGGAGCTTGCAGCCGCCATGTTGGATTCTGTCTAGTCTGGAGTCTGGAGATGGGTCTGTGTGTGCGTGTGTGTGGGTCTGTGTGTGTGTGTGTGTGTGGGTCTGTGTGTGTGGGTATGTGTGTGTGCGTGTGTGTGTGTGGATCTGTGTGTGTGTGGGTCTGTGTGTGTGGGTCTGTGTGTGTGGGTCTGTGTGTGTGTGTGTGTGGGTCTGTGTGTGTGTGTGTGTGTGTGTGGGTCTGTGTGTGTGTGTGTGTGGGTCTGTGTGTGTGGGTCTGTGTGTGTGTGTGTGTGTGTGTGTGTGTGTGGGTCTGTGTGTTTGTGAGTGTGTGTGGTTCTGTGTGTGGGTCTCTGTGTGTGTGTGTGTGTGTCTGTGTGTGTGTGCGTGTGTGTGTGTGTGTGTGTGTGACCTTTATTTATCTCCCGTTTGATTGCATGAATTCCCTCCTGATGGAAACTAACCAATCAATGGAGTCTTTGCTGTTTGGAGGGAAATAAATACTCTCTCTCTCTCTCTCTCTCTCTCTCTCTCTTTTTGTGTCATCTTCTTGTTGCCGTGGTAACAGCCGAGCATTTCGATGCAGCAGCAAACTGTCTGCAGAACGACAGACGCAGATATCTGTCTATTTTTATTTATTTTTCACACATATAGCTCCATCTGTCACTTTGTGGATCTGATATTTCAGATTTTATTTTATATTTTCAAGTGTGTGCTGTTTTTACGAAGTAACCTCATAAATATAAAATGCTTGTTTGAAGATAGACGGAGGGTGAAATTAAAGTGAAAGTGAGAAAATGTGGGACGCATAGAGATCAATCAAGTGTTTGGTGAAGCGTAAAATACATCAGAAACGCACTGAGAAACAGTTCAGAGGCTGCGGAGACAAACAGAGTCAAATACCACATGTGTATTACGTTAGAGCAGAGTTTCTCAAAGTGGGGGGCGCAGAGGCATCCCAGGGGGGGCGCAGAGGCATGACAGGGGGGGCGCAGAGGCATGACAGGGGGGGCGCAGAGGCATGACAGGGGGGGCGCAGAGGCATGACAGGGGGGGCGCAGAGGCATGACAGGGGGGGGCGCAGAGGCATGACGGGGGGGCCGCAGAGGTATGACAGGGGGGGCGCAGAGGTATGACAGAGGGGGCGCAGAGGCATGACAGGGGGGCGCAGAAGCATGACAGGGGGGGCGCAGAGGCATGACGGGGGGGGCGCAGAGGCATGACAGGGGGGGCGCAGAGGCATGACGGGGGGCCGCAGAGGCATGACGGGGGGCCGCAGAGGTATGACGGGGGGGCGCAGAGGTATGACAGAGGGGGCGCAGAGGCATGACAGGGGGGCGCAGAGGCATGACAGGGGGAGCGCAGACGCATGACAGGGGGGACGCAGAGGCATGACAGGGGGGACGCAGAGGCAGGACAGGGGGGGGCGCAGAGGCATGACAGGGGGGTGCAAAGGCATGACAGGGGGGGCGCAAAGGCATGACAGGAGGGACGCAGAGGCAGGACAGGGGGGGGCGCAGAGGCATGACAGGGGGGTGCAAAGGCATGACAGGGGGGGCGCAAAGGCATGACAGGAGGGGCGCAGAGGCATGACAGGGGGGGGCGCAGAGGCATGACAGGGGGGCGCAGAGGCATGACAGGGGGGGGCGCAGAGGCAGGACAGGGGGCGCAGCATGACAGGGAGGGGCGCAGAGGCATGACAGGGGGGCGCAGAGGCGGGGGGGTCCCGACTTTGATTTTTCTCCAAAAAACAGAAAAGGTTTGAGAACCTCTGAGCTACCTAAAGTGCCAGAGGAGACGCCCCCGTGTCAAAGTGCATTTAGCGGTGTTCCAGAACGAGCTGCCTTTAACAAAAGTGGTCCGTCTGCGGTGGACTTCACAGTCTCCGCTGGTGTCTGACCTCGTGCAGCGTCCAGCGTGTTTCTGTGGATGAGTTCCCCTAAGGGAGGGGAGCAGTCCATGTACATTTCTTTGTATGTATTTCTGTGTGTTTGTGTTGCAGTAGCTCCATTACCACCCAGCTGTATTTCAATAGATGCTCTTCTTTCCTGCAGACCAGAGCTTCTGCTCTTCATGTAGGCGGTGTAGATTTAACCATAACAACGAGGCTGAGGTGATGCATCACAAAGCATGACAACATCTGGAGAAACTCTTCTTCACATGATCAGAAGTGATGGTGCTCATATGGAAATGTTACAGAGGCAAACTCAGTGAGCGACAGCCCCTTATTTGGTCATTATTATCCTAATATATTACATTTTTGTTAAATTATGTGTTTTTTATGATATTATTGCATTTGTTCATTTTGTCTTACCTTCACAGCATTT
>CM070482.1:2991650-3044150 GCA_036324585.1 Champsocephalus esox | reverse complement strand
TAGGTTGTAGATACGAGCATGGTTTTATATACTACCATGTTTAATCGTGTTTTATGCCGTTTGCCAAGGCTTGAGAAGTCGCTCGTAAAACCCAGGAGGTCTGGAAGCTAAGAACACCATGTATTTGGTAGATTTGGGAGCTGATATAACTCAACACATCGCTTTATTTCCTTTATTGCTGCGGGGGGTGGGGGGGGGGTGAGACGCGCAGGCTGCGGTGGAGACGCTGCGCAGCTGGAACGCAAAACTAAACAAAAATAAACATTAATTGACTCCACTCCGGGGGGACTCCCCGATACCTCACAGTCTCTCATCAAGGGGGGGGGGCTCCTGTCCCCGGCACAAACACACTGCCTGAGGAAGGCTGTGTTGTTTTTGTCATGAACCTTTTTCGGACCACTTATTTATTTATGTTGGTGACGATCCGCCCTCCATGCTGCTGCTCTGTTCAAACTGCATCCACCAAACAATGTGATTTATCTCCACCTCCCCACAATACCCAGAATCTGACACGGTGTGAGACGTCTGTTTTAGCTTTCTGTCCTCATGTCCTGCTCTCCTTCCTGCAGTCAGTCAGAATGAATGAATGGGCGTTTCTTTCACTATGTATAGGCACATCTGGGCGTTACGTGAAGCCCGCAAAAGCTGCGCCGCATTTCGAGTCGGTTGTGATTTATAAAGGGAAACGCAATGTTTTGTGAATCGGAAAATGTCGGAACATTTCTGTACCTATTTGTTTGCTTTGTTCTACGTAAGCAACCTTCCCACGTGAGTCCTACGCACGGCGTTACGAATGAGGCCCCTGGTCACTGAACACCTGGAAGACCCTAACGGAGCGTCCACACTACAGCTCCAAAAAACGCTTGGAGCTGGGCGTGTCTGGAGCTTGGGGATTTTATTCAAGCAACACGACCAACAACCAATCACATGAATCTCCCGCCCCCGACATTCAAAGCAAAAACCCCCGGGGATTTTATGCGAGCAATATATATATATATAAACTCCCCAAACAGGCGAAACCCTACCAGTTTCCCCCCACTGCCTCTGCCCACCTCCCTCCATGCTGGTTCCTCCGGTTTGTGTCCCGGTAGGTGAAGAGGGTCTGGTCATACACAACCGGGTGATTTGCTACGGCGATAGTTAGTTTCTCCTCCGACTTGTTTTGAAATATAGAAATGAACGGCGGGATATCTCTCCCAGCTTAGACGCGGTTTGATTGGCTACGGCTTCAGCTGTCAGATTTTGGGAAACGGGATTTGATTGGCTGGCGCTGGCTACTGACCGCTCTGCTACCCACAATTCAGTTCGGCGAAAAAGCGCGGCTACGTGACGTCACCCCATTGAAAGTGAATGGGCAGATTGGAGCAGATTGGAGCTTTCGACGCTGTCGACGCTGTAGTGTAGACGGGCCGTAAGGCATATGTACGCCTACTGTCTGTGGATTTCAGCTCGGCGTTAACACACTGCAGCCTCACCTCTCGCTTCAACAACTGACAAACATCAGTATAAATCCTTTTATCTTGAAATTGTATTTTTCGTTTCTAACCAATCGCACTCAGCAAGTCAGGGTCAACAATGCCCTCTCAGAGCCCGGACCATCAGTACAGGAGCCCCCAGGGTTGTGTGAGCTCCCCGGTCCTCTTCACACTGTACACAAACGACTAGACGAGAATCCACCCGGAGAATTATATAATCAAATTCTCAGATGATACAGCCATCCTTGACTTAATGTTCATCGGCGTATCGCTCTGACATAGAGAGATGTGTGCAGTGGTGTGATTTTAACCATCTGGTGCTGACTGTGAGGAAGACTGAGGAGACGGTGTGGGACCCAGAGGCAGTGGGGGACCTGAGGCCGGTGGTTATCCACAATGCACCCATAACTCAGGTCCTAGAAGTACCTCGGTGTCCATCTCTCAGGGGGTCAAACTCAATTTCATCCCGGGCCACATCAGCATTATGGTTGCACTCAAAGAGCCGATTGTAATTTTAATTATATATAAAATATACATATGTAAATATATAATATATAATATATATTAAGTAATGTATTATATTACATTGTTGCCCTGCATTGGATTATTATCAGTTCTGGTCAAATCTTCCTAAATAACCACGTCTGAGAAGTCGAGGGCAAATCATTGAAAGTAAATATTCAACAATTACAGCAATTGTATTGTATATTATATTCTTTGCAAGCTCTTGCGACCACATACAATTAGGTCGCGGGCCAGAGTTTGACACCCCTAGATAATACACTCAGCTGGAAGGCGCATGTTCAAGGTCTGCGCTCTAGACTTCAACAGCGGTTGTACTTTCTGCGTCGACCCCGGGCTTTCGGAGTCGACCAGAAGTTCATGTTCCTGCTCCACCATGCGGGGTTGGAGAGCACCACGAGGTGTCACTGCCTGGTACGGTGACTTGACACTGCAGTCAAAGTCACAGACCGCTCGCCCGGTACAGACTGCTATGAAAAGGCAGGCAGACAAAATGGTGTCTGATCCCACCCACATACTCCACCCAGGACTCCAGCTCCTACCTTCTGGTAGAAGATGCAGGGCTCCCAAGAGCCGGCTGAACCCTAAGCTCTCATCCCTACCTGTCCGTTAAGCTTCTTAACATTCACAGGAAATGAAATGTAGTCAAATGTCATGAAATGCACTTTTTAAATGTTGGCCATGAGGGTTGTGCAATCGGTCGCCATTGTCAGTATGTGCGTCTGTGTATTGTGTGTGTATATGTACATGTACGCGGAACTGCAGGACGGAGTCCAGAACACATGTCCTTACGGGGACAATAGAGTATATCGTATCGTACTATAATACAAAATACAAATAAAAACATGATAACAAGAACAATAACTAGAGACATAACTTTAATACTGGCAACTTCTAATTGTGGGAAATACGAAGACGTCTTTTAAAACTACAACTCCCAGTAGAGACGTGCCATAGATAGAGAACATGTTGCGAAACACAACAGCCAGCATGTGCAGTTCTGGAGGGGGTAATTCTCTAAAGCAACTCCTATGAGCTGCTCCGACCCTCGGGCCTGACGGGCTGCAAAGGTCCGACACTATACAATGAAACAAATCGATAAACACAAGGATCATTGTGTGTTATTGTTGAGTAAATAACAGTGTGGTTTAGAAAAGGATACAACATTAGAAGGAAGAAACGATGAAACAATACAGAGTTCAGTTTTCTGAGCCCCTGCTCTCCCCATAACCGACGGCAACACAAGTCCTACATTATTCAATTAAAATAAGGAAGTAAAAGCAGGAAGTGTGGCTCGATGTTGAGTTCGAAAAAGGTTGATGAACGCGGTGAGAACGGTCCCAACTCGCCTATTACCAACGTCCAGGGAGCTCTAGTCAATGGGACGCCCTGACAGTTGGAAATGGACGCTAAAGGGTCCCCACTGCGTTGGAGTGACGCCAAGGGACCCTGACATGACGTCACTACAGGACGAGGTGGGAGAGAGAATACGTTGATAAAAACACACACATATCAAAATGTTTGATTTGATTTGTTTAATATGTGGGTCTGTAAAGCATGTTGCTTTGTGCACGTCTGTGATGTGTGTGTGTGTGTGTGTATGTGTGTATCAGTAATGTGTGTGTGTGTGTCAGTAATGTGTTTCCCTGTAATGTGTTTATCAGTAATGTGTGTGTGTGTGTGTGTGTGTGTCAGTAATGTGTGTGTGTCAGTAATGTGTGTGTGTGTGTGTGTATGTGTCAGTAATGTGTGTGTGTCAGTATGTGTGTATCAGTGATGTGTGTGTGTGTGTGTGTGTGTGTGTGTGTGTGTGTGTCAGTATGTGTGTGTGTGTGTGTGTCAGTAATGTGTGTGTGTGTGTCAGTGTGTGTGTATCAGTAATGTGTGTGTGTCAGTAATGTGTGTGTGTCAGTATGTGTGTGTGTGTGTCAGTAATGTGTGTGTGTGTGTCAGTGTGTGTGTATCAGTAATGTGTGTGTCAGTATGTGTGCATCAGTAATGTGTGTGTGTCAGTATGTGTGTGTCAGTATGTGTGTATCAGTAATGTGTGTGTGTGTGTGTGTCAGTAATGTGTGTGTGTCAGTATGTGTGTGTGTCAGTAATGTGTGTGTGTCAGTATGTGTGTGTCAGTATGTGTGTGTGTGTCAGTAATATGTGTGTGTGTCAGTAATGTTTGTGTGTCAGTATGTGTGTGTCAGTAATGTGTGTGTGTGTCAGTAATGTGTGTGTGTGTATCAGTAATGTGTGTGTGTCAGTAATGTGTGTGTCAGTAATGTGTGTGTGTCAGTAATGTGTGTGTGTGTCAGTAATGTGTGTGTGTGTGTCAGTAATGTGTGTGTGTGTGTGTGTGTCAGTAATGTGTGTGTGTGTATGTGTGTGTGTCAGTAATGTGTGTGTGTGTGTCAGTAATGTGTGTGTGTGTCAGTATGTGTGTGTCAGTATGTGTGTGTGTGTCAGTAATATGTGTGTGTGTCAGTAATGTTTGTGTGTCAGTATGTGTGTGTGTCAGTAATGTGTGTGTGTGTCAGTATGTGTGTGTCAGTATGTGTGTGTGTGTCAGTAATATGTGTGTGTGTCAGTAATGTTTGTGTGTCAGTATGTGTGTGTCAGTAATGTGTGTGTGTGTCAGTAATGTGTGTGTGTGTGTCAGTAATGTGTGTATCAGTAATGTGTGTATCAGTAATGTGTGTGTGTCAGTAATGTGTGTGTGTCAGTATGTGTGTGTCAGTAATGTATGTGTGTGTGTCAGTAATGTGTGTGTGTGTGTCAGTAATGTGTGTGTGTCAGTAATGTGTGTGTGTCAGTAATGTGTGTAAAACAACATGTTTATCTTCTGGAGGAGACGCTGTGTGGGCGTTTGATTGACAGGAGGCGGGACATCAGGAAACAGATGGATGTGCTTGTGAACAGCAGCTGAGTGGGTTCCTGTCAGCAGGTGCAGACAGTATTCCTGCTCTCTGGTGATGCGTTCACTGACACGTGTTAAAGAGAGAACGTGTGCATCTCTATGGAGCACTGAACCGTTTCAAACGAGCGACAGAGAGAAATCCAGAGCGAAAGTCACTTGGTTGTACAAAAAAAATCACTATATTACAAACAAATATATTATAACATGTCAACAGAGACATTGCCGTGCACTTAAAACGTATATTGAAATTGTCCCTTTTTTTAAACCGATTTACTGACTGGTCTAAAAAAAGGTTTATGAAGTGGAGAGCTCTGCAGATTCAAAGATGTAGTGTTAGACAGGCTCGGCTCACAGTATTCAAAAGAACGAGATATTGCTCACACGATGTGCATTAATGCGATGCATGCTAATGAGATGGTTGAGAGTTAGATGTTGCTTTAGGCCCCGGCCACACGAGGACGACAACGGCTAAACGCATAGGATTAACGCAAGCGCAAACAAGCTTCCGTCCACACGCGATATTCACCGGATAGTGTCTGCCCACACGAGACCGCTCCGTCTAGCTCCAACCGCTGGAGAAGCTGCAGTACATGCCTGGAGCCTGTAGCGGCGCTGTAACTTCCTCCACCAAAGCAGCGAAGAAGAAGCATGGTTGTCATGGTTACCCTTCTGTTTATTTCCGCGGTGGGGGCCGAGGGAACCGGGCAGCGATTTTCGCCAGTCAACGTGTATTAAAGTTGAAATCTTCGACAAAATGATAAAAGTGCCGGTCAAAGGTCTTCTTTGTTATTTATTGAGCTTTAAAACAAATGAATAACGACTCTATATAATATAATAAAATACACGGAGCCTCTCTTTTCCCTCCCTCTCTTCGGACAGCGTCAGTGTCTGTCTCGTGCAGCAGCTGATCCAGTAATGAGTGACCCGGCCGACAGTAAAAATAAACATATTTATAACTAGTTTAGTTTGAGAGGTGTCTCCGTCCTGTCAGATTAGACTTCACTCGCGTTTAGGTCCATATCGAGAGAAAGATAAATAATCTGAATTCAGTGTGCAGTTTACTTTGACGCGGGGTGAGCAGCCGAGGTGGGGAGAGGCGGGGCTATTGCCTCATCATTATCATAGCGTACACACGGAGCCGTTGGACCCCCCAGAGCGTTGCGTATGCCGGTCTATCCACCTTGGGACCCGTTCTCGTTTCCGCAGTCGTTTAGTGCCGTATTGGGTCGTCCTCGTGTGGCCGAACGGTCTATTCTTTCACACACACATACGGGTTTTGGGCCGAGGGCGACACCGTACTTCCGGTATGCGCCATTTCACGTGAGGTGCAAGCATAATATCATAGTCTATTGCCTTAATCAATATAGTCAACTCTAAAATACCACATATATGCAATGGCATGATAATATTATTGTGACAAGTGGGGTGTCCACCTGGTGTTTCCAGAAGATAGACGCAGATGCAGACAAAATCGACCGAAGGCCACTTTCGAGAGTCGTTTTCCCAAACATCTGCAGGCAGTCTGTAAGGGCGATCCGACAACCCACACAGCTCTAGTTCACGCTGGTAACGACCTAGAGCACGCCCCTCAAGTCCAGAGATGTAATCCGAAGACATGCAGCGATTTCTTCGGTCGATAATTCAGAAAAAAAACCTAGTGCGCTCTGCCTGGCTACGCTAGCTAGCTGTTTACAAAACCTCCAGGATATTAGCACCTCCAGGAAAATGGCGTATTTATATATATATATATAAATATATAAATATGGCGCGCGTTGCATTGTGGTAGCTCGTGACGTCACTGTGTGTGAAAGAATATGACACTAAACAGTAACGCAAACGACCGTTTCCGTCCTCGTGTGGCCGGGGCCTCAGATTGAGTTCAACACAGACATCAGGGCAGGTTTCAGATGTTACGGCTCGCTGCTTAAAGTTCACAGGATGATTCTTTGTCTCTGACCTTTAAAGTCGTGTCCTCTCAGATCCCAGCGAACAAATATCAAACCAGAAGGAAGCTTTTGAGTTTCCAGAAACACTTTGCAGGTATCATTTCTTTGTGGAAGTTTCTCCCTGCAGCTCTCTGTCGGCTCAGACCGTGCTTTCCAGTTTCCGGCTACTTTTCAGTGAGCAGGTATAAATAGTTTTGGGTGGGCGAGTTCAGGGCGGATTTTCTGTCTGGAATCTGAGTGCCGACACTCGCTGTGACAGAGAGAACAGCTGCGGAGGAAATGACTTCCTGTGGACCCACTTTGGGACGAGGTATCTGCAGCGCGATGAGAACAGCGTGAAGCGAATGGCTCTCATTAAAACAGCTACAATTGCTCTCCTCCTGCAGACACCGCTCACAAAGTCATCGCTGTGTGAGGACAGGCGGACAATTGTAGTATATAGTGCCGCGCACATATACCATCAGGACGTTAGTGATGGGGTGCGGCGGCGGAGTGATAGGGGTGTATGCAAGCCCGCATCTAGGAGTGATCGATGTGGGTCTTTGCTGTAGACCTGTCAAGCAATAAAGATGCATCATACACAGGTCTACGGACACCTCGTTACTCTCCATGACCTGCGGTCAACTAAATAGCCTAAAGGACTATTACATGGTGTCAGAAGTCGGTCCAGTTCGTCACTTTGCCGGAGCTAAACAGATGAAAGTTTTGGTTAGCCTAAAGCTAACAGGTGCGGTCCCCAGAGAGCGGGAGTCGCAATTTTTTTGAAAGAAAGAAAAAGAGAGAGATGGATCGATTGGAATTACCATCTCCACTGGTACTCAGTGGCAACTTGGGAGAAAACTGGCGACGATGGGAACAACGCTTCCAAATCTACATGACCGCGAGTGGTGCAGACGGTAAGGACAGGAAGATTAAAGTGGCCATACTGCTGCATGCACTAGGAGAGGAGGCTCTTGAAGTTTACAACACGCTAGACATCGCACATGGTGAAGATGAAGGTGAAGAAGAAGATGAACAGACTGTTAAGGATATTCTAGCAGCATTCAGAGCCTATTGTCTGCCTAAGAAGAACACAGTGTTTGAGAGACATCAGTTTTGGGCACATCCTATGTCAGGTAACACCACGATTGAGAAATATGTGACAGAGCTCAAGCAAAAGAGCAAGGATTGTGAATTTCATACCACAGAAAATGACATGATCAGAGACAAGATTGTGTTTAGTATGAATGACCAGAGACTGAAAGAGAGACTTTTAAGAGAACCTAATCTCACATTAGAAAGGGCCATAGACACCTGCAGAGCTGCTGAGACGGCCAAAGTTCAAATGCTAGCTATGAATGCAGCAGCCCAGGAGATGTCTGTACTTGCAGTGCACAAGAACAGTCGACAAGGACAAAAGACACGCACACTGCCTGTACAACGTACACAAGACATAGGACAAAGGCATGAAACATGCACACAATGTGGTAAATCACACCAGCCAAGACAGTGTCCAGCGTACGGAGTATCCTGCCGTAATTGTGGAAAACAGAATCACTATGCAACAATGTGTAAGTCAGCTAAAGCCCAACATCACAAGACAGCACATGATGTTTCTCCGGAAATAGACACCCTATATGTTGGGACAGTGAACATCGATCAGCTGAAGTCTAAAGCTGACAAGTCGTGGCATTCTAATGTAAACGTTGACTGCATGTGTGTGAAGTTTAAGTTGGACACAGGAGCAGAGGCCAACGTCCTGCCACTGAAAGTATTCACAGCGATGACCCGAAAAGCCAGACGTGAAAGAAGAACACACCTCAAACTGCAGCCTACAAAGACAGTGCTGGTGGCCTATGGAGGGAGGAGATTGAAGCCGGAAGGGGTGGTAACACTCAAATGCTCCACTCCCAAAACACAGGCAAGTCTGACATTTTATGTTTCCAGGCACTCATCAATTCCCATGTGAGGAAACGAGGCATGTGAAGAACTGCGCCTGGTGGAAAGAGTGGACATTGACTCGATAGAAGTGAAACATCCCACAACAAAAGAGGAGCTCAGCTCAGCACCCAACTGTCTTTCAGGGTCTAGGTGAGTTTGCTGGAGAATATCACATCCACACTGACCCCAAGGCCACGCCTGTCATACATGGCTGTAGGAAGATACCACTGGCAGTAATGGACAGACTGAGAGACACTCTCGATGACTTGTTACAAGCTGATGTGATCGTACAGGTGACTGAGCCCACACCATGGGTTAGTAGCCTGGTGATCACAGAAAAGAAAGACTTGGATCCCAGTGACTTAAACAAAGCTATTCTCAGGCAGCACTACTCCATTCCAACGAGCGATGAAGTTCTGTGCGAACTAGCTGGTAAGAAACTTTTCACAGTGCTGGATGAAAAAGATGGATATTGGCAAATAAAGCTCGATAAAGAGTCCTCCCTACTGTGCACATTGAACACACCATGGGGGAGATACCGCTTTAAACGTCTTCCATTTGGGATCAAGTCAGCAAGTGAGGTTTTCCAGCAACGCAACTGTGAGACATTTGGAGACATCCAAGGGATCCACATCGTTGCAGATGACATGATAATTGCTGCATCGTCAGAGAAAGAACACGATGAGATATTACAGAAAGTGATAGCCAGAGCAAAGGAGGCTAATGTAAAGTTCAACAAAGACAAGATACAGTACAAGGTGAGCAGTGTCAGCTACACGGGCCATACTGTCACTTCAGAGGGTGTTAAAGCAGACAGCGCTAAGATCAAGGCTATCACAGGCATGCCAACACCAACTGACAAAACAGGACTGCAGCGATTGCTGGGCATGGTGAAATACCTAGCTCAGTACATCCCAGGTGAGGCCACCATATCAGCACCACTGAGACAGTTGTTGAGAAAAGACAGTGTGTGGCTGTGGCAGCACGAACACGATGAAGCAGTCAAACAACTGAAAGATGCTCTCATTACAGCTCCTGTACTCAGTTACTATGACCCAAAGAAACAGCTCATCATACAGGCAGATGCATCCAAAGATGGTTTGGGAGCATGTCTAATGCACGAGGGCCACCCAATTGCCTATGCATCAAGAGCACTAACACAAACAGAAAAGAACTATGCTCAAATAGAAAAGGAACTGTTAGCAATTGTCTTCTCTGTTAAGAGGTTCCATCAGTACGTGTACGGATTGAAAGTGGATGTGCAGTCAGACCACAAACCTCTTGGAGCAGCTCCTTCCAGACTCCAACGGATGCTCCTCCAGCTGCAGCGATATGACTTGAATGTCATCTACACACCAGGTAAAGACCTACTGATTGCAGACACACTCTCACGAGCTGTCACACATGATGAACACTCAACAGTTGATGACATCACAGATGAGAAAGTTGTCTGGAGCCAACAGACGCTTTGAGCACTGAGATGCTGCAAAAGCTCAAAAGTGGAACAGCTAATGATGAAATACTACAGCTGCTGCAGGAAACACACAGACAGGGCTGGCCACGACACAGAAAACAAGTACACACTAAACTGGTTCAATACTGGCCTATCAGACATACTCTGTCAGTAATAGATGAGATAATGTTTGCAGGTGACACGATAATCCTCCCGAGCACGATGAGAAGTGACATGCTGCAAACATTACATGTGGCTCATCAAGGAATGCAGCGGACAAAAGCACTGGTACTGGCCAGGTATGTCAAGAGAGAGAGAACACATGGTGGAGAGGTGTGGGACATGTCAGCAGTGCCCAGACACCAGAGGGAGCCTCTGATCTCACACGACATTCCTGAGCTTCCTTGGCTCAAAATAGGGGCTGACATCTTTGAAATAAAAGGACAATCATTCCTATTGATGGTCGACTACCTGTCGAAATATCCTGAGGTGCTTAACATTAATGACAAGACATCACATACTGTCATTAAGAACATGAAATCAGTCTTCTCCAGGATAGGAATACCAAAAGAGATAGTGTGTGACCATCAGAGTTGGGTGTAACGCGTTACAAAGTAACTCGTTACTGTAATTATATTACTTTGTCTGTAACGGAGTAGTGTAACGCGCTACTTTTATAATTCAGTAATCACACTACAGTTACTAACATTGCACCGACACGCGTTACTTCGTTACTTTCTAAAATCAGTCATAATCAAACCTCAACAAACACCTGCAAAGAACACATGCTAAGGTTAAGCTAACGCACATAGCTGTTGTTTATTTATTACACACGTAGTCTGTTCTTCTTCTCTGTTTTCCGGTTGTTGCCTGTTTTGAATGACGAATACACACTACCGCCGCCTGCTGGTAAGGAGAGTTATTGCCACTCACGCATGTACGTGCTCGGCTGCGGTGTGCTCTAGTCTGGCTCCAGTGCAACACATGGCCAACACGCAGGAGAACACGCTGATGCAACAGCGTGAGCAGAGATAGACTGCGCAACATATACAGATAGCAGGAGACAGAGGACAGCCATGGTCAGATAGCAGGAGACAGAGGACAGCCATGGTCAGATAGCAGGAGACAGAGGACAGCCACGGTCAGATAGGAAAACATTCAGGAGCTATCTGGATCAGTCTTATGCGACAATGGAAACTGAACTAAACAGAACATTTTAAACTTTAGCAGTCTGCGTGATCTGCCTGCAGGGAGGGGCGGGCCGGCCCTGGGAGTAAAGTAACGAGTAAAGTAACGAGTAAAGTAACAAATTACTTTATGTAGAGAGTAACGAAGTAGTGTAATATATTACTTTTTTTTAAAGTAATATGTAATGTGTAATATATTACTTTTTTTTAGTAACGACCCCATCTCTGGTGACCATGTCCCATTCGCGAGTCAAGAAATGAGGAACTTTGCAGAATCATGGGGCATAAAACTCACTCATTCCAGCCCAGGCTCTGCACAGTCCATGGTCTGGCTGAAAGGACCGTACACACTGTTACACATGTTCTTAAAAAGAGCACAACTAACGAACACAGACCCTCATCGTGCCCTGCTCATCCTGAGAAACACACCTGTAACAGGCATGCAATACTCACCCGCACAAATGCTCATGGGGAGAGTGCTAAGGAGCACCCTTACCGAGCTCCACCGTGATGCTTCAGCCTGCTGTGCCTAAGGATGTTCACTCGACTCTCGAGAATCTACAGAGGAGGCAGCAGCAGTATTATGACAGAGGAACGAGGCCGCTTCCTGAGCTGCAACCAGGAAGTACTGTTCACATGGAAACTGAACAGGGTTGGCGTCCAGCTTTGGTTGCTGCACAGAGAGGTGAGCCACGTTCCTATGATGTTGTCACATCTTCAGGTCAGCACTACAGGCGCAACAGGAGACACCTGAGGCAGAACACCACACGACGCCCAAATGGACCCAGAACCTGACTGACCTGAAGACAATCAACTGTGCACGCCAGATGCAGACACGTCAGAGACTGTTCAATGTGAAATGTCATCACCGCAGAGCACAAGAAGAACCAGATGTGGCCGACTTATTCGACCACCTGAGAGATACAAAGATGTCCTAATTAGCTCAGGCTAAAGGTTGTGCTCAGACAGAGTTTATGTTCAAATCCTTTCTCTGTTTGCTAGAGAAAAGTAAGGTGTGTTGTTGATGTGAGGATGCTGGAGTGATACACACTGATTCCAAGTTGACATGTTAATGTTCATACAAAATATAATTTCATATATTCGCATGTTAACACGTGAACAATGTTAATATTGAGACCGTTATAGAATGTTTACTTCAGCAAATGTTATATGCAACTTTCATTGTAAGAAAGGAGGATGTAGTATATAGTGCCGCGCACATATACCATCAGGACGTTAGTGATGGGGTGCGGCGGCGGAGTGATAGGGGTGTATGCAAGCCCGCATCTAGGAGTGATCGATGTGGGTCTTGGCTGTAGACCTGTCAAGCAATAAAGATGCATCATACAAAGGTCTACGGATACCTCATTATTCTCCATGACCTGCGGTCAACTAAATAGCCTAAAGGACTATTACAACAATGAAGGGAAATGAAACAATACGGAGACGTGGTGCCCGTTAATGGAGAACCGCAGGGCACAAAACACATCGCATGTTTATCAGCTGCTGAGTGAGAGCGGGGCGCGAGACAAAATGACAAAAAACACATTTCATTTTCTTGTTTACAACCAAACTAAACATGTTTTTAACTGGCACATAGAAATCTGCTCGGTGCATGGGTCATCCGGAGTCATACCTGTTATTTAAACATTCACTTTACGATACGTATCCACTTTGAGAAGAGGCATCTGCAGCGCGATGAGACGGAGAACACCACGGAGGAGAAGAAGAATAGCTCAACCCATCCCGTGTCTGAGGTGAGCTGCACGATGAGCGGGAATCGACAACAACAACATATCCTGACAGGGATTGCAGCCGAGCGAGAGATGCTCCCCCTCGACGTGAGACGGGATTACAAAATCAATGTTATATTTTCCGGTTTGCAACGAAATTAAATCGATGTTTTAATGATAGTGTGATAGCTATCTGTTTGAAGTCTTCCTCAGCTAAAGATAGGCACTGGCATATGTTCAATCAATGTTTTGCTTGTTGTCATATTAGTTAGTTTTGTAACATCTTATATTCAATAGTTTACTTGACAAAAATGCCCCAAAGTATTTTAAATACAGGAATCACATATGACTCTCGATCAAACTCGAGGCCCGGGGGCCAAATCAGGCCCGCGGTGGATTTAATTTCGGCCCGCAGGATAATTTCTAATCACTGTTAGATCTGGCCCGCCGGTATATAGCACCTTCCCTCCATCCTGAGGGGCTCCTCCGCTCAGAGCCGGACCCCACACATCGATGACCTTGAGCCCAAACATTGATGACCTTGCTCTACCAGGAAGCTACTGCAAATATCAGTCCAATTAAAGAAGTTTGTTATTTTAGAGTTTGCAACTAAAATAGATGTTGTGTTTCATTGCAAGCTGACAAAGACAGTATGCAAATGGACTGCTGCGAAGAGAGTCCTTTGGGTGCACTATTCTGTTGAAGTGGCTTATTCTGAGTACCTGGAGTCAATCAGTCAGTCAATCAATCAATCAATCAACCAATCAATCAGTCAGTCAACCAATCAGTCAGTCAATCAACCAATCAATCAATCAATCAATCAGTCAGTCAATCAATCAATCAGTCAGTCAACCAATCAATCAGTCAGTCAACCAATCAATCAGTCAGTCAACCAATCAATCAGTCAGTCAATCAATCAACCAATCAATCAGTCAGTCAATCAATCAATCAGTCAGTCAACCAATCAATCAGTCAGTCAATCAATCAACCAATCAATCAATCAATCAATGTTTATTTATAGCCCAATATCACAACTGTTACATTTGTCTCAGTGGTCTTCACAGTGTGTACAGAATATCAGTATGACAATACCACACCCTCTGTCCTCAGACCCTCTGTCCTCAGACCCTCTGTCCTTAGACCCTCTGTCCTCAGACCCTCTGTCCTCAGACCCTCTGTCCTCAGACCCTCTGTCATTAGGCCCTCTGTCCTCAGACCCTCTGTCCTTAGTCCCTCTGTCCTTAGACCCTCTGTCCTCAGACCCTGTGTCTTTAGACCCTCTGTCTTCAGACCCTCTGTCCTTAGACCCTCTGTCCTTACACCCTCTGTCCTTAGACCCTCTGTCCCCAGACCCTCTGTCCTCAGACCCTCTATCCTCAGACCCTCTGCCCTTAGACCCTCTGTCCTTAGACCCTCTGTCCTCAGACCCTCTGTCCTCAGACCCTCTGTCCTTAGACCCTCTGTCCTTAGACCCTCTGTCCTCAGACCCTCTGTCTTTAGACCCTCTGTCCTAGACCCTCTGTCCTAGACCCGTGTCCTCTGACCCTCTGTCCTTAGACCCTCTGTCCTTAGACCCTGTGTCCTTAGACCCTCTGACCTCAGACCCTCGTCCTCAGACCCTCTGTCCTTAGACCCTCTGACCTCAGACCCTCTGACCTCAGACCCTCTGTCCTTAGACCCTCTGTCCTCAGACCCTCTGTCCTTAGATCCTCTGTCCTCAGACCCTCACATCGTACAAGGAAACCCTTCCAGAGAAACCCCACAGTTTAAGGGAACATGGAGAACCCTCAGGGAGAGCAGCAGAGGAGGATCCTCTCCAGGACGGACAGACGTGTGGTAGATGCCGTGTGTAAATTGAAAAGATAATACAATCAGCATCCGTATTGGAAGTGCACATCGCACATCTGCTCATTCATCCAAACACAGGATTAGACCTTTAGTTGATGTCCAGGATATCTTTGGTAGAGAACTTTTAATTTCCTACTCTCTATCCGAGGAGCACGTTAGTTTGAATATACACTCAGTTGCGGATAATAGAGTCCGTCTTGTTACAAGTCGTGCAATAGATCCTTTGTTCACGTTGACAAAGTTGTCTTTGTAAAACCGTTAGCGGTTCTGCCCGTTCCCTTCCCACCCCGTGTCTTCACGATGGATCCCTGAACGCCTTGCACACAAAGCAAGTACGGAGCCATTATGGCTTCGTCTTGAGTAAACACAAGGTTTCCTTCTTTGGAATATTGACTTCCAATATGTTGAGCCGTGTTTAAAGGGTTAACGGGATTCACTCCTCGATGCTTCTGCCAATACAGCCAGAGATTACAGAGCCGCATGCGAAGGGAAACGTAACGTTTGATTCTACAAAAACATCTTCTGCCTTTTCTTTGAAAGGCCAGAGACTTGTTGCCTGACCTCTGGAGAGGAAACGTCTTTTCAGAGAGCGGCCACACCCTGGCCTTCGTTGACACACCTGTACTCAAGTCTCGCTTCTGAACGTGTTTCAATGCATGCTTTTGTTATCTGGTGTACTGCCTTCTTTTAGCACCTTTCTAAAACCCTTCTTCTTTAACCCTAACCCTACTGCCAGGTGAGTGATCAATATAGTTCTACCTTTCCCTATATACCTGTTATAATACAAGACAACTATGGGATGCAGTGGAGGAGAAATATAAAGTCAGTCTGTGGATATAAGTGTGGTTTTTCATTAGTTTCTTTTTGTCCTATCGGTTTTGTCTAAATGTATTTATGCTGCTTTGTTATATATGCATTGATGTACAGCACTTTGGTCAACTGTGTTGTTTTTAAATGTGCTATATAAATAAAGTTGGATTGGATAAAGCAGCAGCAAATGGAAATACTCAATTAAGTACAAATACCCCAAAATTGTACTCAGTTACTTTCCACCACGGATTACTTCTACTGCATTTTGTGATTTGTCTTCTAATGTGTGTGTGTGTGTGTGTGTGTGTGTGTGTGGTGTGTGTGTGTGTGTGGTGTGTGTGTGTCAGGCTGAAGGGGGTCCTGGAGCAGATGGACCGGGGGGTGCTGGACCTCCAGGAGCTCCGCAGGAACCTGGAGCTCGCAGCCGCCATGTTGGATTCTGTCTACACCGACGAGACCAAGTAGGACGGATTATTAATGAATGAATTATGACATGGATGGATGGATGAATTATTAATGAATGGATGGATGAATTATTACATGGACGGATGGATGAATTATTACATGGACGGATGGATGAATTATGACATGGATGGACGGATGGATGAATTATGACATGGACGGATGGATGAATTATGACATGGATGAATGGATGAATTATGACATGGATGGACGGATGGATGACTGACTGCTGTGTTCGTCCTCCAGGCGTCTGTTGGACACGGAGGACGAGCTCAGCGACTTCCAGGCGGAGTCTGTGCCCAGCGAGGTCCGTGATTGGCTGGCCTGCACCTTCACCAGGAAGATGGGCGTGGCCAAGCGTCGCCCCGAGGAGAAGCCGAGGTTCAGGAGCATCGTGCACGCAGTGCAGGCTGGGATATTCGTAGAAAGGTAAGAAGACACGAGGAAAGCTAAAACACGAGTCGTGGGGTTAGTGGATTCCACTTCAAAAGTAAATAAATAGTTTTTTACCTCAACTTATTTTAGTTAGTTTACAGCTCATTTGATAAGTCGGTCAAAACATGTAACTTACAAATGTAATGATTTGGTTGCTTCAACTTCATTTAGTTGTTAAAGGTGAAAGCTAAGGATGTTAGCATGCTGAGCTAATTGAGTGAATCAGATGGAACTCGGATTAACTCAATCATCGATTCAATTGGAAACACTTAAAAAGTCATTGTTACCTCCATTTATTTAAGTAGAGCCGGTCTATTTGATTTTTTAAGTATATACACGAACTCACACATTCATGCATTCACACACAACCTCACAAATAAAGATCTCTGAGCCAAATGATAGCCTCCGTGCAAAGAAAAACACATCCGCCGAAAGACGTGGGAACTTTAGTTGATCGACCGAAACACAGCTTAAAAAAGTCAACAAAGAAATTCAATAGTTGCAAAAAAAAGGATTATTATGTATTTATTTCAACGAGGACCGTGCACATACAAGAGAAGAGATGAGCTGTGCCAGAGTGCAGCGAACAGCTCATCTGCAGTCCACAGATTTTCAAGATATGGAAGAGAAATGTACTTTTGCCACTTTATGTGTCATGTGAACTTTCCACGTACAGCCCATGTTTTAGACGTTAAGGAGACAAAGACGTGCATCGTGTTTTATATCTGAAGCTTGCAGAGCAGAGCAGGATTTCTACATGAATCATCTGAACCAAAGTAAACCCAGAGGAGAGTGTCTGCGCCGCCATCTGTGAGAGCAACACATCCAGCCTCCACAAGACTTCACACCTCTGCACACATATATATTATATGTTTGAAAATCTGGCCAAAAGAATATGTAAATGCCTGTTCCGTGCACTTTGAGTCTGGGTCCGTGTCATGGGTTTCTCCCTTCTGCTAAACGAGAACATTTGAGACATTATTTCCTTCGGACTCTGTGTCCTTCGCTTGTTTGTGTTATTCATGTTTGAATGTAAGCTCTATGGAGAAATGGAGAATACGTGGAGTTCGGGAGAATAGACTCTGCTGCACACACCTGTTTCTAACATGGTTATTAAATTAGTGGCTATCAGCCCGCACGATGTAGGTCTGCTACTCGTGTATGGTGCTGTCGTTGAAGCAGGACAAAAGGCTGAAGACATGTGAAGAAGTAAAAAGAGCTGGAAACCTTTAAAGTCCAGGTTGGCAACAGGTGGCCCGCGGCCCGTTGGTGGCCCGCCCGCAAGAATATTTGGCCAGGACAATTATTTTGAGAATACAAATAAAATATAATAAAAATGTTTTTTTTACAGTATCGGGCCGACAGTCGCACACAGGCTATCATGTCCGAATAGAGAATCTACCTACACCTGAAGAATGCTTATTGTGCTTGTATCCATGTTGAGAGTGAATGCCACACAGCACAGGCACGATCTGGCAGCGGGTACATAGTGGCAGATGGTGGATCGATAAGTAGCAGGGCGGCCGTGGGGCTGAAATAGCCAACATGCGGTTTGTGGTTTAAAAAGAACACCAGCTCACTAAATCATTCAAACGTAATGTTTACTAGTATCAAAACATTGACAACAAAATCGGAGAAGCCGCTTGATCATGGAGGGCGAGGGGTGGCGGTGCATATGCTGCCACCCCCAAATGCTATTGTTAACTTATAAAGCATTACATGTTGGTTTGGGACCCCAATATATGTCTGACATGTTGCCCCGAGCCCCCCAGAGCTCGAGATGATCCGCGGCGGGCTTACTCATTGTTCCCCGGCTCAGAACCAAACGCTCCGAAGCTGCGTTTAGTTTGTATGCTCCCCACAAATGGAATAACCTTCCAGAAAGCCTGAGGTCTTTTAAGTCGAGGCTAAAAACACTACTGTGTACAGCTGCGTACCCAGAAGCCTTTTAACTTGTTTTAGCACTTACCGTATTTACAATGTCGTTTTAAAACTATTTTATATCTCATTCGCATTGTTTTTATGAAACTGTTATTCCATTATGTTTATGTATTGTGTTCCTCTCTGTTCTATATGTGTTAATGATCATGTAAAGCACTTTGAATTGCCTCTGAAATGTGCTATATATATAAACGCACCGTACCTACCTTACCTTACCCCAGCTGCCCCCCAGCTGGCAGCTTTGTTTTGAAAGAAACATTTTTGCTCATCGGACATGTATGAGAGAAAACCCCTAATGTCCGAGTGCAAGTGAATGCAGCATAAGATGCGAGCCTTGTAACCCGGCCCTGGCGCGAGCGTGGCAAAGTGATTGACGGCCATTTCATTTGAACGGGACGGCGCAAAGCGAGAAGCAGTCTGTTAAAATACAGATAATGGCCCTGGCTTTTAACCTGGGGACTGACATGGGGCGAGAGAGGATGAGCCTCCCTTTGGGCAGGTCTAGCCAGAGGCCTTTGATTATGTTCAGGACCGCCATCTAGTGGCTCAGAAAGACATTGTCCCAAGGCCGAACTTACTTGCCGACCCCTGGCCTAGAGTGTGTTCAAAACATCAGGGAATGAAAAAGTGGAAAGGCAAGAAGGAAGTCATGAAGGAACCAATGAGTTGCATGTGGAAGCAGTAAGAAATGAACTTAGGAGGTAACGATATGGGAGGACACAAGGAGACATAGAGGAGGATAGAAGTCGAAAGAATGAGGAGGTATTGGAGGAAAGTGGTGAAAGAGGAAGAGTGGTGGAGAGTCAAATGAGCAGATAGGAAAGGAAGGAGCAGGTAAGAAGAGGTTGTTAGAGCACACGAGGAGGTACAGGAAGGAAAGGAAGCTGCGTGGTGCATTATAATGACAGCATAATAAGACCTGTGGCCTTCAGAGCCAGTCCCTCTGAAACAGAACAGACTCTTTCAGACGTGCAGTTATTTTGATCTGCAGCAGAAAGCATCCGGGCCGAGCTCCCCGCAGATGAGATTACGAGGAGAGACGGGAAGTGTAACGACGTTAGAGAGACGGAGATCACGTGGGGACCACACTATCAGCTGCTGAGGCTTAATGACACATGAAATACAAAAAAGAAACTAAAACATTTAAATATCGTATATTTTGCACCGCTCTCATAACACACGGTTACCATGGCGACCACAGCCCATACTGGTCGCACAGTGGATGGGTTAGGGGTTATGTATGCACCAGAGTGTGAGATCTGTGCATGTTAATTCAACTGTGCATAATACGGCACTGCATATATTTTAATCTTTTAACCCTCGTGTGCACGCTCATATATATAAATATGTTTATTTGATGTGTAATACTACGATAATACTTCTTATGTCAAGTGTTCATATATGTTTTATTTATTCACACATTTATTTCCAGTCAAACACTGTGCAACTGGTCCGAAACCCATTTAGTGTTCCAATTCAGATTCTCATCGATAACTGTGTGTGTGTGTGTGTGTGTGTGTGTGTGTGTGTGTGTGTGTGTGTGTGTGTGTGTGTGTGTGTGTGTGTGTGTGTGTGTGTGTGTGTGTGTGTGTGTGTGTGTGTGTGTGTGTGTACAGGATGTACAGACGGACCTCCAACATGGCCGGCCTCACCTACCCCCCCCGTGGCTCTGACAGCTCTGAAGGTAAACACAAGTTACATATTCACTGTTTACTAAATATGTGTTGTCCTTTTCGTATCGGCTCCTTCTTTGTAGAGACACTTTGATCTTTGAAGAAACTTGAAAGGGAAGAGAGACGAAGACAAGAGAAATACATGAAGACTGGTTAAAAAAGTTGAAGGAAAGTGTTGACGGGAAGTTAAGGAAGGTAGGAAGGAAGGAAGGAAGGAAAGAGGGCGTTCGAGGTGGAAATAAAAATGGAAGAGGTAGGAATAATACAAAGGAGATGAAGCGAAGAGTGAAGGAGTGAAGGAGGCAGAGAAGGACAAGTTGAAGACCAAATTCAGGATGAAAGGAGTTAGGAAAGGAGGAGAAAAGGGAGGAACGAAAGCTGGGAAGGTTGGACACCAAAAGGACGAGAACGGGAAGGATATAAGGAGAGGAAACAAGAAAATGGAGGAGGAGGCAGAGAAGGAAGAATTGTAGAAGGATGAATAGGACGAAAGGAGGAGGTAGGAAAGTAGGAGGTAGGAAAGGAGGATGTAGGGAAGGAGGATGTAGGAATAATACAAAAGAGATACAGTGAAGAGTGAAGGAGAGAAGGACAAGTTGGACACCACACAAAAGGGTGAATAGGAGGAAAGGAGGTAGGAAAGGAGGTGAGAAGAGAGGAAAGTAAGCTGGAAAGGACGAGAAAGGGAAAGATATAAGGAGAGGAACAAGGTAGTGAGATGAGTAAGGATGATAGAGGTGGAGAGAGAAAGATGTCCTTTGATAATAAATGATGTTCCTGAACACATTACCCTCGGCAGCCATTGCTCCTTCCTCCTTCCTCCTTCCTCCTTCCTCCTTCAGGAACAACAGGATCAGATTTGTGTGGAAACGGATTCTATAATCCATTTAGCTGAACATGTTATTAGGACCTAATGAATAATAGATATGCCGTCTCCTCTTCTTCTGTTGAGCAATCCTTATAATGACGCTGCCCCCTGCTGGCAGAGAGGCTGCATTGCACCGAGGACCCGCACCTTTTGGGGCATGCTGTGTTTCTGTGGTGTCTGCTCTTCTTTGTCTCTCCCTGGTGATCTCGCTGCTCTTTGAGGCCCGGTTTGCATCGGTTGATGGTTTTATAGCATCTCTTATTGGTTGTTTAGCGTCTGTATAGTTGATTTTTAAACTTTGTTCATGTAATTTGTATTTGTTTGTGGTTGTGTTGCATCGTTATTTCAAACCTCAGAGCCCTCCAGAGCTCTTCCAGCATTAGTTTTGCATCTTATTTTGTATCTTGCAGCATTAAGTGAACCTTTTCGATTGTCTTCCATTTCTCGTTGGTATTATTGTGCGTCTCTTTGCGGTCGTTTGCTCGACTTCCCAACGGCTAACGCTAGGAGTTGTCCTTCAGGAGTCAGTCCATGCCAACACCGATGAGACGCGCGCGGTGTTGGTGTTTCCGTCTCAAGCTACATGGCATTAACATGTGAACGTCCCTGTGGTTTCGCAGGAGGTGGATCACTGGTCCTTTGACGTGTTCTCCTTCCACGAGGCGACCGGAGACCACGCTCTGAAGTTCCTGGTTTACGACCTTTTGAATCGCTATGACCTCATCAACAGGTTCAGGGTACACGCACCTTCTTCTGCTGACACCTGGGGAGACACATGTTTCAAATGTTCTGCTTGCATATTTACCTGCATTCAGCTTCCGTGCGGACTGATCGCTCCCGTCTGATTGGATGTAAACACACATGCTAATTAGATAGATAGTGCTGTCTGTACTCTCTTTACTCCTATAACACCTGAACTCTGTGTACTCTCTATAATACTCTGTGTACTCTCCGTGTACTCTGTGTAATACTCCATGTACTCCCTGTCCCCAGATCCCAGTGCAGGCTCTGGTTCAGTTCGTGGAGGCTCTGGAGAGCGGCTACAGTAAACACAGGAACCCGTATCACAACCTGACACACGCTGCAGACGTTACTCAGACCGCCCACTGTCTGATGCTGCACACGGGACTGATGGTACACACACACACACACACACACACACACACACACACACACACACACGCGCACACACACACACACACACACACAGAGACACACACACACACGCACATGCACGCACGCGTGCACGCACGCACGCACACACAGTTCGATGTCCTCAAACTCGTGTTTATAAATGCAACTGTCTAATTCTAAGTGTGATATCTGTGGATAATGATATCATTCGTGTGTGTGTGTGTGTGTGTGTGTGTGTGTGTGTGTGTGTGTGTGTGTGTGTGTGTGTGTGTGTGTGTGTGTGGTGTGTGTGTGTGTGTGTGTGTGTGTGTGTG
The DNA here is from genome assembly GCA_036324585.1 of Champsocephalus esox. Taxonomy (NCBI): domain Eukaryota; kingdom Metazoa; phylum Chordata; class Actinopteri; order Perciformes; family Channichthyidae; genus Champsocephalus; species Champsocephalus esox. The sequence goes on along the minus strand of CM070482.1, from coordinate 3,021,521 downwards.
TGTGTGTGTGTGTGTGTGGTGTGTGTGTGTGTGTGTGTGTGTGTGTGTGTGTGTGTGTGTGCAGCACTGGCTCAGTGAGCTGGAGATCCTGGCGATGGTTTTCGCTGCAGCGATTCACGACTTTGAACACACCGGAACCACCAACAACTTCCACATCCACACCAGGCACTGGATACAGCTCGTGTTTAAATGGATATATTTATTTTAACTAACTAATATTTATATTGAAATTGGACGTTGTTCTTTATCTCATAAACCGTAAATATCTTTATTTCATTGTTAATATAACTATAATACTTCTTATGTTTGGTTTGAATATTTTTTTATTTATTTACTATTTTATTTTCAGTAAGAAACAGAGCAACTGGTGCGAAAGCCATTTAGTATTCCAATTCAGATTCTGATTGATAACTACGTGGTGTGGTGTGTGGTGTGTGTGGTGGTGTGTCAGGTCGGAGGTTGCGATCCTCTATAACGACCGCTCTATTCTGGAGAATCATCACGTGAGCGCCGCCTACAGACTGATGGCCGAGGACGACATGAACATCCTGGTGAACCTGAACAAGGACGACTGGAGGTACACACACACACGCACGCGCACACACACACACACACACACACACACACACACACACACAGTTAACTTGTGATGGTCTGCAGGGAGCTCCGTGCTCTGGTGATAGAGATGGTGATGTCCACAGACATGTCGTGTCACTTCCAGCAGATCAAGACGATGAAGACGGCTCTGACGCAGACGCTCAGGTCAGTGAACCAAATCAAAGGTGCTATCGTCATGTGCTCAAAGCTGCAGACATAGCAATGCAATTCTTCTGACCTGAGCTCCTCCAGCAAGGCAACATATATAATACAATACAAAATAATAAATAGTGCAAGAAGTCTGTATACATGTACATAGAATATGATATGTACAAGAACAGAATATTAAATTAAATACAAAATAAAGCAAAGATATCTTGTTTTGACATTAGAGAGATCTTCACTTCATTCAGAATCCAAACACCTTTTTAAGGTAGATGATTATAATAATAATAATAATAATAATAATAATAATAATAATAATAATAATTCATTCTATTTAGAGCACATGTGTCAAACTCGAGGCCCGGGGGCCAAATCAGGTCCGTGGTGGATTTAATTTCGGCCCGCAGGATAATTTCTAATTCCTATTAGATCTGGCCCGCCCGGTATATTGCACTCACACCTTCCCTCCATCCTGAGGGGCTCCTCCGCTCAGAGCCGGACCCCAAACATTGATGACCTTGCCTCCTGATGAGACGCCAACTATCTGAGCTAGCATCCCAGAGCAGCACACTGACTTCAAAGGATGCTTCCTTCTGCTCTTTCTCTCACGACAGCAGGGCATGTTTGGTTTCTCTCTGAGGGGAATAGTTTTGTTGAAGCCGTTGTTGGCCTGTGGGGAAATGTACTCATCAGAAATGAAGCTGCAGATAGAGCCATGAGAAATGAATGCAGCTGATTATTTAATATTTAATGTAGTTTTTATAGGCAACCATTGAAACGTTGTTTAGTTCCAGGTTTAATATGTGCAATGAGCTTTTCCAGAGTGCAGCATTTGACACTGTTGACCATCGCATCATGTGTCGGCGACTCCAGGAGGTGGGAATCGCTGCCAAGGCTCTGGACTTTTTCCACTCGTACCTCACAGGAAGACAGGAATATGTCCGTCTTGGAAAAAGCACCTCCGACATACACTGTGTCACCTCTGGTGTACCCCAAGGGTCAGTCCTTGGGCCACTGCTATTTTTAATTTACATGTTGCCCCTGGGACAACTACTGAGGAGCCATAACATCAGCTTCCACACATATGCTGATGACACACAGATGTATTTCCAAACTGCCCCGGATAGAGCTTTGTGAAGCACCTTGAGATAAGGTTTGTCTTTAAAGTGTGCTATATAAATCAAATGTATTATTATTATTATTATTATTATTATTTCAATAAGTTCTGCAATAAACATTGAACCAGTCCGGCCCTCCACTAGTACCCTTTTTTTTTATTTTGGCCCACTGTGTATTTGAGTTTCACACCCCTGATGTAGAGGCACCCTTCAAAGCACCCAAGGACACCTAACAATTCATAAAATATTCGAAGGAAAGGTTTAAGACAGTACAAACGGACCGTAAAAGCGCATTATATTTATATTAAAAGTATTGTTATTATCTTAATCAGGCTCATTAAGACGTGATCAGTGCAGATTGCGCTGCAGATCACCAGTGGGAGGAAACATACGCTGCTCCAGACTCTGAGTTTCTGTCGGGATTCACAGGAATAATTCTGAAGCTGAGTCCGACACCCCCCCCGGACACAAAGCGAGTCATGCCTGGACTGGAGCACTGTCCCCATCCTGTCCCCAGTGTTCTGCTCGTGTTGTTAAAGTAGTGTACGCTGCACGCTGTGAGCAAAATACAACATAAAAGGCTAACACTGCCACCCTTCCTCTTCCTTCATTTATAATTAGTTTCTGATTCATTAAACCCAAAACCTTTTCGGGTCGAATGAGAAGCTGTTGATCTTATTGCCCCGTCGGAAACATCAATAGTCATCTGTCAAATCCAGAGGACGCTGAGAACATGAATAACATCCATATGATATGCAATATGACGTTTCTAACGTGCAAACATTTAACATCAATATTTAAGATAACTTTGCGTGTGCAGAATATCTGTCGCATGATGTGCAATATGTCTTTGTGTTCTGGTTGTGTTGGTAATGTACGCTGCACACTGCGAGCGACATACAGGCAAACATAACAAGCTACCTTTAAGGCAAAATCACCCTTTTAAATAACCTCAAACAACAACATCACATTTTAAAGTAAATGTTTGATATGTTTTTCAGATGTAACCTTTTCGCCATACATGTGCACCTTTTGTTTAACATGCACGTGCACAAAACATTTCTAAGATGCAGAATATCTTTTTCGAAATGCATGAAAAGCAATATTTTTTTTGATGTATTATTATTTTATTTATCATCCATGTGCAATATTTAACTTGAAACATGCACGTGCATTAAAACTCTTTAAAACGAATCTGCAATACACCTTTCTTTATCCATGTGCAATACACATATTTAATCATCATCTGTTATGAACTTGGATACACACGGACTCAGATGCACGACCCGCGAGCCAGAGATAAAGGATAAGTGATATACTTTATTTGCCAAAAGGATATGGAAAAAAGATAACGGCACTCTTAACGAGGCGACAACAAATAGGTCCCACTCAGGCTCAAGAAACATCGCTCACAATGTGAGGAACACACAGGAACAAGGCGCGTGGCAAGATAAGCAAATGCTGATGCGCAGAGTTCTGGCACGAGGACAGGACGAACTGACAACAAGCAGAGGGAGACCGGGGAAGTTAAGCAGGAGATGACTGGGCACCGGTGAACACAATCAGGGGCGGGGCTGGCGCTGATAGCGCGGGGGAAACACACAAGTCAAGGAACCTGGAATGAGACGTAACACGTGAGTATCAAAACAAAACAGGAAGTGAAAGACAATACGAGACCAAACAACAACATGACATGTGACTCAACACTTTTGACGGTACACAACAACATGTGCAATACTCCTTTTCCAATACTCTCTCCGTTTGCAATATTATGTGTCTCTCTCCTGACTTTACTTGACTTACATCTCATTATTTATTGCACTGCTTGCTTGTTTGTCCCTCAGTCTGGACAAAGTGAAGGTGTTGTCTCTGATGCTCCACGCTGCAGACATCAGTCACCCCGCTAAAGCCTGGCCGCTGCACTACCGCTGGACCCACAGCCTGATGGAGGAGTTCTTCAGACAGGTCACTATTATAAGATATATAATAATATATATAATAGCTCACGACAGGCCGTGGTATATGCTCATGATATCACAGCTAAGGGGCGTGGTTCGGCCCGACGCGAACAACGAACAAGAAAGCAGTGGAGAAGTAACGGGGCAGAAACCCTCCTTTGTACACAGCGGTCCAGACAGAGACATATATTCAGGCAGTTTGCTTTTCAGCCCAACGGTATACTGGTTTTCGCAGACGCGGAGGGATATTGACTTGTTGTGAAAAGTAACTTACAATTCTACCCGTGGTATACGCTCAGTATATCACGGCTAAGAACCAATCAGATTGCTTGATTTGACTTGTCCGTTTTATAAATATAGATATATATGGACTGTACTTAAGTACGCACTTGAGCTGCTTGCACTTTGCTAGAGTGTTATAATGCTGCTCTCTAGTTGTACTCCACTTGGGAACTACACCAGGTTTTTCTTTTGATTTACAATATCTTGCCAATGACATAGCTTGTCCAGCTTTGCTTTGCTGTCACGTTCAAGCAGTAACATGTGGATGTACATATCACACAGTTGTTTTGATCACACCATATTTATAATGTACTGTTTCTCACCAGGGAGATAAAGAGGTGGAGCTCGGCCTTCCCTTTTCTCCTCTCTGTGACCGCAAAGCCACCATGATCGCCCAATCACAGATCGGTAAGAAGATCAATAATTCAACAGGCTGTCAGTGTGTGGTAACTTTGCGACCCCTGCTGGTGGTCTGAAGAACTGAGGAGAGGAATGGGTTGGATGTTCACCTGGTAAAAAGCAGAGTAACTAATGTTGAAATCTCCCTGGTCCCCGGCTTGAGCTTCAGCCTCAGGATCCACGTGTCTGTGATCCTCTCCAGAAGGGAAGTAGCATCACATACAGAGACTAGTTCCTGAGCAGTGTCCTTCACATGCTGATATCCAAGAGAGGGAGTCACACAGTCACAAGATGGAGGAATACCGGTTGTCATGTACAAAATACTGATGTTGGCTTTTTAAAAAAAATCCTAAAATGCTGACTTTTCTCAAAATCTCCCTGGTCCCCGGCTTGAGCTTCAGCCTCAGGATCCACGTGTCTGTGATCCTCTCCAGAAGGGAAGGAGTCATCACATACAGAGACTAGTTCCTGAGCAGTGTCCTTCACATGCTGATATCAAGAGAGGGAGTCATCACATACAGAGACTAGTCCCTGAGCAGTGTCCTTCACATGCTGATATCAAGAGAGGGAGTCATCACATACAGAGACTAGTCCCTGAGCAGTGTCCTTCACATGCTGATATCAAGAGAGGGAGTCATCACATACAGAGACTAGTTCCTGAGCAGTGTCCTTCACATGCTGATATCCAAGAGAGGGAGTCATCACATACAGAGACTAGTCCCTGAGCAGTGTCCTTCACATGCTGATATCAAGAGAGGGAGTCATCACATACAGAGACTAGTTCCTGAGCAGTGTCCTTCACATGCTGATATCCAAGAAAGGGAGTCATCACATACAGAGATTAGTTCCTGAGCAGTGTCCTTCACATGCTGATATCCAAGAGAGGGAGTCATCACATACAGAGATTAGTTCCTGAGCAGTGTCCTTCACATGCTGATATCAAGAGAGGGAGTCATCACATACAGAGACTAGTTCCTGAGCAGTGTCCTTCACATGCTGATATCAAGAGAGGGAGTTACACAGTCACAAGATGGAGGAACAGAAAGCAGTATCAATGTTTACTTCAGATTCACGTCAGAAATGAGCATGCTTGATGTCTCTCTCCATAGAGGCTGAGTCATCATGTTCATCACATAGCTATCATCTGCCTCAAGCAGTCCTGATGCTCTTCTGGGTCATCTCACATCCTGTCATGCTCACAGCTACCGTTGGGATACCTCTGTTAGCATGCTGCTCTCACATTGGAGGAGGACGTTCAGTGTTTTCCCAACAGTTATCATTTCCTTCTATCTTCTGTACCCTTCTCTCATGTTTCAGGTTTCATCGACTTCATCGTGGAGCCGACTTTCAGCGTTCTGATCGACACGACGGAGAAAGTGATTGGTCCTCTGATCGAAGAGGACAGGAAGGCAAGAGAGACGGGGACCAGGAGGTCGAGGTAATACAACGATTAACAAATACAAGTTAACACAGTTCTAGTACGAGAAGAACACTTTATCCACAAGTGTAACAGACGTGAGGTTGGGTATTGGAAACAGGATCTGCGCTGGAGCAGGTTTCCCCCTCAATGCTTGGACTGTAACAAAACTCTCATCAAATAAAGAGCCACTAAACTTATCGCCAATACCAGTACTGATCGACATGAGTACACTCCTTTTTCCCAAATTGAAAAATCTAAAACATCTCTGTTTTTAGAAGTGATTTAGATTTGTAATTGAAAGTTCCCATGACAGGAAAATAGATCATTTGTATCCTGTATGTATTGTGCTAGTCGTCACCTACAGTATATGCTATACACCACGAGTTAATTGTCTAATTCTATTGGACAGAATGTAGTTAATGTGACATTAACTACCTCCCCTGGTTCCCCATTGGTCCAGTCTCACAGGAAGTGGTTCCGTTACCGTGGAGGCAGTGCAGAGACACAGCAGCAGTCGCCATGGGAACAGCAATGACGGACAGCTGGACTTCTCTCTGACGGCCATCAACCTGCCGGCTATGAAGCAAAACCTGTCGGACGTGATCGGGAGCAACAAGGACCGCTGGAAAGAGCTGTCTGTGCACGGTACACACACACACACACACGCACATACGCACACACACACACACACACACACACACACACAGTGGTGGACAGTAACTACAATTTGTAGGTACTTTTCGGTACCACACTACATTAATCTGACATCATTATTGTACAAAATTATCGACATATAATTGACCATGTATTATTTGTAGGTGAAGATCACATTTAGTTATCCTGTATGTACGAACTAAATCAAGTGTTAATAAGGCTTATAATTAACATGTAATTAACATTACGTTTTATTTGGAATTTATATGTATATTTGACCTTTTTAGAACTTTTTCATGCTAATATATCAGTACTTTTAATAAAGAAAACTTTAAACGCAGTATTTTTTTCACATATCTTCGTCAGACAAACACTATAGGAAATCATGAGTTTGAATCTCTGTCTGTAAGTCATACCTGTATGCTGTCCAGCCATCATCTTTTAAAAATGCATCACCGTTTCTCGACATGTAAATTATCCCTGTATTCCCTGGTTTAGACGCTGGGTTTGAACACAGTACGTTTCATTCCTGAAAACAGGTGTAAATTGCTCACATCTGGGTGCCTGCTTTGATGTGCGACAGTCATTAGTCTAATTAGTGTTGACTTCCCGGCTTCAGAGGAGTGTTGAACGGAAACATGTGGCTGATTTCTCATCATCAAACAATACCAAATGACTGTCAGCGCCCCAATTTGGTCCAGACGGAAATATCTCAACAACTATTGGATGGATTGCCAAGAAACTTTATGGAGATACTTCAGGGATAATCCTGCAGACCTTTCCCTGCTTCATGACTGCTTTGTGTGTGAGTGAAATCTCTTGACATGTAGTTGATGGATAGCTGTGACATTTGGGGGAGATGATCTACTTTAAGGATACACTTTAATGACGTTAGTGATCCCTAACATTTCCCCTAGCACCATCGTCACATATGACCAAATACATGAGGAACTAATGACATTTAAAAAATTCACAACGTGTCTTTTAACCAAATACTAAAATCACATATAAATGTAAATGAAATGTTCTTAAACAAGTGTTCCTGTGTTTTGAACAGAGCTGGCCAGTAAGGAGAAGGCAGACAAAGAGGAAGAGCAGTCCAACGTCAACTCAGACGTTCAATCAAATGCCTCGCCCAGTCACAGTGTCCCTGATGGACAAACGACGGACCAATCACAGGAGGGCTCCCCGCCTGATGAAGAGAGGCAGGACCACACGCCTCCTGTCCACCTGACATACAACGGTACGAAAGGGACATCGTAAAATAACGTTTCCTAAAATGTGACTGTATTCAAAACCGCTTACTATATAAGTTGAGTGTGTCCAACAATACACACTCAACATTGTGACAGATATGAGTGTTTTCAAATACAGCCTCTCCATAGGGTGGTGCAGTGATTTATTTTTTTTGCAGGCCAAATCTTAAGTTTGCATCTGCCCTTTGTAAAAAGCCAACAGATTGTGTGATTTTGGATTATGTCAGAAAATAATATCTGTGTCAAACAAACGTTTATGATACTTACACGTTTTGTACAGCAGGATAATCTCCGCTAAGCTAAAGGCGGCTAATGTTAGGCTCTAAAGGAACTACAGCACGGTCACATGACTTCACGTCACCACCGCTAAGCTAAAGGCGGGTAATGTTAGACTATAAAGGAACTACGGCACGGTCACATGACTTCACGTCACCACCGCTAAGCTAAAGGTGGCTAATGTTGGGCTATAAAGGAACTACAGCACGGTCACATGACTTCACGTCGTCACCGCTAAGCTAAAGGAGGCTAATGTTGGGCTATAAAGGAACTACAGCACGGTCACATGACTTCAAGTCACCACCGCTAAGCTAAAGGTGGCTAATGTTGGGCTATAAAGGAACTACAGCACGGTCACATGACTTCACGTCACCACCGCTAAGCTAAAGGCGGCTAATGTTGGGCTATAAAGGAACTACAGCACGGTCACATGACTACACGTATCCACCGCTAAGCTAAAGGCGGCTAATGTTAGACAATAAAGGAACTACGGCACGGTCACATGACTTCACGTCACCACCGCTAAGCTAAAGGTGGCTAATGTTGGGCTATAGAGGAACTACAGCACGGTCACATGACTTCACGTCACCACCGCTAAGCTAAAGGTGGCTAATGTTGGGCTATAAAGGAACTACAGCACGGTCACATGACTTCACGTCACCACCGCTAAGCTAAAGGCGGCTAATGTTGGGCTATAAAGGAACTACAGCACGGTCACATGACTTCACTTGGTCTTTACTGATGTACTTTATGTCTTTGATCACTTTCAAGTCTTCTTTAAGGCATCTAACAAACACATTTCATGTTTTTGTGGTTGCAGGGGCGGGGCTAGCGGAGGAGAAAGAGGACGAGGAGGAAGTGCCTGAAAAAGCCTGATGGCTTCACGTAGAAAATGGATATGTGTGTGGCGGATCACCTCAAGTGCGGTGCAGTGACGGCAAGAGTTTGGACTTGTGTGTTTTAAACACAGCAGTGACTCAGCGGCCCCTCGGCGGCCCCCTAAAGAAGGAGCTTATGTTTACAACCGACCATGAATAAAAAAATGCATTCAAAGTGACGACATTCATCAGATTAAAGCTTCTTAGCAGCTTCGTGGTCCATTCACTGTGGTGAAAGTGTTTTATGGTTGTACTACTAGAGGCTCAGAGGAACAATGTCTGTGAAAGTGAAATGTCAATATTTGAATGTAAATAAAAACAGACGGGTGGAAAACCAAAGAGCGTCCAGTGGCTGTTCATGGCAGGTTAAAGATCTCTGTTCATGGAGCCGTTAGGGAGAAGCCGAGCACAGCGACCGGTGTGTGTTTATAATCCTCTTATAATATGTTTAGAGAGTGACGGGTGATTTCTGCTTTGATTTAATGCTCAACTGATCAAGCATGTGTTCCTGGCCACGTCCCAATAAGTGATGTCAAATAATAATCTGTATTTCCTTTAGGATATAGGAGTTGTTGTTAGCTTTGGTCAGATTGGATAGATTTCCATTAAGCTACCGTAATTCACAACACATTTTCAAAGACACAGATACAGATGATCCGACAGTATTTTTTTCCTCTCCTCTCGTTAAAAACAACAATATTGTTAGATAATCACGCTGACTTTCTGTGCATTTATCCAATAAAATATGGTTTTAAGAGATCAAGAATACTTTTTTTGGCTCAAATTGCCGCGGTTACAGTAGTTAGCTAGCTTGCAACTTTATCGTTTGTGTTGTCAAATCATTACAGACTGCTCAATAAACCCTACACAAATTAACATTGGCTTATTTTGGGCACAAGTATAGTGGTACGTTTATTAAGTAGTACACATTATTTGTATAATGCAAGTTTCACCAAAGTAGCCGCTATCGCTAACGTTACGTATATGGTGGCTATCAACGTTATCATTAAGAGTAGCTATCCTTCCAGACCGCTCAATCTACCCTGTCAAATTAATGGTGGCTTCTTTTCAACGGCAGTATAGCCATTTATCAAACTGTGACAAAAATACACAATAACATATACAAATATAATAGATGTATTTGTGTGGTGCTGTGTTCACTGAAGCAAATGCTATTGCTAGCGCCAAGATGACAGTCGTATTGCTTTTTGTCACACTTCTTATTTTTTTTAAATAGCAAATATAAACGGGAGTAGGCAAATCGAGACACATGTCATTCATTACCTGTACCTGTTGTAAATGGTAAATGGACTGTACTTATATAGCGCTTTATCCAGTCTTTAAGACCCCTCAAAGCGCTTTACATGCTACATGTCATTCACCCATTCACACAGAGCAGTGTATGTCACTCTAGGAACTAACACGCATACACATTGACACACCGTTGGCCATCGGGAGCAACTCGGGCGTGGTGGCGAAGTCGATAGGGACTTGGCTTGGGAACTGGAAGGTCACCAGTTCAAGTCCCGGCAAGACCAAGTGCTACCGAGGTGTCCCTGAGCAAGGCACCGTTCCCCACACTGCTCCCCGGGCGCCGTTCAAAATGGCAGCACACTGCTCCTAACACTAGGATGGGTTGAACGCAGAGAAACAATTTCCCCACGAGGATTAATAAAAGTCCATCTTATCTTAAGTATCTTGCCCAAGGATACATCGACATATTGGCTGCACGGGCTGGGATCGAACCCACAACCTTCTGGTGGAAAGACGACCGCACTCCCTCGCAGCCACGGTCGCCCTGTTGTGACATCACTGATGGGGGCGTGGCTAGATGTTTGCAGCAGCAGTGAATCAGTGCGGATTTTACATTAAACTATTTTAAAGGACGTTTCTTTTTCCTACAACATGAGTCGTCTTGCTGTACGTTTGGCCAGTATACCCATAGGCCAGCATATTGTACTCTACAGTCTAACCCATCTCCGTAGAAACCGGTAAACAAACACAAGAATGTTCCTTTAAATTCCCACAATCTTAGTGTTTCTTATTTTTTTCTACTGACTGTGAAAATAGAACCACAACAGCTGAAACTCTTTAGATCCTCTGAGCACCGTGTTCGTTAATGCTGTGTGTGTGTGTGTGTGTGTGTGTGTGTGTGTGTGGGTGTGTGTGTGTGTGGACTGTACAGCTCTTTTCATTATATATTATATTAAACATTCAGAACTCTGGTCCACTGCTGTTTTCATTTTAAAGTAGAGACACTACACACTGTTATACACCTGAACATCAGCTGGAGAGGACTCTTTAAAGTAGAGACACTACATACTGATATACACCTGAACATCAGCAGGAGAGGACTCTTTAAAGTAGAGACACTACATACTGATATACACCTGAACATCAGCAGGAGAGGACTCTTTAAAGTAGAGACACTACATACTGATATACACCTGAACATCAGCAGGAGAGGACTCTTTAAAGTAGAGACACTACATACTGATATACACCTGAACATCAGCAGGAGAGGACTCTTTAAAGTAGAGACACTACACACTGATATACACCTGAACATCAGCAGGAGAGGACTCTTTAAAGTAGAGACACTACATACTGATATACACCTGAACATCAGCAGGAGAGGACTCTTTAAAGTAGAGACACTACATACTGATATACACCTGAACATCAGCAGGAGAGGACTCTTTAAAGTAGAGACACTACATACTGATATACACCTGAACATCAGCAGGAGAGGACTCTTTAAAGTAGAGACACTACATACTGATATACACCTGAACATCAGCAGGAGAGGACTCTTTAAAGTAGAGACACTACATACTGATATACACCTGAACATCAGCAGGAGAGGACTCTTTAAAGTAGAGACACTACATACTGATATACACCTGCACATCAGCAGGAGAGGACTCTTTAAAGTAGAGACACTACATACTGATATACACCTGAACATCAGCAGGAGAGGACTCTTTAAAGTAGAGACACTACATACTGATATACACCTGAACATCAGCAGGAGAGGACTCTTTAAAGTAGAGACACTACATACTGATATACACCTGAACATCAGCAGGAGAGGACTCTTTAAAGTAGAGACACTACATACTGATATACACCTGAACATCAGCAGGAGAGGACTCTTTAAAGTAGAGACACTACATACTGATATACACCTGAACATCAGCAGGAGAGGACTCTTTAAAGTAGAGACACTACATACTGATATACACCTGAACATCAGCAGGAGAGGACTCTTTAAAGTAGAGACACTACATACTGATATACACCTGAACATCAGCAGGAGAGGACTCTTTAAAGTAGAGACACTACATACTGATATACACCTGAACATCAGCAGGAGAGGACTCTTTAAAGTAGAGACACTACATACTGATATACACCTGAACATCAGCAGGAGAGGACTCTTTAAAGTAGAGACACTACATACTGATATACACCTGAACATCAGCAGGAGAGGACTCTTTAAAGTAGAGACATACATACTGATATACACCTGAACATCAGCAGGAGAGGACTCTTTAAAGTAGAGACACTACATACTGATATACACCTGAACATCAGCAGGAAGGACTCTTTAAAGTAGAGACACTACACACTGATATACACCTGAACATCAGCAGGAGAGGACTCTTTAAAGTAGAGACACTACATACTGATATACACCTGAACATCAGCAGGAAGGACTCTTTAAAGTAGAGACTCTACATACTGATATACACCTGAACATCAGCAGGAGAGGACTCTTTAAAGTAGAGACACTACACACTGATATACACCTGAACATCAGCAGGAGAGGACTCTTCAAAGTAGAGACGCTACATACTGATATACACCTGAACATCAGCAGGAGAGGACTCTTTAAAGTAGAGACACTACACACTGATATACACCTGAACATCAGCAGGAGAGGACTCTTTAAAGTAGAGACACTACATACTGATATACACCTGAACATCAGCAGGAGAGGACTCTTTAAAGTAGAGACACTACATACTGATATACACCTGAACATCAGCAGGAGAGGACTCTTTAAAGTAGAGACACTACATACTGATATACACCTGAACATCAGCAGGAGAGGACTCTTTAAAGTAGAGACACTACATACTGATATTCACCTGAACATCAGCAGGAGAGGACTCTTTAAAGTAGAGACACTACGTACTGACATACACCTGAACATCAGCAAGAGAGGACTCTTTAAAGTAGAGACACTACATACTGACATACACCTGCACATCAGCAGGAGAGGACTCTTTAAAGTAGAGACACTACATACTGATATACACCTGAACATCAGCAGGAGAGGACTCTTTAAAGTAGAGACACTACGTACTGACATACACCTGAACATCAGCAAGAGAGGACTCTTTAAAGTAGAGACACTACATACTGATATACACCTGCACATCAGCAGGAGAGGACTCTTTAAAGTAGAGACACTACATACTGATATACACCTGAACATCAGCAGGAGAGGACTCTTTAAAGTAGAGACTCTACATACTGATATACACCTGAACATCAGCAGGAGAGGACTCTTTAAAGTAGAGACAATACATACTGATATACACCTGAACATCAGCAGGAGAGGACTCTTTAAAGTAGAGACACTACATACTGATATACACCTGAACATCAGCAGGAGAGGACTCTTTAAAGTAGAGACACTACATACTGATATACACCTGAACATCAGCAGGAGAGGACTCTTTAAAGTAGAGACATACATACTGATATACACCTGAACATCAGCAGGAGAGGACTCTTTAAAGTAGAGACACTACATACTGATATACACCTGAACATCAGCAGGAGAGGACTCTTTAAAGTAGAGACATTACATACTGATATACACCTGAACATCAGCAGGAGAGGACTCTTTAAAGTAGAGACACTACATACTGATATACACCTGAACATCAGCAGGAAGGACTCTTTAAAGTAGAGACACTACACACTGATATACACCTGAACATCAGCAGGAGAGGACTCTTTAAAGTAGAGACACTACATACTGATATACACCTGAACATCAGCAGGAAGGACTCTTTAAAGTAGAGACTCTACATACGGATATACACCTGACCATCAGCAGAATAATTTGCTACCAAATGTATGTAAATATTGGTTGTACTGTAAATACACGCCACCAGATGGCAACGGTTACATGTGAACAATTACATGAGTATTTTATCATGTCCAGTTATTTTAATTTAATTTTTAAAAGCCATTTTCAGTCATTTCTCAGAGTAGGTCTGTAAACAATTGTAAAATGTCTTGTGTTGCTTTTGGTGGAGATCACACATCTGTCAAAATGCACCCAAGTAGTCATTGATAACAATGATACATGACTCCTTTTATGTGAAAGTGAGAATTATGGCCACCTTCCCTCAGATGTTGTTTACCTCACTGTTTGGTTCGCTCTCACTGCTCTCATCACGAGCAGCTTTTTCAGACACATTCGGCAGCTGTTTCTAATTTAAAAAGAAGCTGCAAGAAGCCTCAAACAGCAGACATTGAAGGCTTCTCAATTCTCTAATTTCCCCTCCTCGACTCCTATTCCTAGTCCCGCCCACAGGAGATGCGAGCAGAGGAGCCGTGGAGGAACCATCAGTGGCACTTTCTCATTTCATCAAATCCCCCTCCTCGACTCCTCGACTCCTCGGTGCTCCGGTAGTGACCCGGAAATTAGTTTCAGCTCGCCATGTTGAAGGACATCTCATTTCTCTAAATGCACTTCGAGGACCGAGGATCGAGCATCGAGGAGGCTCTCTGGAGGATCTCTAACCGAGGAGAGAGGAGAGAGGAGGCTCTCTGGAGGAGCTCTAACCGAGGAGAGAGGAGAGAGGAGGCTCTCTGGAGGAGCTCTAACCGAGGAGAGAGGAGAGAGGAGGCTCTCTGGAGGAGCTCTAACCGAGGAGAGAGGAGAGAGGAGAGAGGAGGCTCTCTGGAGGAGCTCTAACCGAGGAGAGAGGAGAGAGGAGGCTCTCTGGAGGAGCTCTAACCGAGGAGAGAGGAGAGAGGAGGCTCTCTGGAGGATCTCTAACCGAGGAGAGAGGAGAGAGGAGGCTCTCTGGAGGAGCTCTAACCGAGGAGAGAGGAGAGAGGAGGCTCTCTGGAGGATCTCTAACCGAGGAGGACTCTCTGGAGGAGCAATAACCGAGGAGAGAGGAGAGAGGAGAGAGGAGAGAGGAGATAGGAGGCTCTCTGGAGGAGCTATAACTGAGGAGAGAGAGAGGAGAGAGGAGAGAGAGAGGAGAGAGAGAGGAGGCTCTCTGGAGGAGCTCTAACCGAGGAGAGAGGAGAGAGGAGGCTCTCTGGAGGAGCTCTAACCGAGGAGAGAGGAGAGAGGAGGAGAGAGGAGAGAGGAGATAGGAGGCTCTCTGGAGGAGCTATAACTGAGGAGAGGAGGAGAGAGAGGAGAGAGGAGAGAGGAGAGAGGAGAGAGGAGGCTCTCTGGAGGAGCTCTAATCGAGGATACACTGATGGGTCCTCCTCGGCTCCTTCGTGGATGCATTTCCGGCAACAGAGATGTTTCAAAGACTCGTGACGCACGGCCGGACTTATCTCAGCCAATCACAGCTCTGCATGCATCCCCTGGATATTATTGTATCAACTGGTCTCATCACGACGCGATGTTTACAGTGAGAACAGCTGTGAGGTCGTGCAGAAAGCAGAGCAGTGTGTATAATATATATCACTCAGTAGAACAGGCCTACTCTCTCTTTGCTTTAGTTTAGTAGAATTACAAACAAAGAGTCCATATGTTTCTAAAACCATTCAGTGCTTCACAATAAAATACACAACGGCTGTAGCCTGTTTTAGGAGCTGTATGTGCGTGTGTGGTACAGTGTGTAGGTGTGTGTGGTACAGTGTGTAGGTGTGTGTGGTACAGTGTGTAGGTGTGTGTGGTACAGTGTGTGTGTAGATGCAGCGGACAGACAGGTATCAGTTGGTTTGGTGTCCTCTGCTTACTTTTAATACTTTTGGCCCGTAATTTATTTTCCTCATTGTGACCAGAGATAATAGTGTTACGTTATTATTATTGATTCTAAAAAAGTGTGTGTGTGTGTGTGTGTGTGTGTGTGTGTGTGTGGCTGTCTCATTATAGCGCACTGTGAATGAATCAAAGTAAATATATAAGTGATCATGAACACATCTGTCCATCAGACAGAGGGCTGTGCCTCCTGTCATCATTAATGGACGTCTCTTTAAGATGACCGCTCAGTTCTCATTTCTCTAACGGCCTGCTGCTTCCCCTCCTCTCTCCTCGGCTCCCCTCCTCGGCTCCTCCGTTCGAATCGCCGGTGGGCGGGACTAAGTATCGAGGATAGGAGTCGAGGAGGGGAGTTCGAGAAATGAGAAAGGGCCAGTGTCTCCTCGATCACAGCTCCTCCAGAGAGCCTCCTCGACGCTCGATCCTCGATGTGCATTTAGAGAAACGAGATGTCCTTCAACATGGCGCGCTGAAATCCATTTCCAGGTCGCTACCGGAGGAGTCGAGGAGGGGAAATTAGAGAATTGAGAAGCCATTTAGCTTAGGAGCCTTCCTAACCAAGTGAAATGACCCGGAGGTCCCTCAGTGGCAGCCATGATAAGTGCCGTTCCAGTTCTCTAAATGAAAGGAAAGGAGGTTTCAAACTTCCTTTATAACCTCCTTTAGCTTAGGAACCACTGGACCTCCCTAACCGAAAGGAGAGGAGAAAATGCTGCCCCACAATGCATTGCAGCCGCAGCATTTGCCGTCACTCAACAATCGGCCGTTCACGGAAACAACCGATTATGACCGAGAAATGATAGCGGGGTGTGACAGTCCGTGCACTGCCTCGAACACAGAGCGCCTCCAGGTGGCGGGAACGACTGGCCGCGACAGGCCTGTGGAGACGTCACACAGGAGGGTAACGCCCGCGTCGCCGAACACCACGTCCTCCAAGCGCAGCCCCGCGCCCTCCACCTTCAGAGCCTGGCCGCCGGGGTCTGTGACCTGGTCCGCCGCCATGCGAGTATAGTCCAGGCCCAACTGGACGGCTCCGATGACGACTCTGGAGAGGCAATCTGCAACCAGGTTCGACTTGCCAGCCACGTGCTTAATGTCTGTGGTGAACTCAGAGATGTAGGAAAGCTGACGCTGCTGACGTGCCGACCAAGGCTCCGCCACTTTAGACATGGCGAAAGTGAGCGGCTTGTGGTCGACAAACGCCGTAAACTCCCGGCCTTCCAGCATGAAACGGAAGTGCCGCACGGCCAAATAAAGACCCAGGAGCTCACGGTCAAAAGCGCTGTACCTGCGTTCTCTGGGCGTCAGCTGGCGGCTGAAAAAGGAGAGCGGCTGCCAAGTGCCCTCCACCCACTGCTCGTGCAGCGCGCCGACCGCGTAGTCCGACGCGTCCGTGGTGATGGAGATGGGAGCCGTAGATGAGCCAGCGCGGTCTTGACCTCAGCAAAAGCGACGTCCGCCTCTGTCGTCCAGACGATCGACTGGACGGCAGAGGCGGACGTCCAGGCGATCGACGTCCAGGCGATCGATGTCCAGGCGATCGACGTCCAGGCGATCGACGTCCAGGCGATCGACGTCCAGGCGATCGACGTCCAGGCGATCGACGTCCAGGCGATCGACGTCCAGGCGATCGACGTCCAGGCGGTCGACTGGACGGGGGTCTTGCCCTTCAATGCTTCATACAGCGGCCGCATGATGTGTGCGGCCCGGGCGATGAAACGGTGGTAGAAGGTCACCATCCCCAGAAACTCACAGAGCGACCGGGCTGTGAGCGGGCGAGGAAAAGCCCTTGGTGACACGGTGCCCCAGGAAATCAATGTCAGACACCCCGAACTGGCACTTTGCAGGATTGATGGTTAATCAGTGTTCGTTGAGCCGCGTGAAAAGGGCTCGGAGGTGGGACAGGTGCTCCTGCACTGAAGCGCTGGCGACGAGTATGTCGTCGAGGTAGACAAACACAAACGGCAGGTTCCGCAGCACCGAATCCATCAGGCGCTGGAACAACTGAGCAGCATTCTTGAGTCCAAAAGGCATCCGCAGGAACTCAAAAAGTCCAAAAAGCGTTATCATTGCTGTCTTGGAAATGTCCAGAGGGTGCATGGGCACCTGGTGGTATCCACACACCAGGTCCACCTTGGAAAACACCCCCGTACCGGCCAGATGCGCCGAAAAGTCCTGAATGTGCGGCACCGGATAGCGGTCAGGCGTAGTGGCGTCGTTGAGTCGGCGGTAATCCCCGCACGGGTGGAACCCGCCGTTCGGTTTGGGGACGACGTGCAGGGGGGAAGCCCAAGGACTGTCGGAGCGGCGGACAATGCCCAGGCGCTCCATGGTTGTGAACTCCGCCCTCGCCACAGCCAGCTTAGAAGGGTTCAACCGCCGGGCCCTGGCGTAGACAGGAGGCCCCTCGGTAGTGACGTGGTGCTCCATGCCATGCTTAGTGGTAAGCGCAGAGAAGGTGGGTAGCGACAGGTCTGGAAACTCGGCCAACAGTCTGAGAAACGTGTCTGCCCCCGACAGCGAGCCCGACAGCCCGTCGTACGCTGCGCTGCCCAGTGTGCACACGAGGGAAGAAAACGTTAAGACATCAACCAAACGCCTATTCTTAACGTCCACTAAGAGTCCATGAGCACACAAAAAATCCGCTCCGAGGAGGGGAAACGAAATGTCCGCTGTCACAAAATCCCAGCTGAAATGCTGTCCTCCGATGCACAAACACATAGGCCTCACGCCGTACGTGCGAATGGGACCGCCGTTAGCCGTCGTCAATCGCGGTCCGTGCCCACCCCGGGTGACGTCTTCACTCGATGCTGGAACTATGCTCCGTTGAGCGCCCGTGTCACACAGAAAACAGGCTCCCCGAAACGCTGTCGCTGACGAAGAGGAGCCTGCACGTGCCGCCGACGCTCAGGGCCACTACTGAGCGCCGGCCCCTCCGTTTCCCGGGGGTTTGTAGCTGCACGGGGCGATGCATTTCTTCGCCATTGTCCCGAAACGGGCGTGGTAAAAGCACTCTCCG
Source organism: Champsocephalus esox (assembly GCA_036324585.1). Taxonomy (NCBI): domain Eukaryota; kingdom Metazoa; phylum Chordata; class Actinopteri; order Perciformes; family Channichthyidae; genus Champsocephalus; species Champsocephalus esox. Next base: position 3,002,463 of record CM070482.1, on the reverse strand, counting down.
GTGTCTCCACGCCGGCTCGAAACAGCCGTGTCCGGCCCCCGCCACGCTTTCTTGACTGCGGATGGGCCGCTGAGCGTCGCGGCTAACGTCTCTGCACCGGGCTGTTGTGTAGCCAGGAAAAAACGATCCGCTTCCTCAGCCAAGGCACGCGGCTCTGTGACAGGCGTGTGGGCCAGCGCCGTCTGGACCCGGGGAGGCAAGTGACGCAGGAAAATCTCCGTGAATAAAATCCGGGGATCTTCCCCCCCTAGCAGATTTAGCATGTTCTCCATTAGCTGGGATGGCTTGCTGTCTCCCAGGCCTTGAATGTCAAGTATCTGGCGGGCCCTCTCCTTAGCAGATAAGCTTAATGTCTTAAGGAGAAGGGCCTTAATCGCCTCATCGTTGGCTGCGATAAATCCCACCAACCTGGACGACGTGGAGCTCCCCAGCGCTGCTACCACATGGTAGTATTTCAGGTCCCCGTCATGGACCTGTCGGCAGGCGAAATGTGCCTCCACGTGTGCGAACCATGCCTCTGCGGCGCGCTCCCAAAATTCCGGCAGCTTTATGAAAACATCACGCTCAGCCATGTTCGTTCATTTTCCGGAAACTTTCTCGGAAAAGTCAGGGTCACCAGTGTAGTGCCGTGAACAGAGAGTCGGAGGCGGTGTATTAAGAATGGAGTTGCAATCTTTATTATCCATTAATATCAGAGAGGTTAACACATGCACTGCTCTGCCTGATGAGCCAGCAGAAATGGCAGCTAAAGCAACAGGTGTTCCCACTAAAGGGTCCGTGTGGCAACACAATATGCAAGGTGAATTATGGAACCACATGGTGTCACCACACTATTCAAATTCAAAGTCCATCTGTCTCGCCTGCAATGCGAGCGTGGCTTTATCGAAGAAGGGTCATTTAGGAGCGGCATTTCAAAACAGTGCACAAACGCTACGAGACGGAATTCCCTCCTAATTCTGCCATACGCTCCAAAAGGGGAGGGGCCTGAGAGGACAGCTAAAGGGGAGGGGCCTGAGAGGACAGCTAAATGCACAGCAGTCCATTTTCACCAGGCCCAACAACAAGAGCGAGGCTGCTACCAGAGCATCTAATCGTGTCAGTCACGCTCTTGCGAAACACATGAAGTCTTTCAAAGACGGCGAAGTTGTGAAAAAGCATTCCTGGAGGCTGCCGACGCATTTTTTGGGGAACAGTAAAAATAACAGAAGCATTTCAACAGGTTTTTGATATAATAGAAACTCAAGTTAGATACCGTTATTTATCGGCTGTATATTTTTATACTCTACTAAAATGCAACAAAAAAAGGGTTTGATTCTATTAATTTTGTCTTTTTTATTGCACGTTGGCAGCAGATTCCTGAGTAGCTTCAGGTCAGAGTTGTCTTATTACGAAGCCTAATTTTAATGGCAAAGAAAGGGTTCAGAGTCTTTTCTTTGTCCCTGTGTCATATGTGGCAGCACTGTTCAATGCTTCTTGAAAACATTACCCACTGTAGTGACGTGTGAATAAACTCTGTATCAACAACACTGTTGTGTAACTTCAGTTAAATACTTGTATGTGTGTAGATTAGAAAGAGGTGAGATAAAGGATCTGCAGTATTTTATGAAGTATTAATCGTACAAAGGTCAGTTTTATACAAGTAGAAGTGTGTATACCTGGTAGTAGGCTGTCAGTAATGGCTACGTCTCCCTATTTGGACTGGTAGATCTCGGCAGACTGGGAACTTTAAAAGTAGCTCTCGGTTCAAAAAAGGTTGGGCACCCCTGATCTAACTGATCACCTGAGAAGCCTCTTTGACATCTGGATCAATCTGAGTGAGACGCTGCTCATTCATCAGCGTTTAATCACCCCACTTACAGGATTAAAGGGGATCTGTTTCACCATAAATGAGGCTGACACTCATTTGTGAGCACAATATCCCTGACTCAGCAGAACGCCTGAGACTGACTGAGGTCAGGAGGTGGGAAGTAGTGGAGTACAAATACTTCGTTACTGTACTTAACTACATGTTTCTGGTATCCGTACTTTACTCCACTACTTATTTTTCTGACGACTTTTTACTTTGACTTCGCATGTTGAACTCAAATACCTGAACTTTCTACTTTTCACATGTTGAACTCAAACACCTGTACTTTCTACTTCTTACATGTTGAACCCAAATACCTGTACTTTCTACTTCTCACATGTTGAACTCAAATACCTGTACTTTCTACTTCTTACATGTTGAACTCAAATACCTGTACTTTCTACTTCTTACATGTTGAACACAAATACCTGTACTTTCTACTTCTTACATGTTGAACTCAAATACCTGTACTTTCTACTTTACATGTGAACCCAAATACTTCTACTTCTACATGTTGAACCCAAATACCTGTACTTTCTACTTCTTACATGTTGAACTCAAATACCTGTACTTTCTACTTCTTACATGTTGAACTCAAATACCTGTACTTTCTACTTCCTACATGTTGAACCCAAATACCTGTACTTTCTACTTCTTACATGTTGAACAAAAATACCTGTACTTTCTACTTCTTACATGTTGAACTCAAATACCTGTACTTTCTACTTCTTACATGTTGAACTCAAATACAAATGTCTGTCGGCAGCGTTAAAATAAAAACTGCTCCACCTGTTAAAGATCTGCTCAAAGATTGTTGGTCAACCCTGTCAGAGACTCTATGACTCAGCCTATCATAACAACCTAGTGAGGCTGTCCAACAACATCATCTCCGACCCAAACCATGTTCTGAACAGTGAATATGAATTGCTACCATCTAATCGGAGATACAGGGTCCCACGATTCAATAAAGTCAGGCTGAAGCACTCCTTTGTGCATCAGTCAGTCCTCACAGTAAATACAGAGCTGAATCCCAGACCAAATGCACGCTGAAGGCTCTTTGAGCATGTTTTTCTCTCACTGATTGTGCTGTTATGTTAAATGTTTGTGTTTCATGTATTTGTGTATGCATATTTGTCTGTTGATGTTGGACATGGAGCTACTGTGACGTAAGTCAAATTTCAGACTTGATCTGACAATAAAGTAATATCGTATCGTATCGTATCGTATCGTAAATACCTGTACTTTCTACTTCTTACACGTTGAACACAAATACCTGTACTTTCTACTTCTTACATGTTGAAGCCAAATACCTTAACTTTCTACTTCTTACACGTTGAACACAAATACCTGTACTTTCTACTTCTTACATGTTGAACCCAAATACCTGTAACTTTCTACTTCTTACATGTTGAACTCAAACACCTGTACTTTCTACTTCTTACATGTTGAACACAAATACCTGTACTTTCTACTTCTTACATGTTGAACTCAAATACCTGTACTTTCTACTTCTTACATGTTGAACTCAAATACCTGTACTTTCTACTTCTCACATGTTGAACTCAAACACCTGTACTTTCTACTTCTTACATGTTGAACTCAAATACCTGTACTTTCTACTTCTCACATGTTGAACTCAAACACCTGTACTTTCTACTTCTTACATGTTGCACTCAAATACCTGTACTTTCTACTTCTCACATGTTGAACTCAAATACCTGTACTTTCTACTTCTCACATGTTGAACTCAAATACCTGTACTTTCTACTTCTCACATGTTGAACACAAATACCTGTACGTTCTACTTCTTACATGTTGAACCCAAATACCTGTACTTTCTACTTCTTACATGTTGAACTCAAATACCTGTACTTTCTACTTCTTACATGTTGAACCCAAATACCTTTACTTTCTACTTCTTACATGTTGAACTCAAATACCTGTACTTTCTACTTCTTACATGTTGAACTCCAATACCTGTACTTTCTACTTCTTACACGTTGAACACAAATACCTGTACTTTCTACTTCTTACATGTTGAACACAAATACCTGTACTTTCTACTTCTTACATGTTGAACTCAAATACCTGAACTTTCTACTTTTCACATGTTGAACTCAAATACCTGTACTTTCTACTTCTTACATGTTGAACCCAAATACCTGTACTTTCTACTTCTCACATGTTGAACTCAAATACCTGTACTTTCTACTTCCTACATGTTGAACCCAAATACCTGTACTTTCTACTTCTTACATGTTGAACACAAATACCTGTACTTTCTACTTCTTACATGTTGAACTCAAATACCTGTACTTTCTACTTCCTACATGTTGAACCCAAATACCTGTACTTTCTACTTCTTACATGTTGAACACAAATACCTGTACTTTCTACTTCTTACATGTTGAACTCAAATACCTGTACTTTCTACTTCCTACATGTTGAACCCAAATACCTGTACTTTCTACTTCTTACATGTTGAACACAAATACCTGTACTTTCTACTTCTTACATGTTGAACTCAAATACCTGTACTTTCTACTTCTTACATGTTGAACTCAAATACAAATGTCTGTCGGCAGCGTTAAAATAAAAACTGCTCCACCTGTTAAAGATCTGCTCAAAGATTGTTGGTCAACCCTGTCAGAGACTCTATGACTCAGCCTATCATAACAACCTAGTGAGGCTGTCCAACAACATCATCTCCGACCCAAACCATGTTCTGAACAGTGAATATGAACTGCTACCATCTAATCGGAGATACAGGGTCCCACGATTCAATAAAGTCAGGCTGAAGCACTCCTTTGTGCATCAGTCAGTCCTCACAGTAAATACAGAGCTGAATCCCAGACCAAATGCACGCTGAAGGCTCTTTGAGCATGTTTTTCTCTCACTGATTGTGCTGTTATGTTAAATGTTTGTGTTTCATGTATTTGTGTATGCATATTTGTCTGTTGATGTTGGACATGGAGCTACTGTGACGTAAGTCAAATTTCAGACTTGATCTGACAATAAAGTAATATCGTATCGTATCGTATCGTAAATACCTGTACTTTCTACTTCTTACACGTTGAACACAAATACCTGTACTTTCTACTTCTTACATGTTGAAGCCAAATACCTTAACTTTCTACTTCTTACACGTTGAACACAAATACCTGTACTTTCTACTTCTTACATGTTGAACCCAAATACCTTAACTTTCTACTTCTTACATGTTGAACTCAAACACCTTAACTTTCTACTTCTTACATGTTGAACACAAATACCTGTACTTTCTACTTCTTACATGTTGAACTCAAATACCTGTACTTTTCTACTTCTTACATGTTGAACTCAAATACCTGTACTTTCTACTTCTCACATGTTGAACTCAAACACCTGTACTTTCTACTTCTTACATGTTGAACTCAAATACCTGTACTTTCTACTTCTCACATGTTGAACTCAAACACCTGTACTTTCTACTTCTTACATGTTGAACTCAAATACATGTACTTTCTACTTCTCACATGTTGAACTCAAATACCTGTACTTTCTACTTCTCACATGTTGAACTCAAATACCTGTACTTTCTACTTCTCACATGTTGAACACAAATACCTGTACGTTCTACTTCTTACATGTTGAACCCAAATACCTGTACTTTCTACTTCTTACATGTTGAACTCAAATACCTGTACTTTCTACTTCTTACATGTTGAACCCAAATACCTTTACTTTCTACTTCTTACATGTTGAACTCAAATACCTGTACTTTCTACTTCTTACATGTTGAACTCAAATACCTGTACTTTCTACTTCTTACATGTTGAACACAAATACCTGTACTTTCTACTTCTTACATGTTGAACCCAAATACCCTGTACTTTCTACTTCTTACATGTCGAACTCAAATACCTGTACTTTCTACTTCTTACATGTTGAACTCAAATACCTGTACTTTCTACTTCTTACATGTTGAACCCAAATACCTGTATTTCTACTTCTTACATGTTGAACTCAAATACCTGTACTTTCTACTTCTTACATGTTGAACTCAAATACCTGTACTTTCTACTTCTTACATGTTGAACTCAAATACCTGTACTTTCTACTTCTCACATGTTGAACTCAAATACCTGTACTTTCTACTTCTTACATGTTGAACTCAAATACCTGTACTTTCTACTTCTTACATGTTGAACTCAAACACCTGTACTTTCTACTTCTTACATGTTGAACTCAAATACCTGAACTTTCTACTTTTCACATGTTGAACTCAAACACCTGTACTTTCTACTTCTTACATGTTGAACCCAAATACCTGTACTTTCTACTTCTCACATGTTGAACTCAAATACCTGTACTTTCTACTTCTTACATGTTGAACCCAAATACCTGTACTTTCTACTTCTTACATGTTGAACCCAAATAACTGAACTTTCTACTTCTTACTTGTTGAACACAAATACCTGTACTTTCTACTTCTCACATGTTGAACTCAAACACCTGCACTTTCTACTTCTCACATGTTGAACTCAAATACCTGTACTTTCTACTTCTCACATGTTGAACTCAAATACCTGTACTTTCTACTTCTTACATGTTGAACTCAAATACCTGTACTTTCTACTTCTTACATGTTGAACTCAAATACCTGTACTTTCTACTTCTCACATGTTGAACTCAAATACCTGTACTTTCTACTTCTTACATGTTGAACCCAAATACCTGTACTTTCTACTTCTTACATGTTGAACCCAAATAACTGAACTTTCTACTTCTTACTTGTTGAACACAAATACCTGTACTTTCTACTTCTCACATGTTGAACTCAAACACCTGCACTTTCTACTTCTCACATGTTGAACTCAAATACCTGTACTTTCTACTTCTCACATGTTGAACTCAAATACCTGTACTTCCTACTTCTTACATGTTGAACCCAAATACCTGAACTTTCTACTTCTTACATGTTGAACTCAAATACCTGTACTTTCTACTTCTTACATGTTGAACTCAAATACCTGTACTTTCTATTCTCACATGTTGAACTCAAATACCTGTACTTTCTACTTCTTACATGTTGAACTCAAATACCTGTACTTTCTACTTCTCACATGTTGAACCCAAATACCTGAACTTTCTACTTCTTACATGTTGAACTCAAATACCTGTACTTTCTACTTCTTACATGTTGAACCCAAATACCTGTACTTTCTACTTCTTACATGTTGAACTCAAATACCTGTACTTTCTACTTCTTACATGTTGAACTCAAATACCTGTACTTTCTACTTCTTACATGTTGAACCCAAATACCTGAACTTTCTACTTCTTACATGTTGAACTCAAATACCTGTACTTTCTACTTCTTACATGTTGAACTCAAATACCTGTACTTTCTACTTCTTACATGTTGAACTCAAATACCTGTACTTTCTACTTCTTACATGTTGAACCCAAATACCTGTACTTTCTACTTCTTACATGTTGAACTCAAATACCTGTACTTTCTACTTCTCACATGTTGAACCCAAATACCTGAACTTTCTACTTCTTACATGTTGAACTCAAATACCTGTACTTTCTACTTCTTACATGTTGAACCCAAATACCTGTACTTTCTACTTCTTACATGTTGAACTCAAATACCTGTACTTTCTACTTCTTACATGTTGAACTCAAATACCTGTACTTTCTACTTCTTACATGTTGAACCCAAATACCTGAACTTTCTACTTCTTACATGTTGAACTCAAATACCTGTACTTTCTACTTCTTACATGTTGAACTCAAATACCTGTACTTTCTACTTCTTACATGTTGAACCCAAATACCTGTACTTTCTACTTCTCTCATTCTCCAAACAGCTGGTTCCTTTAGTCTGAATGTGTGTCTGGTGCGTGATCATTATTCTTTAGAGTCACTGCGTGTCTATTGGTTGGAACACGATCCGTGTATCCATCACTTCCTGGTCTTCTCTAAAGAAGAGGGACCAATGGAAACGTTGTCATGTTGCCGTTGGTCACCATGGAAACATTCATTAGCTAACAATGACATTATTGTTCTATTGATATAAAGGGAGGTCAGGTACTCTTTAAAGCAGCTGCTAGCTATGGGTACTTTTTACTGAAGTACACTTCAAAGCCTCTTTACTTTGACTTGAGTAAAGAAGTTTAGTCGGTACTTCTACTTTCACCAGAGTATTTTTAAACACGAGTATCTGTACTTCTACTTGAGGAAAGGATGTGTGTGCTGGCCAAACTCATCATCGTTAGATTCGTTACGACCTCACCTTCGCCAACTTCATTAATTGAAAGTGGCCTCAGCTCACTGTTTGCTGGGACGCGCTGATTGATTTCATGGATCTCTCCGAGAAGCAAATGCATTTAATAAGTATTGCAATAAAGCCGCTGCATAAAGGTTAATGAGGTGGTTGAAACTGTTTCTTGAGAGGCGGTGATTCGACGGTTTCTGCTGTGCTCATCGGCCTCGACTGGTCTCATAGTTCCCATGAAACAAAACGCATTGTCATAAAAGTGTTTGCAATTAAAGTCTGACGGAGTTTAGATTGATGGCCAGGAGAACACTTTCAATTCAAGTCAACCTTCACTTTTCGAAATTGCGGTTCATAACAAATGCTTTTTGAGACAACCTAAGGAAAAGGTTTTGCGTCCTACACGTGTCCAAAAAGGTTTGTAATGTTTTAGTTTTGTTTCAATCCACTACATTCAAGTGTTTGAACCTGGTTGTTTCTTTCTTGATGTCTGTATGACGTTATTTTAAATGTGGACGGAGAAGCTACAACGTCCACAACAAAACTGGAAATGTTTCCAAGTATTTTTGTCTAAAATCTAGTCGGAATATGTCTTTACTCTTGATATAAGGTCGACGGCTGCTTCATCTCCCCATCTCCTGAAGCCCGCAACCTGGGTGTGATCCTCGACTCCACCCTTTCCTTCCATTCCCACGTCAAATCTGTGACCAAATCGGCGTTCTACCACCTGCGGAACATTGCCAGACTCCGACCGTCACTCTCGGAGTCGGTTGCCGAGACCCTGGTGCATGCATTTGTCACCACCCGCTTGGACGACTGCAATGGTGTCCTGTTCGGGGTTCCCAACAAAACCCCGGACAGGCTCCAGTATGTCCAAAACTGTGCAGCTCTGGTCCTCATGCACACAAAGCCGTGGCAACACATCACTCCCCCCCTCATCCACCTCCACTGGCTGCCGGTCAAGTTCCGCATAACTTATAAAGTCCTCCTCCTGACCTACAAGTCCCTCCATGCCCATGCCCCCCAGTACCTATCGGACAGCCTCCACCCACATGCCCCACCCCGGAACCTGCGGTCTCTGGCCTGCTTACCACCCCCCGCACCAAACTGCGACCCTTCGGGGACAAAGCCTTCAGCGTGGCAGCCCCCCCCCCTCTGGAACGCTCTCCCTGTGGAGATTCGCAACATCCCCACGCTGGATGCCTTCAAAGGGCCCTCAAGTCCCATCTGTTCATCAAGGCTTTCGGCCCTTAAATCGATCTGTTGTTTTGTCTGTCTGACCTTTGTTTGGTTTTGTTTGTGCTTGTGCTTGCCCTATTCCTTTCAAGCGACCTTGGGTCCCTTGAAAGGCGCTATAGAAATCTCAGTTATTATTATTATTATTATTATTATTATTATTATTATTATTATTATTATTATTATTATTATTATTATTATTATTATTATTATTATTATTATTATTATTATTATTATAAGACCTTACTCAAGAAGTACTAATGCAGTGAGAGATAGGGTCTGGTTTCTAGGCACTGCATATTAAGTATCTTGTTGAATCAAAGACTCTATTTTTAGTTGTATCTCAAATGAAATGTTTCATGTTTTTTACATTTTTGCGGGGAAATCACGAACTCACATCAGGGAAGAGCGTTTCTGGTTAATTTTGAACACAACATTTCCTGATCCTGGAAAACATATAGTTCAAAATAAGATTTCCAGCTCATTACAAGATCTGATGTATCTAAATATTCTATACATGCCGTAATTTCTTACAGCTCAATACGGAAACGAACGAAGAGAGAGTTAAAGTCACTGCACACCTGGAATCACTCGAACCCAAAAGTCAAGCAAGAAACCTCGGCATGATTTTAGACTCAGCCACATCAAAGCAATCAACACATCAGCCTACGACCGTCTACACAATATCTCACGTACTCACGACCTTTTGTCCAAGCAGGACCTTGAAAACGTGTCCATGCATTTGTTTCTGGCAAGCTACTGCAACAGCATCTTCACAGGCCTCACCGAAAAATCACTCCGTAAACTCCAACTAATTGAAAATGCTGCTGCCAGTCTTAACCCGGACAAAGAAAACAGATCACATCGCTCCAGTGCTGAGATCGCTGCATTGGCTTCCAGTGAGTGATATCACTTAATGGGCTAGGACCCAAATATATCAAGGACCTCCTTCAGCGGTACGAACCCAGCAGACCCCTTAGGTCTTCAGGCCAGCTCACTGTTCCATTTGTGAGAGCGTGGGAAAGCAGCCTTCTGCATCTACGCTCCTCATGCGGAACAAACTCCCAGAACTTCTGAGAATGCACTTTCGAATCATTTAAAGGTGGGGTCGGTAAGTTTCAGAAACCGGCTCGAGATACACTTGTTGTTATATTCCATGGAATGCTCTTAACGTCCCGATAGCAATGAATATCTGAAGTGCTTTGACAACAAATCCATAAGAAAATGTCATCTGTAGAAGCCGTAATACTGTAAAAAGTACAACCAATCCGATTGGACGGCCTACCTGCCTGTCAGCCTTCCATCGGGGCACACACTCACCTCGTGCCCTCATTGGTCATGTGCGCGTTCGTGTGTGTGTTGGAGGCGGGGCTCTGTGAGGAAGTGGCAGATTTTCTCCGGTTGTGTATTTTCAAATTATCGCGATCTCGAGCCGGTTTCTCAAACTTACCTACCCCACCTTTAAA
>CM070482.1:2986650-2989150 GCA_036324585.1 Champsocephalus esox | reverse complement strand
AGTACAGAGGATAGTATACAAAGTACAGAGGATAGTTTACAAAGTACAGAGGATAGTATACAAAGTACAGAGGATAGTTTACAAAGTACAGAGGATAGTATACACAGTACAGAGGATAGTATACAAAGTACAGAGGATAGTATACAAAGTACAGAGGATAGTATACAAAGTACAGGGGATAGTATACAAAGTACAGAGGATAGTTTACAAAGTACAGAGGATAGTTTACAAAGTACAGGGGATAGTATACAAAGTACAGGGGATAGTATACAAAGTACAGAGGATAGTATACAAAGTACAGAGGATAGTTTACAAAGTACAGAGGATAGTATACAAAGTACAGAGGATAGTTTACAAAGTACAGAGGATAGTATACACAGTACAGAGGATAGTATACAAAGTACAGAGGATAGTATACAAAGTACAGAGGATAGTATACAAAGTACAGGGGATAGTATACAAAGTACAGAGGATAGTTTACAAAGTACAGAGGATAGTATACAAAGTACAGAGGATAGTTTACAAAGTACAGAGGATAGTATACACAGTACAGAGGATAGTTTACAAAGTACAGAGGATAGTTTACAAAGTACAGGGGATAGTATACAAAGTACAGAGGATAGTATACAAAGTACAGAGGATAGTATACAAAGTACAGAGGATAGAATACAAAGTACAGAGGATAGTTTACAAAGTACAGAGGATAGTATACACAGTACAGAGGATAGTATACAAAGGACAGAGGATAGTATACAAAGTACAGGGGATAGTATACAAAGTACAGAGGATAGTATACACAGTACAGAGGATAGTTTACAAAGTACAGAGGATAGTATACAGAGTACAGAGGATAGTATACAAAGTACAGAGGATAGTATACAAAGTACAGAGGATAGAATACAAAGTACAGGGGATAGTATACAAAGTACAGGGGATAGTATACAAAGTACAGAGGATAGTACAGAGGATAGTATACAAAGTACAGAGGATAGTATACAAAGTACAGAGGATAGTATACAAAGTACAGAGGATAGAATACAAAGTACAGGGGATAGTATACAAAGTACAGGGGATAGTATACAAAGTACAGAGGATAGTATACAAAGTACAGAGGATAGTTTACAAAGTACAGAGGATAGTATACAAAGTACAGAGGATAGTTTACAAAGTACAGAGGATAGTATACACAGTACAGAGGATAGTATACAAAGTACAGAGGATAGTATACAAAGTACAGAGGATAGTATACAAAGTACAGGGGATAGTATACAAAGTACAGAGGATAGTTTACAAAGTACAGAGGATAGTATACAAAGTACAGAGGATAGTTTACAAAGTACAGAGGATAGTATACACAGTACAGAGGATAGTTTACAAAGTACAGAGGATAGTTTACAAAGTACAGGGGATAGTATACAAAGTACAGAGGATAGTATACAAAGTACAGAGGATAGTATACAAAGTACAGAGGATAGAATACAAAGTACAGAGGATAGTTTACAAAGTACAGAGGATAGTATACACAGTACAGAGGATAGTATACAAAGGACAGAGGATAGTATACAAAGTACAGGGGATAGTATACAAAGTACAGAGGATAGTATACACAGTACAGAGGATAGTTTACAAAGTACAGAGGATAGTATACAGAGTACAGAGGATAGTATACAAAGTACAGAGGATAGTATACAAAGTACAGAGGATAGAATACAAAGTACAGGGGATAGTATACAAAGTACAGGGGATAGTATACAAAGTACAGAGGATAGTACAGAGGATAGTATACAAAGTACAGAGGATAGTATACAATGTACAGAGGATAGTATACAAAGTACAGAGGATAGTATACAATGTACAGAGGATAGTATACAAAGTACAGAGGATAGTATACAATGTACAGAGGATAGTTTACAAAGTACAGAGGATAGTATACAAAGTACAGAGGATAGTATACAATGTACAGAGGATAGTATACAAAGTACAGAGGATAGTATACAATGTACAGAGGATAGTATACAAAGTACAGAGGATAGTATACAATGTACAGAGGATAGTATACAATGTACAGAGGATAGTTTACAAAGTACAGAGGATAGTACAGAGGATAGTATACAACGTACAGAGGATAGTATACACAGTACAGAAGATAGTATACAAAGTACAGAGGATAGTATACACAGTCCAGAGAATAGTATGCACAGTACAGAGGATAGTATACAAAGTACAGAGGATAGTATACAAAGTACAGAGGATAGTATACAGAGTACAGATACACAGAGAATTGCAGATTGTTCATGGTGGAAGGAGAAACTCAGCATATCCTGGAGCAGCTCTGTGTGCATAGCACTCTTCATAGCACTCTTCATAGCATCCTAAGACACACACATATTTCCTCTGGAGATGAATCCATGCTGCAGGTTGTAAACAGCCAGCCTCTAAGCCTGTTCTATGTTCCTCCGTTAGTGTCCCCATGCAACGTGTCTATATAGTGTGTGTATAT
>CM070482.1:2959150-2981650 GCA_036324585.1 Champsocephalus esox | reverse complement strand
CGAAGCGAGCGGAGCGGACGCGACGGATTTCGACAAAGCGTGAAAAACAATACAATACAACGTTTAATTTAAAAGGTGAAACATAATAAAAATAAAGAATAATAATTATGAACAATTAAATACGAATAATATAAAAATACATCTTATCCGGGGATTGAACATAAAAAACATAGCGGTCAAATAATTAAATACAAATTAAATAAAAATAATAATAAAAATACTAACAATAAATACAAATCAAAATAATTACATAAAATAAGAATTAAAAAGCAGTACAGGGCCTCTTTAAAGACGTACAAGTTGTACACGTCTGTAACTGAGTGGAAACCAACACCCTGAGCCTCAGACGGGAAGCTGCTCCTCAGACTTCAAGGAGCAGAAACTAACCGTCGCTGGTGTTTCGCTTAATGTTTGAAGCAGCTGAACACGTGTGTTAAGAGAAGGGAGTCATGGTAACGCAAAGTAAACATTCAACAAAGAGTTCATAACGAGACAGGATGTGAAGGCTTCCCTGCAAACACATCCACACACACACACACACACACACACACACACACACACACACACGCACGCACGCACACACACACACACACACACACACACACACACACACACCCCCATCACACACACACACACACACACACACACACACACACACACACACCCACCAGTAGTGTAATGGAATTGTATTTAACCAAATAACCTTGGAGGCAAATACTTGTATTCAGTGTTATGTTCTGCAACGTTATACGTCCACTCTGCCACATATGATGTATTTATACTTTTATGCATTATTAAAAAACATCATATAGATTCTATCATAATCCATCTCTAACAATTAGACCAACTGTTTGAGGTACCCAAAAGTAAACATATTACAAAAAATGTACGAAAGAAATTCCTCAACATGAACAACTTTGTTTTTCTGCGTCAGTGAAATGCTGCATGATGCAACCGTACCAATCTAATCATACGATATATAAATAATGAGTACACGCGGAGGCCCTTATCCTGCAGAATCAGAACCTTCCCTTTGGATACTTTAAGTACATCTAGCTGATTCTGGACCTCTGCTGAGTTTTGAATGCAGGACAGGATTTTACATGAATGTAAGTTAAAGATCTGAATGCTTCTGCATCCTGACTGCCTACATCTGTTGAAAAGGGAGAAAGCAGTGGACTCCTCCTGAGAACATCCAGAGTGTACTTCCCTCACTATGGAGGGAAGTGGAGTGTGTGTGCTCCGAGGTGTGTGTTCCCGTCTTTGTTCGGCCACTTCCAGCCTTTCTTCGTCTCAGAGGAACAGCTGGACGTCCTGCAGACTGAGAGCTGAGTCATGCTGAGCTGTGCTTTATAAGAACTGCTGTTCATTAGTGCACAGTGTGTGTGTGTGTGTGTGTGTGTGTTCCCTCAGCAGTGTGTGCTGAGGGAACACACACACTGCTGGTTACAGGACGTTCTGTCTGAGTCAGCACTTTCTACACGCTGCTCATTTGGTTGTTCAGATAACGCAGAGATGACCCTGCAGCCCGTCTCCATGTTGTTTCTGGCGTGACGTCTCTCTGTAGTTTTGCACTTTCAGACCTACTTTATCGAGACTGTCTGATCAGCGTTCCTTTGCTGTTTCCACATGTTGATCGTGACGTAATCCATGACAAACTGGAGTTGAGACCAGGAGGCAGAGTCGCAGTCTTACACGCTTCTCTGCGCTCTCTCCTAGGCAGTCACCCATAGGAATCCCGAACCCAATAAAATACCCAATATTAGCGGTGTGTGTCTGCCCAAGGACAATTTAAGGTACAACCTAATAGAGGTGTCATACATAATAACCTAATAAAAGTAAATGTAACAACTACTACAGTGCAACAAAACAGGAAGATTAAATGTGGTCTCTTAAACATAAGATCTCTAGCATCTAAAGCAATATTGGTAAATGATTTAATATCAGATTATAATATTGATATATGCTGTCTCACTGAAACTTGGTTGAGACATGAAGAATATGTCAGCATAAATGAGGCCACTCCACCCAGCCATGTCAACACTCATATTGCTCGAGGCACGGGCCGAGGAGGTGGAGTTGCAGCAATCTTTGACTCAAGTTTACTGATCAATACTAAACCAAAATTAAATTATACCTCCTTTGAAAGCCTCGTTTTTAGTCTTACGCATCCGACCTGGAAAACTTTGCAGCCAATCTTATTTGTTACAGTGTATCGTGCACCAGGTCCTTATTCAGAATTCTTATCAGAATTCTCTGAGTTTTTATCAACTTTGGTTCTTAAAACAGACAAAGTAATTATCGTAGGTGACTTTAATATTCATGTTGACGATGATAAAAATAGCCTTACTGTTGCATTTAACTCTATATTAGATTCTGTTGGTTTCTGTCAGAGTGTAAATAAACCAACCCACTGTTATAATCACACTCTCGACCTTGTTCTGACTTATGGTATTGAAATTGAGCAACTATTAGTCGAACCGCATAATCCTGCTTTATCCGACCATTTCTTAGTAACTTTTGAAGTACTGTTACTAGACTACAAAGCATTAGTAAAAAGCTCTTGCAGCAGAAACCTATCCGTTAGTGCTATAGCCACATTTAAGGAAGAGATTCCACCAATACTTAACTCGATAGCATGTCTGCATGTAAGGGAGGAAATTTATACAAAATGTACACCACCCCAAATTGATCATGTTGTTGATAGTGCTATAGATGCGCTGCGAATAAAATTAGACTCTGTTGCTCCTAAAAATAAAGCAACATAGATTAGCTCCATGGCATAATGCCGAAACCCGCAAAATAAAGCAAAAGTCTAGACAACTTGAAAGGATATGGCGTTCCACCAAACTTGAAGAATCTCGTTTAATTTGGCATATTACTCTCAATGAATATAAGAAAGCACCGCGTAAAGCGAGAGCAGCCTACTACTCTTCATTAATAGATGAGAATAAGAATAATGCAAGATTTCTTTTCAGCACTGTAGCCAGGCTGACAGAGAGCCACAGCTCCATGGAGCCTTCTATTCCCATAGCACTCAGTAGTAATGATTTTATGTGCTTTTTTAACGATAAAATTGTTACTCTTAGAAACAAAATTAATGACCTCTTGCCTTCGACCAGTATAGTGTTATCAACAGCTCCCGGAATCGTAAGTTCTAATATTACACGAGATAGTAAACTAGAATGCTTTTCAGCCATTAACCTTGAACAATTACATTCAATGATTCTCTCTTCTAAACCATCAACGTGCGTTAGACCCAATTCCAACTAAGCTGTTGAAGGAAGTTTTTCCATTAATTAGCACTTCTTTATTAAATATTATGAATATGTCTTTATTATCAGGCTATGTTCCACAATCATTCAAAGTAGCAGTGATAAAACCGCTTCTTAAAAAGCACAACCTCGATCCAGAGGTTTTAGCCAACTATAGACCTATTTCTAATCTTCCGTTCCTCTCAAAGATTCTTGAGAAAGCGGTCGCAAAACAGTTGTGTGATTAATTAAAAAACAATGATTTATTTGAAGATTTTCAGTCTGGCTTTAGAACACATCATAGCACAGAGACAGCTCTGGTTAAAGTCACAAATGATATTCTAATAGCCTCAGACAAGGGACTTGTCTCTATTCTTGTTTTGCTCGATCTCAGTGCTGCATTTGATACTATCGACCATGATATCCTATTGCAAAGACTAGAGCACTTGGTTGGCATACAGGGAACTGCTTTAGGCTGGTTTAGGTCCTATCTATCTGAACGCTCTCAGTTTGTACGTGTCAACGATGAATCTTCCACGCAAACCAAAGTCAGCCATGGAGTGCCACAGGGCTCAGTGCTCGGACCTATTTTGTTCACATTATATATGCTTCCGTTAGGCAATATTATAAGGAATCATTCTGTAAACTTTCATTGTTATGCGGATGATACTCAACTATATTTATCAATTAAGCCTGATGAAATTAATCATATAAATAAAATTCAAGACTGCCTCAAGGACTTAAAAACGTGGATGACCTTAAACTTTTTGATGTTAAACACGACCAAAACTGAAGTTATTGTACTTGGCCCGAAGAATCTACGAAACAAATTATCTAAAGATATACTAACTATGGATGGCATTAATTTGGCCTCCAGTGAGACTGTAAGGAATCTTGGTGTTATATTTGATCAGGATTTATCCTTTAACGCCCACATAAAATCAATTTCAAGGACCGCCTACTTCCATCTACGTAACATTGCAAAAATCAGGCATATCTTGCCTCAAAGCGATGCAGAGAAACTAGTCCATGCATTTGTTACTTCGAGGCTGGATTATTGTAACTCTTTACTATCAGGGAGTACCAAAAAGTCAATCAAGTCGCTTCAGCTGATTCAAAATGCTGCAGCTCGTGTACTAACCAGAGTTAGGAAAAGGGACCACATTACTCCTGTTCTGGCTGCCTTACACTGGCTCCCTATAGAACACAGGATATAATTTAAAATTCTTCTTCTCGCCTACAAAGCCCTTAATGGGCAGGCGCCATCTTACCTTAAAGAACTCATTATACCCTACTGTCCTACTAGGGCATTGCGTTCCAAGAATGCAGGGTTGTTGGTTGTTCCTAGAGTCTCTGAAAGCACAATGGGAGCCAGAGCCTTTTCTTATCAAGCTCCACATTTGTGGAATCAGCTTCCAGTTTGTGTTCGGGCGGCAGACACCCTATCCGTTTTTAAGAGTGCGCTTAAGACCTTCCTTTTTGATAAAGCTTATAGTTAGGGCTGATTAGATTCAGCCCCTAGTTTTGCTGATATAGGCTTAGTTTGTCGGGGGACATCTTACTTCTTCCTTCTCTCTGTCTATACCTGTGTCCTCTCATGGGGACATCTCACTTCTTCCTTCTCTCTGTCTGTCCCTGTGTCCTAACCCAGCTTCCCCAAATGTCTTTCTTTTTGGTGTCTCTATACGCTGGGATCCGGAGTCATGGATGATCCTGCGGTCCTGTGTCCTGGATCGCGAGCGCTGGATCTTGAGTCGTGGCTGTGGTCCTGGATCATCGGTCCTGATGGATATCCTCGTGGATTCATCTTCCTATTATACACACATGCATTTCCAAACATCTGGACTACCTATGTTGCAAATGTATTATCTTTTCAATTTACACACGGCATCTATTGCAGTCTGTCCGTCCTGGAGAGGATCCTCCTCTGCTGCTCTCCCTGAGGTTTCTCCCATTTTTCCCTTTAAACTGGGTTTTCTTTGGAAGTGTTTCCTTGTACGATGTGAGGGTCTAAGGATAGAGGGTCTAAGGACAGAGGGTCTAAGGACAGAGGGTCTGAGGACAGAGGGTGTCGTATTGTCATACTGATATTCTGTACACACTGTGAAGACCACTGAGACAAATGTAACATTTGTGATATTGGGCTATATAAATAAACATTGATTGATTGATTGAAGTGGAGTCTCATCTGAACTGGAGAAACAAACCCTTACATTTTATATCTCATATTATGCAACTGATTGCTCGTCGCACAATTGTCCAGAATACAGATTTGAGTGGACCTCTCATGCAAGTGGGAATGGGGGTGTGTGAGCAGTGTGTGAGCAGTGTGTGGGCAGTGTGTGAGCAGTGTGTGAGCAGTGTGTGAGCAGTGTGTGGGCAGTGTGTGAGCAGTGTGTGAGCAGTGTGTGGGCAGTGTGTGAGCAGTGTGTGTGTGAGCAGTGTGTGAGCAGTGTGTGAGCAGTGTGTGAGCAGTGTGTGAGCAATGTGTGTGAGCAGTGTGTGAGCAGTGTGTGGGCAGTGTGTGAGTAGTGTGTGAGCAGTGTGTGTGTGAGCAGTGTGTGAGCAGTGTGTGAGCAGTGTGTGAGCAGTGTGTGAGCAGTGTGTGTGTGAGCAGTGTGTGTGTGAGCAGTGTGTGAGCAGTGTGTGAGCAGTGTGTGAGCAGTGTGTGTGTGGGCAGTGTGTGAGCAGTGTGTGAGCAGTGTGTGAGCAGTGTGTGAGCAGTGTGTGGGCAGTGTGTGAGCAGTGTGTGAGCAGTGTGTGAGCAGTGTGTGAGCAGTGTGTGTGTGAGCAGTGTGTGTGTGAGCAGTGTGTGAGCAGTGTGTGAGCAGTGTGTGAGCAGTGTGTGTGTGTGAGCAGTGTGTGAGCAGTATGTGAGCAGTGTGTGAGCAGTGTGTGTGAGCAGTGTGTGAGCAGTGTGTGAGCAGTGTGTGAGCAGTGTGTGAGCAGTGTGTGTGTGAGCAGTGTGTGAGCAGTGTGTGGGCAGTGTGTGAGCAGTGTGTGAGCAGTGTGTGAGCAGTGTGTGAGCAGTGTGTGAGCAGTGTGTGGGCAGTGTGTGAGCAGTGTGTGGGCAGTGTGTGGGCAGTGTGTGGGCAGTGTGTGAGCAGTGTGTGGGCAGTGTGTGAGCAGTGTGTGTGTGAGCAGTGTGTGGGCAGTGTGTGAGCAGTGTGTGTGAGCAGTGTGTGAGCAGTGTGTGAGCAGTGTGTGAGCAGTGTGTGAGCAGTGTGTGGGCAGTGTGTGAGCAGTGTGTGTGTGAGCAGTGTGTGGGCAGTGTGTGAGCAGTGTGTGTGAGCAGTGTGTGAGCAGTGTGTGAGCAGTGTGTGAGCAGTGTGTGAGCAGTGTGTGGGCAGTGTGTGAGCAGTGTGTGGGCAGTGTGTGAGCAGTGTGTGAGCAGTGTGTGGGCAGTGTGTGGGCAGTGTGTGAGCAGTGTGTGAGCAGTGTGTGGGCAGTGTGTGAGCAGTGTGTGGGCAGTGTGTGAGCAGTGTGTGTGTGAGCAGTGTGTGGGCAGTGTGTGTGTGAGCAGTGTGTGGGCAGTGTGTGGGCAGTGTGTGGGCAGTGTGTGGGCAGTGTGTGTGTGAGCAGTGTGTGAGCAGTGTGTGAGCAGTGTGTGTGTGAGCAGTGTGTGAGCAGTGTGTGAGCAGTGTGTGAGCAGTGTGTGAGCAGTGTGTGGGCAGTGTGTGAGCAGTGTGTGAGCAGTGTGTGAGCAGTGTGTGGGCAGTGTGTGAGCAGTGTGTGAGCAGTGTGTGGGCAGTGTGTGAGCAGTGTGTGAGCAGTGTGTGGGCAGTGTGTGAGCAGTGTGTGAGCAGTGTGTGAGCAGTGTGTGAGCAGTGTGTGAGCAGTGTGTGAGCAGTGTGTGAGCAGTGTGTGAGCAGTGTGTGAGCAGTGTGTGGGCAGTGTGTGGGCAGTGTGTGGGCAGTGTGTGAGCAGTGTGTGGGCAGTGTGTGAGCAGTGTGTGTGTGAGCAGTGTGTGGGCAGTGTGTGAGCAGTGTGTGTGAGCAGTGTGTGAGCAGTGTGTGAGCAGTGTGTGAGCAGTGTGTGAGCAGTGTGTGGGCAGTGTGTGAGCAGTGTGTGGGCAGTGTGTGAGCAGTGTGTGAGCAGTGTGTGGGCAGTGTGTGGGCAGTGTGTGAGCAGTGTGTGAGCAGTGTGTGGGCAGTGTGTGAGCAGTGTGTGAGCAGTGTGTGGGCAGTGTGTGTGTGAGCAGTGTGTGGGCAGTGTGTGAGCAGTGTGTGAGCAGTGTGTGTGTGAGCAGTGTGTGGGCAGTGTGTGAGCAGTGTGTGAGCAGTGTGTGAGCAGTGTGTGAGCAGTGTGTGGGCAGTGTGTGTGTGAGCAGTGTGTGGGCAGTGTGTGAGCAGTGTGTGAGCAGTGTGTGAGCAGTGTGTGAGCAGTGTGTGAGCAGTGTGTGAGCAGTGTGTGAGCAGTGTGTGAGCAGTGTGTGAGCAGTGTGTGAGCAGTGTGTGAGCAGTGTGTGAGCAGTGTGTGAGCAGAGCAAAGGAGAAACAAGTACGCCTCAAACATCGTTTGATTTAAACTGTACTTTGGCTGAGACAAAGTAGCATCCTTTAAAGTCAGCCTGTCTCCTCTAAACAAGGAAGGGAATGAAGCCTTTTACTGTAACCCCTAAAGGTTACCAGAGCTCGGAAAAAAAGGCAACGGATTGACCTTACGTTTTGAGTTGATAAAATGTTTTCAGAGCTTAGACAGACACATCAAGAATAACACGTTCAGTTAAACGTTGTCTTTGAATCGGAGTTGACTTAAGAGCAATTAATAAAAGATTATCTGTTAAATTAACTTTAAAGACAACTTCAGAGGAACTCACAACATGAGCTAAATGGGAAATGTACGTTTAAACGACTTCATCTTTTTCGTTATTTTAAACATCTGAGTTTGCAGTGTACAAAGAAAACCTCTTACATAACTTTTATATTGTTTTACTTACCTTGTTTTACAATGGTGGTTATTTAAACACTTAATGTATTAGAGCATTGTGTCAAACTCGAGGCCCGGGGGCCAAATCAGGCCCGTGGTGGATTTAATTTCGGCCCGCAGGATAATTTCTAATCGCTATTAGATCTGGCCCTCCGGTATATTGCACCTTCCCTCCATCCCGAGGGTCTCCTCCGCTCAGAGCCGGACCCCACACATCGATGACCTTGAGCCCAAACATTGATGACCTTGAGCCCAAACATTGATGACCTTGCACCCTGATGAGACGCTAAGTGTCTGAGCTAGCATCTCAGAGCAGCACACTGACTTCAAAGGATGCTTCCTTTTGCTCTTTCTCTCACGACAGCAGGGCGTGTTTGGTTTCTCTCTGAGGGGATAGTTTGTTGAAGCTGCTGTCGGCCTGAGGGGAAATGTACTCATGAGAAGTGACTCTGAGAAGCTGCAGATAGAGCCGTGAGAAATGAACGCAGCTGATTATTTAATGTTGTTTTTATAGGCAATCATTTAAGCTTTGTTAGTTCCAGGTTTAATATGTGCAGTAAGTTCATTTCAATAAGTTCTGCTATAAACATTGAACCAGTCCGGCCCTCCACGAGCACCCATTTTTAATGTCGGCCCCCTGTGTGTTTGAGTTCGACCCCCTGCTCTCGATGATAACTCTGCTTTCCACACTTTCATTCCTGCTGTTTTGCACAGGAGACGTTGAAACATGAGCCTCTCCTGCTCACACCTCTAATCACGTGTTGATAGGAGATAGTAACCTCCAAAACACAGACCTTAATATGTCGGACTAGCTATGTCCACACATTGCACGGACATCCCTGAGATTGTGAAGTGAAATCTTCATCAGCTGGAAACCCCCTCGGATGTGTCTTTGTGAATGTCTGTGCTGCGGGGGTTAAAGCAGAGCAGCGAATCAACACGAGCCGTTGAAAAGCCTCGATTTTAAGGACCTTTAATTGGAAACTAAATGACATGGCGTCCCTTAAAATGTTCCTTTCGTCATCCGGATTCAAAGCATTCGAGTTGAACAACGCAGGTTTATTATGGTACTTAAAATAATCGATATTCAGTTTCACACCGGACACAAACAGCTTTCTTCTGGGTGAAAGTCTTGTATTGGTTTGTCTGAATTATACCTTTTACTTTCATTTATTTCGTGTTCTTTCACATCGCGCTCCGCAGCCCACGATCTGTCTTTGTTTTCCCCTTTTATTTTGAATAGTCACAGTCTGTCGGTTTCCTGTTTTACTTTGAAAGGTGTTCACCCCCTGTCTGCATTGCTTCCTGTCTCTGTGTCTTCCCTCCTGTCTGATTGTCTGGGTGTTTCTCAATGTCGAGGAAGGATGCTCCAGAGCCACTATTTCAAGCATACTTCGTCATCGAGTGCCGTCGAAGGACTGTTCCAATGTCCAGGCTCCTTGGAATTCTACCGAGGCCGGCGTCCTTCGTGGCGGGACATTTCGAGGCTGCACATGTGTTGACTCTGCGGTCTTAAAATTCCCACAATGCTTTGCGCACGGACTAATGTCCCCAAATTGGTGGCCGAAATCGCGCTCCATTTAAGGCGGGGCCTCGCATAGGACACACACCTGCACAACTGTTAGCCTGTTCCACCATTCTTCGTCTTCCGAGGCTAGGATTCTTGCCTCGCTTCTGAAGCAAGTGACTCGGAAGACGTGTGCGGCAAGCGTCCTTGACACTCCTTTGTCTTGATTTGTGATGATTCTTGTGTATTCAGTCTTGCTTCCCCTTGTGTTTCGGTTTGTCGTCTTTGTTCCCCATGGTTTAGTTCTCGGTGTCCTTAATGTCCCTGTTCTGTCCTCCTGTGTCCTCCGAGTGTTCCTGGTTTGTTTGCTACTTATCGTTTGATGATCGTGCTTGCTTGCACCGTTTTCAAGTGTTGGTACTTGTGGGTTATCTGTCGCCACTTTTTAATAATTGGGTCGACCCTACCGGGCAGCTTGCTCCTCCACACAAACTTTTCAAACATTAATCCTATTTTGCGCCGATGGGTTATTTAGAGAGTCTGCCAACAACTAAAGAAGTGGCGACAGATAACCCACAGGAACCCCAGCTTTTGTTAGATAAAACTCGCTTTTTGATATACTTTTGTATCTCTTCTCCTTGTGCTGTGCTTGGGTCCTGATAACATCCCTGTAACACTTCGTGCAACACACATTCGGTCCTATTTTGTGCCACAAACACGTCTTCAAAGTTGCAAATAAATCTTGAAATAATATCCTGTGCGGAGACAGAGCGACCTGCAGTCGAGATATTCTGCAGTAATGTCTCTCCATTTCTTCCCTGTGTTATGAAACTGCTCGTATTTCATGCAATCCGTCTCCAGTGCGCCCGCAGCCTCACATTACACCTCATATATTTCACACGGAGGAACACAATGCATCCCATCAAGCCGACGCCTTCCTCTGAATTTAAATGAAGATGTGTGAACTCTCTCTCTGTGTGTCTTTCTGTGCAGAAGCAGCCAGTTCACTCGGCCGGCTGCGAAGCGGTTACAGTGTGTGTTATCTCGCTGTGGTGCGATGGACGGGACGTTTCTATCACGTTTATTACAGACAGATCTCGTCATCCATCACTCTGATTGAAAGGCTTCTCACACGAGCAGATCAATAATTCATACTCCTCTTTCTCTTTGTTTTCAGACTTGCTAGCGGCGGCGCTCGAGAGATGGCGATGTCGGTTTTTCTGAAATATCTCACCGACGTAAAATCGATTATTTAACGTCCGATCCAGACGATGAATGGACGCAGACCTTTTCTCCCAAAACAACAAAAGGCATCTCAGTTGCATTTTCAAATCACAAATCAAAACTCACCTCTTCTGCTTTCAATCTGTAATTAATGTTTTATACATCGTAAGTGCGATGTTTTCATGTTTTCTTTTTACTGTGGAAAGTGTCTTTGCGTTTCTAGAATAGCGCTTTATGTGAGGAACCGTGGAAAAAGGTAGGACCCAAATGCAGACAAAACGGTAAAGGTTATAAACAAAAGCGAGCTTTATTTAAAAGCTGAAAAAACACAAAAACATGGCATGAAAAACACAGGAAGCACAAACACACAACACTGACCGTGAGCGACAAGGAGGGAGACAGGAGAGACTACAAGAAGGGTGACGTGAAGGGAGGACAAACTAACAATGAACCGACACTGAACACAGGAAGAGACTAAATACAGGGAGGGGTAATCACGAGACGAGAAACAGCCGGGCAGGGGAGGAGAAACACGAGGGCAACAGGTGAACACAATCAGACAACCAGACACACCAGGGAAACAAACGACGGGAGGAAAGACACAGGTGGGAACAGAACAGCAAAACAACACCCAAAACAAGACATTGGGATTGTGACACTTTATGAATAAAATGCATTATTATTATTGTTGTTATTATTAGCATGTTAGCATTAAAGTCAAAGCACATGTGTATCTGGTCTGGTCAAAAGTACCAAGGATCTAAATGGGTGGAAAAGTTCAGCGATTGGACAAATACAGTACCGTCTACTGGGGATTGGCTAAATAAGCCGCATTCCTTGAATTTCTTTGGCCGATTTTGGTGATTCGAGTCCACTCGCTCCACGGTCGGCTTCAAATAAGGATCACAACCAGTGTGTAGAGCCGACGCATTGATGAGTTTGATTGCAGGAACAGTGGGAAGATAAACCAGTATGGTTTCAGTGAGTTTGATTTTTTAGAATGTTTGGACCTGCTCGACTATTTCGACAAACTTCAAGGCAAGGCGAGTTTATCTATAGAGCACTTTTCAACGCAAGGCAATTCAAAGTGCTTTACAAAAAATGAAAGACATTAAGCATTGAAAAAGAAAAGCTAATAAAAGAAACATTAAAAGAAAAATACACGGATAAAAGTTACAGTGCAGTCTAAGATGTGAATAGTTCAATTAAAAGCAGCGACAAAAAGGAAAGTCTTCAGCCTGGATCTAAAAGTGGTCAGACTCAAATGTCCCCTCTTCGACTCCTCGGTCCTCCGGTAGTGACCCGGAAATGAATTTCAGCGCGCCATGTGAAGGACATCTCATATATTCAGTCTCTGATTGTGTTACGTTATTATGAGAGTGCTCTCATACTTGTTTGATTCTAAAATTGTATATTTATATAAATATATGTGTGTGTGTGTGTGTGTCCGCATCTGTAGCCTGTTATTGTCTCATCATACCGCACTGTGAATGAATCAAAGTAAATGTATAAGTCATCATGAACACATCTGTCCATCAGACAGAGGGCTGCTGTGCCTCCTGTCATCATTAATGGACGTCTCTTTGAAATGACCGCTCAGAGGAGAGGAGTTCTCCTTTCTCTAACCGCCTGCTGCTTCCCCTCCTCTCTCCTCGGCTCCCCTCCTCGGCTCCTCCGCTCGCATCTCCTGTGGGTGGGACTAAGTCTCGAGATAGGAGTCGAGGATAGGAGTCGAGGAGGGGAAATTTGAGTATTGAGAAACCTCTTTTGAAACATCTCTGTTCCCGAAAATGCATCCACGAAGGAGCCGTGGAGGACCCATCAGTATATCCTCGGTTAGAGCTCCTCCAGAGAGCCTCCTCGACGCTCGATGCTCGGTCCTCGAAGTGCATTTAGAGAAATGAGATGTCCTTCAACACGCTGAAATTCATTTCCGGGTCACTACCATACCTTTAACATGATACATTCAAATACATTATCATGGCCTGACCAAAATAATAATCATGATAACGCATTCAAAGCATATATAAGATATAAGTTGAATACACGTTAAATATAAAATTAAATAAAAATATTCCCACATTTCAGAAAATAATTATACAAATAAAAAATAATTGTATACATATAAAGAATTATGATAATAAAAACAAATAAATAAAATGGGGTTGAAAAAACTTGAAATTCAATTTTGTCAAATCATAATAAAAAATAATTAGATTCATATTTTTTAAAGTTTCACCAATAAATAAATAAAAAATAATTAACCTTATCAAATGTAATAAAGAAAATAAAGAAAAGGTGATTTAAGTAACATTTAAAAATAAATAAAAATGATTTTTTAAAGAATGAATCAAAGCGTCATTTTATAGCGTTATAACTTTTTCTAGTATTTAAATAAATTATAGTTTAAACTGTAAAAAAACCTAACCCTAACCCAAAAGGTATAATAAAGTGACTTTGTTGACGTACTTGGCCAATTTAAAAATGTGAAATATAATAATAAATTAGTTTACCATGAATCAATTTGAAATATATCGTGTTAAAAATATGTACATTTTAGCATTAAAAAACATGACTTTTTATTCACAGCATTATCTTTTAAATACAAAACTAATATTTGTACATATGCTCATTCATCATTCCAACACACACATTGGTTTTAATACCTTAGAATCTGCAGATATAACTCGTATCTGTATATTTATTGAGTAAACATTGTGTGAGATTTGAACCATGTGAACCGGAGGAGTGACATCATGCCCCGGCCCGAGGCCCCTCCCCTGCCCGCCGACATCACTCAGAGCCCGGCCTCTTTCCTCCAGGAGGCTCGGTGATCATCAGCAGCTCCGGAGCTCCAAACTGCGCTCTCTCCATGGGACTAAACAACACTTATTCCCCGCAAGGTAAGCCACCGTTTCCCGTGTTTTCCTCCCCGGTTTCGGTGCCTCCTCTCCCGGATACATTGTCTCTGTTTCCCGGGAGTGTTTTCCACACCTGGATCCAAAAGAGCGAGCAGCAACTTTTCTCCAAGGCGAAAGTGGAGCACATTTAGTGGAAGAAAACGACGATTAATCCGCATTTAAAAAGGTTTATTTTGCATGTTCCCACTGGTTGTACAGATCCTGGGAATCCCCTTTTCCCTGGATCTGCTCCACGTCTGCTCTTTTTCTGTCTGGTGGTTTTTTTGGGACCGTTTTAAGTCCCAGTGCTTCCAGTGGGTGGAACTGGGTGCAAAACTACGGGCTCTCTGCTGCGGGAGAGGGACTAAAGTCGGGTTAAATCCGCAGTGTAAAGGGAATTAAAACCACGCAAAGCGGTAACAATGTTATATATTCAGCTGTTATAACCACAGTGCACTCGGTGGTCTCTCGTGGGAGGCGGGGGGAGACACCAGTTGCCATGGCATTAAACAGCTAACAGTTTAAATGGAGATTTAACATCATCATCTGTATCATTGTCTCCGAGCTGGCTGCAGAAACCAGAAAGAGAAATGCACGGAGGGAATAATGATGTAACACATGTATGGTAACCCACTGGATAGTTGACTGTTTCGCAACTCATCTGGATGTACGACCGCTTACATGTGAATATTTGCTGTTTTTGTTCCTCTTTTATGGTAAAACATTCATATGTTTGGCTTTTGGATATTGGAAATAGAGGGCTGGAACATTCTTATGGGCATTTTCACTGTTTTTCGGCCTTTTATTCACAAAATAGTGTTAATATGTGCTGTTTTTATTCCTCTTAAATCATAATAATTGACAATATTGGGCTTTTAGACATTTGACTGGATTCCTTTGATGGCTAGGAAACACAGTTATTGACCATATAGGGTTCATATTGGCTGCCTTTATGGCCCGCATTGTGAGTATTTGGATTTTGGACATTTAAACTTGACCATTTCTAACAATGATTTGGCTTTTCGGATTTCATGATAACATTTGCTGCTTATATTAAAATGTCGTCCAGGCACATTCATATTTGTTACCTTCTGGACTACATCTTGAAACTTCTTGGCCATTCTGACAATTCTTTGACCTTTTATGGACCTTAAGATGTGATTCATATTTTTGGATTTTGGTTATTGGAAATAGAGGGCTGGAAGTTGTTGAGCCTTGTATTGAACATATAGCGTTAATAGTTGCTGCTTTCATTCCTCTTATATCATCATACTTGAGAATACTTGGCTTTTGGACATTTGAACCAGACAACTGATATCTTTCATGTCTAGTACACACAATGTTTGGCATGTTATTGACCATATAGTGTTAATATTTATGTGCCATATACGGAATATATTTGGATTTTAGGTATTTGATTTACACAACTTCAAACTTTTTTTGCCAATTTCAACAATTATTTTAGCTTTTTGGACTATTTCCTGCCAACATGTTGGGCTTTTGGATATCTGAACTACACATCTAAAAAGCCTCTTGTCCATTTTGACTATTTTTGGACCATAACATGTGACTATTTGCTGCCTTTATTCCTCTTTATTGGGCATTTTCACAGTTTTTCAGCACTTTATCGACCATATAGTGTTAATCGTTGATGCCTTTATTACTCAAACATGAATATATATGCATTTTGGCTTTTATTTTCACATTTAACGGACCATGGATCATCAAATATACATTTACTTGGGTGTTTGGACATTAAACTACCGAACTATACAACTGGGAAGCTTTTATTGGCCATTTGCCACCGTTTTTTGGACCATATATTGTTGACGTTGCTGCCTTTTAATCCTCTTATATCATAATACTTGAATACATTTGGCTTTTGGATATGAGAACTTCACAGCTAGAAAGTTGAGGGCATTTGTATCTTCCTTTATCACTGTATATCTTTGGCTTTCGGATATTGGACTGGAACACTTTTATTGCAAATAATCTAATTGCGATTTTTCTGACAGATATTGCGATTTGCGATATTTATTTTTAAGCGACCCAACGGAAGTTTATTGTAAAATGCTAAAATGGATCAATCTGTCAATCACCTTCTATCATGGGCCACTTCTGATTGGTTAACAATGGCTGGTACATGTCGTTCAGCCCTACTTTCCTCCTTTATTCTTCTTATGATGTTGCATGGATACATGTTTGGCCTTTCGACGTTTTAACTAGAAAACTGTCAGATTCTTGGGGCATTTTCCTTTGACCTTTTATGGAATATATATTGCGATTATTTGCTGCTTTTATTACTCTTCTATAATACATTGATAGTATGGGCTGTTAGACATTCAAACTAGTCACTTTATTGGTCATTTTAACCTTTTCTTGGACCATCTAATGGTAATATTTGCTGCATAATTTACTTTTATATCATAAAACATGAATATATATGGCTTTTGGACATTTTAATTGGACAAAGAGAAGACGCTAATTGACGTGTTTTGTGAATATCTGCTGCTGTAATTCCTTTTATATAATAAGTGAGTATTTCTTGACATTTGGTCCAATTAACATGAATCCATTGGCACCAGTTTTGATAGTTAATCTTTCTGAAGCATTTTGGCTTTTGAAGGGCAACACTATATTAGGCAATATACATCCTTCACTTGTTTGACATGTTATGCTCCATATAATAATGAATGGATAATGAAATCTGTATTCACGGCAGCCTTGATTGAAACGGTGGAGAAAAAGACGATTACCGCAATTGAGTCAATCAACAGAGAAAGCATGGCGAAACATGTAAACGTTGATTTCTTTAGGCAAAAAAGGTGAATATTTGCTACTTTTATTACTCTAATTTAATAATGCATACACTTATTTGAATTTTAGAAAACAAATATGACCAGTGTTTTTAACAGTTGATGACCCTGAACTTTAAATATAGTTCAACTGAAAAACCCATACAAAATAGAAAAAAAAGTAATAATAATAATTAAAAAAATATCGTTTTATTTCGATTACGTTGTTTTCGTAATCGTTGCAAGCCATAATCGTAATTGCGATTAAAATACGATTAATTGAGCAGCCCTACTTCATATATATATCATGATATAAGTACTTAAATACTACTAAAACTAGATTGACAGAACTTCAAATCGGACCAAGGTTGGATCATAAAGGAGGTTTTATTTGAAAAGCATGATGCTAAATCACGAAACTCTGATATAACTGATACGTTTTAACGTCAGCAAGTTGATTTATATTCGAATATTCTACCCCAGAAAAAACTGTTAACCGATTAACTGAAATGTACACATCCTATAAAAGAAAAATAAATGTAATTTTGAAAAATAAATAAAGACATATTCAAATAAGTTTAGAAACCAAGTGGAATTTGTCAAATGTATTGAACTGGTGATCCCAGTTCGAACAGCTGACCGCTACAGGCCTACAGCTTTCACGCTTAAAACATAACTGGGTTTTTAAATGAAAGAGGGATCAAACACGAACAGCATAACGGGTTAGGGTAACGTAACCCGTGACAACAGAGATCAACCTATAACAGGGCCTACGCACAGAATGCAGCTATTCAATACTCATTCTTGTTTGAGAATCTGAGCATGTCTACTCGAGAGGCGGGTGCGGAGGCGATTCACAATCAGCTGTAGAGAAGACCCTCTCAGCTGGGGTCTGGGCAGAAGATGAGGTTTGAGTCTGCGTGCAGGGGGGGGGCAGCAGCCGTATCATTAGCTAGAACTAGCTAGATCTGATGGATTTGGAAAGCGGAGCAACACACACCTTTAGACCTAACACACTTAGCTATGGCACCGTCGTATACATTGAATTATTCCATTTGATAATATGTCATCAACTTAGGCACCCCTCCCAAAACTAAAAATCGAATCTCATATTCGAATACCTGAATAATTTTGAATATTCGATGAATCGTTCCCATCCCTAGTTCAAAGTGTAATTGTGATTTGCAGTAAACTGGTAAAAAGCTAGTGTTATATTTAGAGTTTGAGGTAAAAAGAGGATGTTTGTATTCTGCTGCGGCTCGAACAACATGACATATAAACGCTCCGATTTCCCAGCAACAGAAATCAGATCCTTTGATTTGATTTCCTCAAACATCAGACTCTTGTCGATGTGATCTTCAGTTTGAGTCTGCACTATGATCTCGTATGAGCACAAACACTGAATAGAATCAAAATCTTAATGTAGGCGTTTCTGTCACAGAATGATTCATTCATACTTCCATTATGAATCAATTACCCCAGCAGGGATTACATGTGCAAGCCCTCCTGTTTCAGATATCAATTCAATAGTGTGGGAAGAATGAATGGATCCAAAGAGGCTGCGATGGCTCAGATTGATTAAAGGCTGACAGTTATTTTACTCTTCTAGAAATATCAGACGCAGTATAGAGAGATAGATAAATGGATCACATTACACTTGTTAGATGCTTTTATCCAAAGCGACTTACATACTCAGTACTGTGGGCAATCCTCACAGGAGCACTTTGAAGGGTCTCAGGGACACAACGACATGCTGACTGCAGTGGGGTTTGAACCTGTGACCCCCTGAACCCAACACCAACACTCAACCCACTGCGCCACACGCCTCCTGTGGATGGATGGATGGAGATAGATGGATAGATAGATAGATGGATGGATGGATGGATGGATAGATGGATGGATGGATGGATGGATAGATGGATGGATGGATAGATAGATGGATGGATGGATGGATAGATAGATGGATGGATGGATGGATGGATGGATAGATAGATAGATGGATGGATAGATAGATAGATGGATGGATGGAAAGATAGATAGATAGATGGATGGATAGATAGATGGATGGATGGATAGATAGATGGATGGATGGATGGATGGATGGATGGATGGATAGATAAATAGATGGATAGATAGATGGATGGATGGATGGATGGATAGATAGATAGATAGATAGATGGATGGATGGATGGATGGATGGATGGATAGATAGATAGATGGATGGATGGATGGATCTGGAAGGAACATGTATCTCCTAAGACACGTCTTATCTGGTCTTTCCCTCAGCATGTGTTGCTTCACACCGGGCGTTCTCTCTTTGGCAGATCGTACTCCCTTCTCTCAGACGTTTATCAGACGTTTATAACAACCAACTGCAACTTGGAGACGCACGACGATATCAGCAAGTTGTAGTGTAGTAAAGAAATGTGTTTATGTCTGAATCTGCACCTCATGATAGAATAAGGCACGATCATTGAGCACTCCACCATAAGAGAGACTCGTCTTCAGCGGTTTTCTGCAATTAGGTGGTAAAAAGTTAATATAATCAAAAATCCAATGTTGTGCGTCATTTCTTACATCAACAACGGCATCAAGGATGATTGCTATGTCGGTACGATTTGGGCATGAATCAGATTCAGAACATTTGATTTCTTAACAGTCGCTCCTAGGGATGTAACGATATAACCATATATGTATAATGTATATATATACTGTAACCATGCTCACACATACACACACTTTTAATGCACTTTATATACTATTTTTTACGTCAATATTTGTAACTATTTATTCCCCCGTATGATTGTATGTCCTATTGCTGTGTTTTTTGGTGTTATGTATTTGTTTGTATATTTTTTGCACACCGGGACAGAGTTGCACTCTGCATCTCGTTATACTCTGTGTATAGTGACAATAAAAGGCTTTAACTTTAACTTAATATCGAATATCGCGATATCGCGGTAAATAGATGTTTCAATACCGTCGTGAGACTGACAAAATCTACCGCCATTTAAAAAAATAATTTTAAATATATATATATTTTTTTAATATATATATTTTTTAAAACCTTTATTTAACCAGATGGTCCCATTGAGATAATCGATCTATTTTTCAAGGGAGACCTGTCCAACATGGCAGCAAGCAGGTTACAACATGAACATAAAACAGATGACACAAAAGGACATGGTATTTACAGGGCTCCATGAACACACCTAGACACATGGACAAGTACCAACAGGATATGATATCTCTGTCGATGAGCCTCACCTTCTTGGCTAACACTGTATTGTGGTTGAAGTGGTGGAGAGACAAGCTCAGCTTGACCCACTGCTGTCCCTCAGGGCCAAAGCATGTCTCTCTGTCCCAGCAACACCAGAACCAAGCGAGAGAGTTGTTCCACAGCAGGGGATTTTGTAAACGCCCAAACATCCCAGCTTCTACCTGGACGTGTGGACGTGCTCATATTCCTGAAAGATAACCTTGATGACGCTGAGTGAGTGAGTGAGAGAGAGTGAGTGAGCGAGCGAGTGAGTGAGTGAGTGAGTGAGAGTGAGTGAGCGAGCGAGTGAGTGAGTGAGTGAGTGAGTGAGTGAGTGAGAGAGAGTGAGCGAGCGAGCGAGTGAGTGAGTGAGAGTTGAGTTACTTGAAAACTAAAGTGGAACTTGATTTATTGATTATTTATTCTATTGAATTTAAAATACTACT
This sequence comes from Champsocephalus esox, assembly GCA_036324585.1. NCBI lineage: Eukaryota > Metazoa > Chordata > Actinopteri > Perciformes > Channichthyidae > Champsocephalus > Champsocephalus esox. The sequence goes on along the minus strand of CM070482.1, from coordinate 2,961,336 downwards.
ATCCGACTAAAATGCTGTACAAATCCGATTTATTATTTAATAAAGAATTTTGTTCGCATTTTTTTCCTTTATTTTTCAATAGCGCGATAAATATCGTACCGTGGACTTTTTATCACGATATTATCATACCGTGAGTTTCTGGTATCGTTACATCCCTAGTCGCTCCATTTTAGAATAAGATAAATAAAATATAAATATATGAAGTAGGAAATGCACATTGTACCACAGTATGCAACAACACCAACATATTTATAAATCAATATACACAGGCGGTGAGTTTATTTATACAGCTAATCTTAACACAACTCAAAGTGCCTTACGAACAAAGACTGACAAATTACTTTTAAATACATAAACCCATAACATTTAATTAAAACAACTATAATAGAAAGAGACAAAACAACTGATGCAAATCAAGCGTTTTTATATCTGTATCGCTCCAAGCGTCTCCTCCGGAGGTCCCGACATCGGACGTGAATGAATTCTTTGTCTGAATGAATGCATGTGATTCCAGATAAGCGTCTCAGCTGATTACAACAGTTATGACGACATGAAGGCATGCTGGTACCCCCCCCCCACCAACAACAACAACAACAATAACAACAACCAGTCACAACCTCCATTATAAGACAGTCTTTATACCAGGAGTGAGTCACCCTGGAGCCTCGTTATGCCCCAGAGAGGAGCCTTTACCAGCTGCATCTGATCTGCTCTGATGGGACAATGACTGCTGAGACGTTTCGTTTACTTTGACAGAGTATTCCTACACTCTGGTACTTCTACTTTACTCAAGTACAAGACCTGAGTACTTCTGCTTTTACTCAAGTACAAGACCTGAGTACTTCTACTTTTACTCAAGTACAAGATCTGAGTACTTTATGGCGTCACAGAGGAACACGGGTTGTGAGAGGACGCTTTATGGCGTCACAGAGGAACACGGGTTGTTAGAGGACGCTTTATGGCGTCACAGAGGAACACGGGTTGTTAGAGGACGCTTTATGGCGTCACAGAGGAACACGGGTTGTTAGAGGACGCTTTATGGCGTCACAGAGGAACACGGGTTGTTAGAGGACGCTTTATGGCGTCACAGAGGAACACGGGTTGTTAGAGGACGCTTTATGGCGTCACAGAGGAACACGGGTTGTTAGAGGACGCTTTATGGCGTCACAGAGGAACACGGGTTGTTAGAGGACGCTTTATGGCGTCACAGACGAACACGGGTTGTTAGAGGACGCTTTATGGCGTCACAGAGGAACACGGGTTGTTAGAGGACGCTTTATGGCGTCACAGAGGAACACGGGTTGTTAGAGGACGCTTTATGGCGTCACAGAGGAACACGGGTTGTTAGAGGACGCTTTATGGCGTCACAGAGGAACACGGGTTGTTAGAGGACGCTTTATGGCGTCACAGAGGAACACGGGTTGTTAGAGGACGCTTTATGGCGTCACAGAGGAACACGGGTTGTTAGAGGACGCTTTATGGCGTCACAGAGGAACACGGGTTGTTAGAGGACGCTTTATGGCGTCACAGACGAACACGGGTTGTTAGAGGACGCTTTATGGCGTCACAGAGGAACACGGGTTGTTAGAGGACGCTTTATGGCGTCACAGAGGAACACGGGTTGTTAGAGGACGCTTTATGGCGTCACAGAGGAACACGGGTTGTTAGAGGACGCTTTATGGCGTCACAGAGGAACACGGGTTGTTAGAGGACGCTTTATGGCGTCACAGAGGAACACGGGTTGTTAGAGGACGCTTTATGGCGTCACAGAGGAACACGGGTTGTTAGAGGACGCTTTATGGCGTCACAGAGGAACACGGGTTGTTAGAGGACGCTTTATGGCGTCACAGAGGAACACGGGTTGTTAGAGGACGCTTTATGGCGTCACAGAGGAACACGGGTTGTTAGAGGACGCTTTATGGCGTCACAGAGGAACACGGGTTGTTAGAGGACGCTTTATGGCGTCACAGAGGAACACGGGTTGTTAGAGGACGCTTTATGGCGTCACAGAGGAACACGGGTTGTTAGAGGACGCTTTATGGCGTCACAGAGGAACACGGGTTGTTAGAGGACGCTTTATGGCGTCACAGAGGAACACGGGTTGTTAGAGGACGCTTTATGGCGTCACAGAGGAACACGGGTTGTTAGAGGACGCTTTATGGCGTCACAGAGGAACACGGGTTGTT
>CM070482.1:2931650-2956650 GCA_036324585.1 Champsocephalus esox | reverse complement strand
CAGTGTGCACGTGAACACCATACATATGGACTTCAGCGAATGTTCCCGCGGCCCGAGAGCCAGAGGTGTTCGCACATCAAAGGTTTGAACGTGCAGATTATCGCCGCCAGCAACAAACACCGAGTGGGTTTTATTAAAAAAGTGCATTTAATATTCTGTGTCTGCTCGTCTCAGACCAGACGGTTAGTAACAGCTGTTTCTGCAAAACAACATCCAGCTTATGGACCAGAAGGTTTGGAAAGATAATGCATGCAGAGGTCCTGGGTCGTGGGAAACAGAAGCTGGAAGGTCGGAACCAGAACGTTTGCTGTGGTATATGATGCAAAAGCAACTGGAAACATGGATTATACAAACAGAAAATATAACTCAAATAAATCTTTACTATCGACTGTGATTTAAACAAATAAAGAGACAGGGAATTTTATTTGAAGAAAATCCTAAAAATATGTACGATTGGTCAAATTAAAATGTTTTATTAAATACAAATAAATAAATAAATAGACAGAGCATTTAATGAAACAATCCTAAGAAAAGGTTCGATTAAAAAAATTCGAAAAAATAAATCAACAAACCAGAGAAAGAATTAAATTCAAAGAAATTCATGAAAATATGTTTAATTGTTAAACATATGGAACATGAATGTAAAACCACTTTAAAAATATCCAACAATATGTATTATTGTTTAAAAAATGGGGTAAAAAACAACACACAATGTATATATACATTCACAGATAATAATATAATAACAAATAATCTGCTTTGAACTCCTGAAAACGGCTTGTTGTAATCAAACGTCCTGCAGTCACTATTCCAGTTAAGGACTGTTGTGTGGCATCGATGTGTTTAGTTTCTTCTACTTGTCTGGTAAATACATATATTTATATCCAGTCTTTGAAGTACTCTGCGATAAGCTGCTTTATGTCCAGTGAGAAGCTGAAGCCACACATCTCACAGGTGTATTTAACTCTTACGGTACGTCCACACGGCAGCTTTTCAAAAGTCTTGGAGCTGGGCGTGTCTGACAGCGTGGGGATTTTTTGCGAGCAACGCGACCAACAACCAATCACATGAATGTCCCGCCCCCGACATACAAAGCAAAAACCCCGGGGATTTTATGCAAGCAATATATATATATATAAACTCCCCAAACAGGAAACCCTACCAGTTCCCCCACTGCCTCTGCCCCCTCCCTCCATGCTGGTTCCTCCGGTTTGGATCCCGGTAATAGTTCTGGTCGTAAAGAACCGGGTGATCTGCTACCGTAACTTCTCGTTTGGAATATGAGGAACTGAACTGCGGTCTGGCTCTCCCTGCTTACACGCGGTTTGATTGGCTAGCGCTTCGACCGTCAGATTTGCATAAACGTGTTTGATTGGCTGATGCTTCTACTGTCAGATTTGCATACACGTGTTTGATTGGTTGGCGCTTCCAGCTCAGCTTCAAAAGTTGAACATTGCTCAACTTTTGAATCCTGGACATCCTGGAAATCTTCGCTTCGCTCCCCCACAATGCAGTTCGGTGAAAAGCGAGGCAAAGTGACGTCATCCCCATTCAAAGTCAATGGGCAGAGAAGCGGTGGAAGATTCGTCTCAAGCTGCTGTGTGGACGTACCGTAAAGCTGCTGTGTGGACGTACCGTTACTGTTTACTTGTAATAATAATAATTATAATTCCTTAGATTTATTTTAGCGTTTTTTCAATGACTCAAAGCGCTTTACATATACACACATTACACACACATCATACATGCAATGGTCAGAAACTGTGGACAATACCCACGGGAGCAAGTTCGGGTGAAGTGTCTGGCCCAAGGACACACGGCTTTGTGTACTTGTAGGAGAGAGAAAAGGGACACGGTGTGTTTGAAACGGTTCATTATAATCTCTCTCTCTCTCTCCTCTCCGCTTGAAGCGGCGAGGTCAGATGAGCTCATTTAGTGCATTTGAATACACATCAGTGTTTCCGATGCATTTGAATACAGTTTGCATGCGTGGGGAAGATACAAAAGGCCTTCACTGTCCTCCAGCCGAATGTCAGGTCCTTCTGTGTCGTCCGTTTGTATTTCACTCTTTAGGTTACTTCTGGATATGATGTCCATGCGCCTGGTGTTTGAGTAACGGCCCGTCTACACTACAGGCATCGAACAAGGCTTTCAACGCTTCGCCCATTCACTTGGATGGGGTGACGTAGAAGATTCTGAATCTTCACCGAACTGCATTGTTCAAAAGTTGAGCAATGTTCAACTTTTGAAGCTGAGCTGGAAGCGCCAGCCAATCAAATCCCGTTTATGCAAATCCCGCCAGTACGAGCGCTAGCCAATCAAACCGCGTGTAAGCTGGGAGAGCCAGACCGCAGTTCATTTCCTCATATTCCAAACGAGAAGTTACGGAAGCAAATCACCCGGTTCTTTACGACCAGAACTATTACCGGGATCCAAACCGGAGGAACCGGCATGGAGGGAGGGGGCAGAGGCAGTGGGGGAAACTGGTAGGGTTTCGCCTGTTTGGGGAGTTTATATCCAGTTTACTTCGTTTTAACATTGCTATTGCTTTGTATGCCGGGGGCGGGCGATGCTAGGGCCGCACGATTTGGGGAAAAAAATGGAATTGCGATTTTTCTGACAGATATTGCGATTCGATTTGCGATATTTATTTTTAAGCGACCCAATGGAAGTTTATTGTAAAATGCGGCCATAACTCCGGCTAGGAAGGTCGCATCAACGTGCTCCCGCCTCTAGCGCAGCCCGAGCTACGAGTGACAGAACTAAACTTACATGAAACTTCCGTTGGGTTGCTTTAAAGTCGAGCTTCAGTTTCAGATTCACCCTGTGATAGAAACACGTGATGGAGCGTCACTGACCTGACTCAGAAACCATCTGAAGCTCCATTGGAAGCCGTTTGGAAAGGGCAGGCACTTTCAAGAGCACTTGGCAGGTGATTGGATCAATCTGTCTATCCCCTTCTATCATGGGCCACTTCTGATTGGTTAGCAATGGCTGGTACATGTGGAGCACAGCACTTCTGATTGGTTAGCAATGGCTGGTACATGTGGAGCTCAGCACTTCTGATTGGTTAGCAATGGCTGGTACATGTGGAGCTCAGCACTTCTGATTGGTTAGCAATGGCTGGTACATGTGGAGCTCAGCACTTCTGATTGGTTAACAATGGCTGGTACATGTGGAGCTCAGCACTTCTGATTGGTTAGCAATGGCTGGTACATGTGGAGCTCAGCACTTCTGATTGGTTAGCAATGGCTGGTACATGTGGAGCTCAGCACTTCTGATTGGTTAACAATGGCTGGTACATGTGGAGCTCAGCACTTCTGATTGGTTAGCAATGGCTGGTACATGTGGAGCTCAGCACTTCTGATTGGTTAGCAATGGCTGGTACATGTGGAGCTCAGCACTTCTGATTGGTTAGCAATGGCTGGTACATGTGGAGCTCAGCACTTCTGATTGGTGTGGAGGACTGAGACACACAACATTAAATCGCATCATTTAAAATCGCGATTTCGATTTAAAATCGATTAATCGTTCAGCCCTAGGCGATTCATGTGATTGGTCGTTGGTCGCGTTGCTCGCAAAAAATCGCCCAGCTTCAAGATGTTTTGATGCCTGTAGCGTAAGGGTTAATGTGCAGCGACGCGGTCATCGTGGGGAAAAGAACACCGGCAGGCGGATCGGGAGCCCGGCGCCAAGCATGCAGTTTGCTTTTCGGCCAAACTGTATACAGTCCAATCGACCAAACTTCTTTCTGCAGATGTGAGCGTCCTTAACAACGGTCAATAAGTCCTTAACAACGGTCAATACGTCCTTAACAACGGTCAATACGTCCTTAACAACGGTCAATACTAAGCCATGTCACAAAGCTCCATCTCGACTTGTCGGAGGAAGAAAAGGGACACAATCTGTTTGAGATGTTCATTATAAGGCAAAGGTCAAATGAAAGCTGCCCATGCAGACAATATGAGGTCAAGAGCACGAGGCACAGCTGACCAGACTGAATATCAGGTTTTTATTTCACACTTTGGGTTAGTTCTGGATATGATGTCCATACGTCTTGCTCTCTGTGAAGGAACAATGTGTTGAAGGCGGAGAGGAGGAGGAAGTGTTTGACTCGCCTCTCATCACAAAGGCATTTCCTCCACTTCCTGCTCAGGAGCACATCGTCCCTGAACCCAGGGGTGAAACAGAGTGAGAGGCTCTAATTTGTTAGATGTTGGGCATGTTTGGGCATCAGCAGGATTTCATAACATTTCACATTTTTTTCAGTAACTTTCAGATTTCTTTTGATCAAATTTCAGGGTTTTTTTCTAAACCTTTTTTCAAAATTTTGAGTTTTTTTCAAAGAAATTCAGAGATTTTTTCTATCTTTTCAGTAAAAAATTGAAACACGTTTTTCTCAAATCTAACAAGCTAACTTTGTTCTCTAGATATTCCCAAAACAATCGACATTTTCCCCCAAATACATTCTGACTTTTTCATGGGCAGCGTTTTGGCATGAGGGTGCTTTTATTGTGGCGGGGTGAGCAGCGTTTGGACATCAGGATGCTTTTATTGTTGCGGGATGAGCAGCGTTTGGACATCAAGATGCTTTTATTGTTGCGGGATGAGCAGCGTTTGGGCATCAGGATGCTTTTATTGTTGCGGGGTGAGCAGCGTTTGGGCATCAGGATGCTTTTATTGCAGCGGGGTGAGCAGCTTTTGGACATCAAGATGCTTTTATTGTTGCGGGATGAGCAGCGTTTGGGCATCAGGATGCTTTTATTGTTGCGGGGTGAGCAGCGTTTGGGCATCAGGATGCTTTTATTGTTGCGGGGTGAGCAGCATTTGGGCATCAGGATGCTTTTATTGCAGCGGGGTGAGCAGCGTTTGGGCATCAAGATGCTTTTATTGTTGCGGGATGAGCAGCGTTTGGACATCAGGATGCTTTTATTGTTGCGGGGTGAGCAGCGTTTGGGCATCAGGATGCTTTTATTGCAGCGGGGTGAGCAGCGTTTGGAAATCAGGATGCTTTTATTGCAGCGGGGTGAGCAGCGTTTGGACATCAGGATGCTTTTATTGCAGCGGGGTGAGCAGCATTTTGGCATGAGGATGCTTTTATTGCAGTGGGGTAAGCAGAGTTTGGACATCAGGATGCTTTTATTGCAGCGGGGTGAGCAGCGTTTGGACATCAGGATGCTTTTATTGCAGCGGGGTGAGCAGCGTTTGGACATCAGGATGCTTTTATTGCAGCGGGGTGAGCAGCATTTTGGCATGAGGATGCTTTTATTGCAGCGGGGTAAGCAGAGTTTGGACATCAAGATGCTTTTATTGCAGCGGGGTGAGCAGCGTTTGGGCATCAGGATGCTTTTATTGCAGCGGGGTGAGCAGCGTTTGGGCATCAGGATGCTTTTATTGTTGCGGGGTGAGCAGCGTTTGGACATCAGGATGCTTTTATTGCAGCGGGGTGAGCAGCGTTTGGGCATCAAGATGCTTTTATTGTTGCGGGATGAGCAGCGTTTGGGCATCAGGATGCTTTTATTGCAGCGGGGTGAGCAGCGTTTGGACATCAAGATGCTTTTATTGCAGCGGGGTGAGCAGCGTTTGGGCATCAGGATGCTTTTATTGCAGCAGGGTGAGCAGCATTTTGGCATGAGGATGCTTTTATTGCAGCGGGGTGAGCAGCATTTGAGTATCAATATGCTTTTATTGCAGCGGGGTGATCAGCGTTTGGGCATCAGGATGCTTTTATTGCAGCGGGGTGAGCAGCGTTTGGACATCAGGATGCTTTTATTGCAGCGGGGTGAGCAGTGTTTGAGTATCAAGATGCTTTTATTGCAGCGGGGTGAGCAGCGTTTGGGTATCAGGATGCTTTTATTGCAGCGGGGTGAGCAGAGTTTGGACATCAATATGCTTTTATTGCAGCGGGGTGATCAGCGTTTGGACATCAGGATGCTTTTATTGCAGCGGGGTGAGCAGCGTTTGGGACATCAGGATGCTTTTATTGCAGCGGGGTGAGCAGTGTTTGAGTATCAAGATGCTTTTATTGCAGCGGGGTGAGCAGCGTTTGGGTATCAGGATGCTTTTATTGCAGCGGGGTGAGCAGAGTTTGGACATCAGTATGCTTTTATTGCAGCGGGGTGAGCAGCGTTTGGACATCAGGATGCTTTTATTGCAGCGGGGTGAGCAGCGTTTGGGCATCAAGATGCTTTTATTGCAGCGGGATGAGCAGCGTTTGGGCATCAGGATGCTTTTATTGCAGCGGGGTGAGCAGCGTTTTGGCATCAGGATGCTTTTATTGCAGCGGGGTGAGCAGCGTTTGGGCATCAGGATGCTTTTATTGCAGCGGGGTGAGCAGCGTTTTGGCATCAGGATGCTTTTATTGCAGCGGGGTAAGTAGAATTTGGACATCAAGATGCTTTTATTGCAGCGGGGTGAGCAGAGTTTGGACATCAGGATGCTTTTATTGCAGCGGGGTGAGCAGCGTTTGGGCATCAAGATGCTTTTATTGCAGCGGGATGAGCAGCGTTTGGGCATCAGGATGCTTTTAATGCAGCGGGGTGAGCAGCATTTGGGCATCAGGATGCTTTTATTGTTGCGGGATGAGCAGCGTTTGGGCATCAGGATGCTTTTATTGCAGCGGGGTGAGCAGCGTTTGGGCATCAGGATGCTTTTATTGCAGCGGGGTGAGCAGCGTTTGGGCATCAGGATGCTTTTATTGCAGCGGGGTGAGCAGCGTTGGACCCTGGACAGTTTGATAGCCTCTTCCTCTGCTCAGGATATAGTGTGGTATTAATGCAGCATAAAGGGAACATGATGAGTCAGCAGGAACTTGAGACTTAAATGTCATCGAAACAGGAAGTGGATGCGTGTGAGTGTCTGTTTTGGTCCAAGAAAAGCAAAGACTAATGTATTAAAAGCATAACGACATAGTGCTCAAGGAACACATAATACAATGACATTGAAATACATTTAAAACATTTTGCACCCCATCCCAATATAAGCTACTTCCACAGACCAACGTTTTATTTCTAAACCTTCGATCTGTTTCCTCATAACGATGCTCACAATGGAGCGACCGCCTCTCTGGCAGACAGGAAGGGAGATTATAATTTAACATTCGTAACTTTGGTTTTGGGATGGGGATGAACGTGAAGCCACTGCACCGTTACACTGTAGTGGTGCGTTCTGTAGGTTTTAGTGCATGGCAATGGTCTGCAGAGACTCAAATAACGCTGACGCAGCACGGCTATGTCTATGTGATGGAGAAGCTACAATCCTGCCCTCTTCACAATCTGATTCGAACGCAACGCATGCATCTGTACATTCGGAGGGAAAAAGCAATAAAAGCCTAAATTACACCCACATACACCTCGAGAGACCGAGCAATAAACGCTTACATTATTCACGGAGGACCAGAACATCTGTCCGTCTGTTTGCTGCAGCATTTTCTGAATTATTTAAGCGTTCCCTTTCATCTGGAAGTAAACGCATCAACTTTCGTGAAGAACGCCATCCGTCCATTTTCTCCCCGTCTCTACGGTTTGAAGCTTGACTTAAAACTCGCCAAATACATTCCTGCAACTGGAGAGAGACGTATCACAAGCTTCCATTGTTCACAGAGGGTCCAGTGAACGGTGGTCTGTGGACACTGAGGAGATCATTCGTCATTTTGTTTACCCGCCTGCTCGGAGGGCAGGGGAAACCCCACGAAGCAAAGCAGGGCCTCTTTAAGTCTCTGCTTCCCCCCCGCCCTGTCCCTGCCTCCCAGAGTGGAGCTGCACCCAGACCCCCTGCTGGCTTCATGTGTAACCGTCATCTGGCGTTTCTGCAGCTTCAGAACTCACACGCACGCACGCATGCACACACGCACACACACACACACACACAGACACACAGACGAACAGACAGACACACACACACACACGCACACACACACACGAACACACACACAGACACACAGACGAACAGACAGACACACACACACACACACGAACACACACGCACACGCACACACACACACACCCGCACACACGAACACACACACACGCACGCACACGAACACACACACACACAGAGACAGACACACACACACACACACGCACACGCACGCACGCACATGCACACACAGACAGACAGATGCACGCACGCACACACACACGCACGCGCACGCACGCACACGCGCGCACACACACACCCACACGCACACACACACACACACACACACACACACACACACACACAGAGAGAGAGAGACACACACACACACACACACACACAGACAGACAGAGACACACACACACACACACACACACACACACACAGACACACACACACACACACACTTTAATGAAAGCTGTCACTCCGAGGCTGGAGGGAGAGCTATCTGTTAGCAGCTGATAATCACCAACCACATACAGACATTAGCATGACAGAGTTTCTCTCAGATTTACATCTTCTGTGTCTACTGGAGAGAGTTAAGCAGGCTGCAGACCACCCACACTTTACATCTGATCTGACCCCCCCTCCCCCGCCTCTGGGAGAGTTGCATGCCATGGAGGAATCAGAGCATGCTAACGTTAGCATGGAGCTAACAGAGGGTCAGATTTACCCTCAGAGTTTTAATAACGTGGATTATGATACTGAAAGCCGCAGGCAGAGGATCAAACTGGGCCTGAGTGATTCTGAAACTCAATATAGATACTGCAACATTGTGAGTTTGGCTGTCTGTGCTTTTGGATGAATACTTATATATTAGTTTAATTGCTAATACAAAATAAATATTAAATATCATTTTATTTCTTCTTTTATCGGACATTTTTACTTTAAAGGGGACCTATCATGCAAAATGCACGTTGTGATGTCTTCTCTCATCACCGTGTGTCCCCGGTGCGTCGGGGAACTCACGCAGCGTCAGGAAAATAAACCCTCTCCCTTTTCCTCCGTACCCACATCTCTAAAAACGGGGAACAACGGAGCGGATCCAGATTTGCGTCCGATATGACGTAACATCTGAAATGTGGACCCACGGGCCAATCAGAAAGCTGCTATCAGAAACAACGCCCGACTGTTTTGGACGTAATATGGTCGGTGTTTACATTAGCATGCTAACACTCAGAGCTAACCTGTGCTAGAGAGCATGTGCGTGAAGAAGCAGGAAGTAGAAAGGAACTCACCTCGTGGTGTAACCGGCAAGAGAGAAAGCCTTTGAGCTCCAGACTGTTTCAGAGCCTTGATGATCCATGATATGGAGTTTCATCACGGCAGCGTTTAGTTTAGACGGTAGCTGCCGGGTCCCCGCATGAGCTCAGCTTTATCCCCAAATCAGCACTTTAGAAACAGGAAGTGAAACAGAGGGATATGAGGCGTGGCTAGAATGAGTGATGTGTTCGGTATTTTGAGCAAAACACTTCATAGACGCGACAGCATCTGACTCTGATTTAACTCCAAAGGTCAGGTATACAGTCTAGAAAGTTCATACAAATCAAATGTGTGTTCTGTCACGCAGCTTTTAAACCCAGAAAATATGTTTTTGTGATATTACGATATCCAAAATCTGACATAATATCTATTCTCATATCACAATGAAATGACATCTTTATATTACCCAGCTATACATGCTCTATGGGGCTCCAACAAGCATCTAGTGCACATGCAATACAGCACAAGGGAGGACTATTTTACAAAGAAAAAGGTTACAAATAGATTAAGATGTGACTAAAATGAATAACAGCAGCCGCACACACTGGAGGTAGAAGGCAGAATAAAAGCATGAATGAATGCATGACGCTGTCAGCACTGAGGCTGCGAGCACTGAAGCTTACATCTTTCCCGCACTTACGAAAAACAAAGTGCTCATGTTCCTGATATACAAAAAACTGACAGGCAACCGTTACACAAGACATTAAATATATATGATGTTATCGAGAAATAACCTGCCTCCACGCAGTCTGTTATTATTCAATATTGCACCGCTCAGACCTTGTTTGGCCGTTGCTTCTTATTTCTGTTATTATCGTCCTTTCTGTTTACGGCACATATTGGTGTTCACTTCCGTCACCCGGACGACCACCACCAGACTCAGAGACAGTTTCATCCCACAGGCCACGAGACTGTTAAACACCTGAACTCCGTGAAGAACATCCATCTGTTTACATTTTGTATCTGATATATCATACTCCATTTACTTATAGACTCTTCTTGCACTATTTCAATTTCATTTCTATTCACTCGCACATCTCAAAACATTCTCTTGGACTATTTTATTTGTTCTGTCCTCTCGATATTCATGTCGCTCTGTTGGAGGAGGACTTCAGTTTTTCATTGCCGTATCTTCACTGTAGCTGCTGCTGAGCGCATGGTGCTGAAGCCTTGACCTGGGTCTGGGTCACCTGTCGCAGGTTTAGTGAGTGATGAAGAGGAGCGGGTGAATTGCAGATGTCAGGTCTTTGATATTGTTTGAGTTGTGTCTTTATTAACCCTCTTGAGGCCATGAACAAGTTGCATGCACTCTCATTACATGTTAGACGCTGAGGGCGATCCCCACAGGAGCACTTTTGTTGTGAAGTGTCCTCAGGGACACGACGACATGCTGACTGCAGCGGGGTTTTGTTTTTTGTTTTTGTAAAATCAATGTTGATATGGCGTAATTTGAATTAAATACACTATTTAATTTAAATCAGTTTTATTCTGAAAAACCTGAAGTTCACTAACTATTAACTTAATACTTTTATTCTGAAAATTCTTCACTTGCGGTTAGCATTAGCATGAAGCGTGAATCAACGGTGAAATGACATGTGGTGTTGTACACTGAGCACACTGGGGTTAGCACTCATGTATTACCGCTGAATAACGTTTATTAGGGAATGTTTAAATAACCACAGACACCAGAATGATTGAATTATAACAGAAAAAGGCAGGAATTGCATTGGACCCGCCCCCCGACGACACCGGCCAATAGGAGAGCGCCTCCACTCGCACATTTCATTTCGTACACCACCGCATCTTTTGTGTAATTAAATGCTGTTAACTTTTCTAAGCTTCCCTCGACTCTTTCCAGTCTCTCCTGCCTTCAGGGCTCTAGAATTCACTAACAGTTTGAACCTGTGCTCCCCTGATCCGAACACCAGCGCACTAGGCCACTGCGCCACACGTCTCTCGCAGGAAGAGACTTATAGACTACGTTTCACTGTTGGTTTTGAGTACAGTTCAGAGTGAAAACATTCTCGTCTTGTTTTTTCTTTTGTACTCGTAACTATTTGTACATCCATGTGACATCCCTGTAGCCTACATATGCTGATAGCTTAGCTTGTCGTGAACATAAACATGTATATCACTTGATTGTGTAGCACAGGGTTCATGTTTTAATAGCATTTTTACAAAAAAAAGTCCAGGCGAGCCAAACATATAAAAAAGGGCTCAGAGAGTTAAACAAAATGGCCTCTAACTACAAAACGGACTCCGGTGTGAAATGCAGCTTCGATAACTGGCAGTTAGCGCCTTAACTCATCGGGAGGCTTGACGCTAACTTCTTCTTTTGGGTCTCGTGATGAAGCTGTGGGGTGTATATCAGAATGCTTATCAGTAAACAAAGGGCTGTAAACATGTAAAGAAGCGCCAGAAAACATTCCCTCTCACGATAGATGTCACCGGCGATGGGAAGTTGTTGACAATGACGCAAACACCTCATTATGAGTCAATCCATTCTCTCTGAACACAGACCGACGCCCTGTATTTGAGCTTTGTGAAAACACACCGTGAAATCCTCTCCATGTGACGCAGACGTGGTGACCGTAGAACACACAGGTGTCGATGAAAGAATAGTGACTTTGAACAGCTTCATGTTCCGCCTCCTGACTGATTTGAATACAAAGGCATTGTTAAAGGGATGAGCTCAGTTTCACCTGCGCTCATATCAAGAGTCTGAACTTCCTCTGTGAGAAAGGACGATTCCCATCACACTCAAAACATATACAACAACAGTGGAGTTTCACTTCCGGTTTCCTTCCAATCAAGTGTCAACATCTAACTCTGCTCTGAATCGATGTAGAATCCAGTGTCTATCACAACTGCACCTTCTGTATTTGTGTTCAACATGTGAGAAGTAGAAAGTACAGGTATTTGGGTTCAACATGTAAGAAGTAGAAAGTACAGGTATTTGAGTTCAACATGTGAGAAGTAGAAAGTACAGGTATTTGGGTTCAACATGTAAGAAGTAGAAAGTACAGGTATTTGAGTTCAACATGTAAGAAGTAGAAAGTACAGGTATTTGAGTTCAACATGTAAGAAGTAGAAAGTACAGGTATTTGGGTTCAACATGAGAGAAGTAGAAAGTACAGGTATTTGAGTTCAACATGTGAGAAGTAGAAAGTACAGGTATTTGGGTTCAACATGTAAGAAGTAGAAAGTACAGGTATTTGAGTTCAACATGTGAGAAGTAGAAAGTACAGGTATTTGAGTTCACCATGTGAGAAGTAGAAAGTACAGGTATTTGGGTTCAACATGTAAGAAGTAGAAAGTACAGGTATTTGAGTTCAACATGTGAGAAGTAGAAAGTACAGGTATTTGAGTTCAACATGTAAGAAGTAGAAAGTACAGGTATTTGAGTTCAACATGTGAGAAGTAGAAAGTACAGGTATTTGGGTTCAACATGTAAGAAGTAGAAAGTACAGGTATTTGAGTTCAAAATGTAAGAAGTAGAAAGTACAGGTATTTGAGTTCAACATGTAAGAAGTAGAAAGTACAGGTATTTGGGTTCAACATGAGAGAAGTAGAAAGTACAGGTATTTGAGTTCAACATGAGAGAAGTAGAAAGTACAGGTATTTGAGTTCAACATGTAAGAAGTAGAAAGTACAGGTATTTGAGTTCAACATGTAAGAAGTAGAAAGTACAGGTATTTGAGTTCAACATGTAAGAAGTAGAAAGTACAGGTATTTGTGTTCAACATGTAAGAAGTAGAAAGTACAGGTATTTGAGTTCAACATGTAAGAAGTAGAAAGTACAGGTATTTGGGTTCAACATGTAAGAAGTAGAAAGTACAGGTATTTGGGTTCAACATGAGAGAAGTAGAAAGTACAGGTATTTGGGTTCAACATGTAAGAAGTAGAAAGTACAGGTATTTGAGTTCAACATGTAAGAAGTAGAAAGTACAGGTATTTGAGTTCAACATGTAAGAAGTAGAAAGTACAGGTATTTGTGTTCAACATGTAAGAAGTAGAAAGTACAGGTATTTGAGTTCAACATGTAAGAAGTAGAAAGTACAGGTATTTGAGTTCAACATGTGAGAAGTAGAAAGTACAGGTATTTGTGTTCAACATGTGAGAAGTAGAAAGTACAGGTATTTGTGTTCAACATGTAAGAAGTAGAAAGTACAGGTATTTGTGTTCAACATGTAAGAAGTAGAAAGTACAGGTATTTGTGTTCAACATGTAAGAAGTAGAAAGTACAGGTATTTGAGTTCAACATGTAAGAAGTGAAAGTAAAAATTCGTCAGAAAAATAAGAAGTGGAGTAAAGTACTGAAACCAGAAACATGTACGTAAGTACAGTAACGAAGTATTCGTACTCCACTACTTCCCACCTCTGGTAGTAAGGAGTCCTCCTCCTCCTCCTCCTCCTCCTCCCTCCTCCTCCTCCTCCTCCTCCTCCTCCTCTCTTTCTGCAGGGTGTTGTCCCCGATCTGACACCGGTATGAATTATGGATTTAATAAAAACTCCTCTGAGAGTCCTCCACTGACACACATCTGCTCTTTCACTTCCCCTCATGTTAACACCGTTTAATACGCCCTATTGTATATGTGAGACCATTTTCAAGCACAAATTCATGGTTTAATTTCCTCATCTGCAATCTCCAGAGCATGATACACGTCTGCAGTGAGTGTTAGAGAGAATGACAAAAGAAAACCACGTTTATTTTTATGTTTTCGTGCAGAATAGCAGGAATACCCAAGACAAGTTAATGCTAATTGAATTACGATGATGTGAAGAAGTGTATCTATGCACGTATACACATGTACTCATAAACAAGGAGAAACTGCTATGTGCTAATACGTGCTAAACGTTTATACATGCTAAATAATAATACTATTTAGGGTAAAAGGTACATTTGCTTAAATCTTTTCCCATTAATTAAAGTTTTTTGAGTTAAAATGTAAATTCGACCCGAACGCCACACAAGGGTTAAAAGTATTTTCTGAATTCTTTGTATTCATACAACGTGTTTTATTGTCCTGTGTTTCAGAGAGGATGGGATGTTGACAGGTTGTTCCTCGAGCGACAGGAGAAGCTTCAGAGTCACCTGACCTCCGGCCGGATCCAACATGGCCGCCCATCGAATCCGAGCCACGGCCACCAACAACACGTCGCTGCCTCGCTGCCGCTCCGAGGGAACGCTCATCGACCTCAGCGACAGCCTATCGGAAGCCAGTCTGAACGATGTCAAAGGTCAGCTGATCAAGGATTCAGTTATTGTCATTCGTGCGTAGCTACAGTGCAGATATGACAATGCCAATCTGAGGTCACAGGCTCCTCCATCAGAGCAACACAATAACACAGATACAATAGTGCAAGTAAATACAAATACAATAGAATATCATAGAAATAGTGCAGAATAGTCGATTCATTCATAAATGCTTTTATTCTGCCTTTTACCTCCAGTGTTTACGGCTATTATTTTTCATTTTGATTCAAATTTGAATCTATTTTTGACCCTTTTTTGTGAAGTAGTGTTAACTTTGTTCGTTATTCTCGCGTCCAGGAGAGAGAAATGGGTACTTTAATTAAAATGGTGCGGTAATGTTACAAGCAGAAGATGATTCAGCTCCCTCTCTGTGGTCGGCCGAGCAGAAGAGAGCCTACAAGGCTTCGTCACCCGACTAAATATCTCACTTGGCTCCTCCTCTTCAATGGCGGCCGTGGTGACGCAGGGGACTTCCCCCCCCCGGTCTCCTGTGTCCGATATCGCGTTAAACAGAGGATTTCAACATTTTACACTCATTGCTTACCTCCACATGCCGTTTCTCCTCCTTATCTCTTTCATAACTTTATATTTATACATGTTAAACGCTGTAATTAATACTCTAAAAATACAGGAAATACTTCACGGCAGTTTGGTTTCCGGTAGTTCCGGATGTTGTCACATGCTACCCACGTCTGTAAACAAAAACGTATTCAAATAAACTGTACCTTCATTTAATATTCAGCAATTATAATATCTCGACGTCTATAGATGTCGTGTTGAAATCAGTAGGTTTCGGTGTGCATCACTCCGTGTCATTTCACTTCGAAATTCACCTCTGTAGGAAAAGGAATATTAGCCACATGCTAAATGCTAACCGGCGATGATGGTTTTTCAGAATAAAAGCTTTACATCAGACATTGTGACAAAACGTGATCCGTCTCTTCAATTTGTCTCAAACAGATATTTTCCTAAACCCTATGGAGAAGTTGCGTTGCTTTTTATCGAAGGAACCGGACGTGGTAAAAATGCTAACTTACTTCCGGGCTTTAGGACGCGTCACTGCGGTTCTCTATGTGGGAAACACAATATGAACATGAGCCTATTCCACATTCTTACACATATTTCTATAAATGCAGCTTTTTCTAAACATCCTGGCCGTTGGTCGCCCCCGACGACCGAAAACTGTATTTCCTTTTTGGGAAACTCTGTGAAGATCTTCAGAAAGTTTCACCCTTAGTCTAATGTCATTCAACAGTGGCAGCAATACATCCATGGACAGCTGATACGTCACATAACATTCAATCAGGACTTTCTTACTTAAACAAACGGTAACGTCCCGACTATCTGGAGACGAGAGGTTTCAGAATGACATCAAGTGTAGTTTTAACGAAATGGCTTTGAGTGATTTTGTTATTATGCTGCTCAATCACCCAATGCAATAAATGGCAGCTTCTTTTCGACACCAGTTTAATGGTACGTTAATTCAAAGTGAAAGAGAATCACATGTATGTTAATGTGCAAGATGGCTGTTGTTGATAAGAGTGCAGCGTGCAACCTTCTGTCCGTTATGAAAAGCACCATCAAGACACTCAGAAGTGAACGGAGACACAGCATTCGTTTTGGCTTGTACCTTTAGAGCAGGGGGGTCAAACTCAATTTCTTCGCGGGCCACATCAGCATTATGGTTGCACTCGAAGGGCCGGTTGTGACTTTAAGACTATATAAAAATACATATATAAATATTTAATATATATAAAATAATCAGATGCAGATGCATTGTGGGAAATGTAGTTTATGGGCAACGAGCTTCTGTAAATCGGCATGTAACCGTATCATAAACATATATTCTTTGCAATCTCTTGAGGGGCCGCATGAAATGAAGTCGCGGGCCGGATTTGGCCCCCGGGCCTTGAGTTTGACACCCCTGATTTAGTCTTTTGTTGTGAGGGGTCAATAAGGAGGTGTATGGAAGAGGATTAGGGTCACACGTGAGACCTTTCAAAACAGTTACAACAAATGTAGTTTGAAATCTGAATTCTGGGAAAACATTTGAAAGTAAATATTTCTCAGAACTAAAAAGAAAATCACGTTTGATTCGGTGTTGAAGAAAGATCGTTTCCACACGAGCAAAGGGGGGTAAAACCGGTGTGGACTTTAAATCCTCACTCTTTGTTTGATTCAGACATCGAGGCATGTTTGGTTAGATGGACGTGAACAGCAAGCGGACTTTGTTCTTTCTGTCGCTTAATGAATCACAAGCATCCGGAGCATTAGTGATCAGACGTTCGGTCTGCCCCGCGCCGAGCTGTGCTCCACTTCTCTGAAGCGCCTGGGAGCGACAGTCCTTCCTGAGCTGCATGGGGAAGCCTGCGTCTATTTCATTATGCCTTTTGTTGATGTCCTTGCAAGCAGGGAAGTTATGTTGTTCTTCTATTTCACTGCTTTGCAATGTAGGCCAAATCAAATAAGCACTTTAATCATGTTTTTATTCTTTCAACATTTGCGAAATAGTATATATAAGAATCTGAAATACATGAATGTTTGCTATGGGGAAATGTACTGTTTTGTTACAGTTGTTTCCATTATAAAACATTAAGAAATACATACAAATAAAAATAATGAAAATGGGAACATAGAAAAATATTTATACAACAATATAAAATATGAACACGGTTTCTATGAGTATAAACGAAATGCAGGGTTAGATATGATCTGCTTTTAAGAAGAAATGTACAGTATTGTATGAATGCAATGGTAAACCAGTCCATTAATTATTACCCAGAAGGAATGTACTGTTAGCCCGTTGTGTTGCACAGATATAAATACATGATAGCTGCTGACAGGAGGAATCTGAAACATATCTGACAGGGCATTCCCTAGGGGTATCATTATAAAAAGGACTTGTGGTAAAATTCCCCCTTTTCCTTACGGACCTGATCTTGGGACCCTGAAAGGAATTTGCTCGAAGAAACTCAAGAGACTGCACCGAGCGGCAACATTTCAAAGATACGATACGATAACACTTTAATGGTCAAGTCTGACATTTGACTTGCATCACAATTACTGAGAGAAAAGCTGCTCAAAGTGCCTTCAGCGTGCATCTGATCTGGTTCAGCTCTGTGTTCCCTGAGAGGACAGACGAGCACGAAGGATGCTTCAGCCACATCGCAAAATGTGAAAGAGGCTATAAAGCATGCATTTGAACTCATTCCCCTTGTGTTCTGCTTCTGTTCCAGTGCCTTCTCCCAGTGCCTTGCGCCTGGACTCCACCGCCTCCTTCGGGGCCGCTCGGGAAGTCGTGGCCATCAAAGACTACCGCCCCTCCAGCTTCACCACGCTAAAGTTCTCCAAAGGGGACCGCCTGTACGTGCTGGACTCGTCAGGAGGCGAGTGGTGGTACGCCCACAACAACACGGAGATGGGTTACATCCCGGCAGCTTACGTGGAGCCCATCAACTTCAGGGACTCGTCTTTCAGCGACAGCGGCATGATCGACACCGTAGGGGACGGGATCGAGGAGGCGGCCAAAGAAATGGACCTCTTAGGGGAGTGGGCCGGGGTGATTCTGAAACCCACCACCTTCCAAAATGGGAATCCTTTCGCTACAACCAATACCTCGACGAACCCTTTCCTGAACGGGGGTCCTCGGAGCTCCCTTGATCAGAACAGCAATGAGAAATCAGTGGACCTCTTATTGTTCGATACGCTCACTCCGTCAGTGCCCCACTCCACCAGCAGCACCACAACCAATGGTTTCAATAGTGTTTTCAACCCCATTAGTCCCAGTGTAGGACCGGGACAGACGCTGCGCAGGGACAACCCGTTTTTTAGAAGCAAAAGATCCTACAGTCTGTCCGAACTGTCCATCCTTCAGGCTCAGTCCGACGCCCCTCAGGGCTCCTCTGGGTTCTTTCGGAGGCTTGAAAGCCCCGGCACCAGAGCAGTTTCAGAGCAGGGAGGACTTCCGGACGGCTTGGTTAACCCATCGTAAGCTAGCCAGGTCCTGCCACGACTTGGACTCGCTCGGACAGAACCCAGGATGGGGTCAAACGCAGCCGATCGAGACCAGCATCGTCTGCAGGTTGGACAGTTCAGGAGGCGCCGTCCAGCTTCCCGACAGCAACATCAGCATCCTCATACCGGAGGGCCACGTGGCACCGGGCGACACCCAGCAGATCTCCATTATAGCTCTGCTGGATCCCCCTCTGGAGCTAAACAACGACCGCTGCACCACCGTCAGCCCCGTGGTGGAGATCAAACTCAGCAACATGGAGACCAAAACCACCATCACTCTGGAGATGAAAGTGTCCGTCGTGGTGAAGATGGAGCGCCGGGAAACGACAGAAGTCCTGTGTGTCAGGAGCGATTGTAAAGAAGGACCGTACAGACCGATTCCTCAGGCGTACGTGTACGGCGACACGGTCCAGGTGTGTTTGGATAGCCTGGAGCCGTGCATGTATGTGTGTGTGGTGGCTCAGTCCCGGTCCTTATCTCCAGACACCACCGTTTGGGAGAACGTGGTTAAAAAGATAACGTTAGGAGTGTACGGTCCCAAACACATCCACCCGTCCTTCAAGACCGTCGTGGCTATGTTTGGTCATGACTGTGCGCCGAAGACGTTGTTGGTGAGCGAAGTGGGTAAACAGGTTCAATCTGCTCCATCGGTGGTGCTTCAGCTGTGGGGTAAGCACCAGTTCGTCCTGTCCAAGCCCCAGGACCTCAGTGTCGGGATTTACTCCAACATGGCCAACTATGAGGTAAAGGCGAACGACAAGGCAAGGGTGGTACGAGGCTTCCAGGTTAAACTAGGCAAAGTCAGCAGGCTCGTCTATATGATCGCCTCGCGAAACACCGACGATGTTTCGGACTTCACCTTGAGGATCCAGGTTAAAGACGACCTCGATTGCATCCTGGCTCAGTTTTGTGTCCAGACGCCAACGCCGCCACCCAAAACGGGGCCAAAGACATCGGTGCAAAGGCGCTTCCTGAAGAAAAGGGAAGTAGGGAAGATAGTCTTGTCTCCTCTCGCCGTTGCATCCAAGTACCCCGTGTTCCAGGACCGGAGAATAAACAACTTAAAGTTTGGAAAGCTGATCAAAACGGTCATCCGACAAACGAAGAATCAGTACTTGCTGGAGTACAAGAAAGGAGACTTTGTGGCCCTGTTGAGCGAGGAGAAGATCAAGCTGAAGGGCCAGCTGTGGACGAAGGAATGGTACGTTGGATATTATCAGGGCAAGATGGGATTTGTTCACGCCAAGAACGTGCTGGTGGTCGGTAAAGTTAAGCCTATTTACTTCAGCGGGCCCGACCTCACCACTGCACTTTTACTGGAGCAGACGCTGAAGCCCTGTAAGTTCCTCACGTACATCTACGCCTCCGTACGGACTATTCTCATGGAGAACATCGGAAACTGGCGGGCGTTCGCAGACGCCCTCGGATACGTCAACCTGCCTTTGACGCATTTCTGCCGCGCCGAGCTGGACAGCGAACCGGAGCGGGTCGCATCGGTTCTGGAGAAGCTGAAGGAGGACTGCAACAATTCGGAGAGCAAAGAGCGGAAGTCCTTCCAGAAAGAGCTCCTCACCGTGAGTTAAACCCTTGGCATCTCCAGGTGCTGTGACTCAGCATTTCTCAAAGCTTTGTTTTTTATTAGTTCTCGTTTTTGTTGCGATAATGAACAGACAAACAATATGAAAGCAGACAGGGTACAAATAAATGCTTACTATGTTGTAGAAAATATTATACATAATGTACATACATACAATTCGTACTTGCACACACATTTATACAATCATATACACATGAATCTCCGTAGATGCTCCAACAGTTTGTGTGTGTGTGTGTTTGTGTGTGTGTGTGTGTGTGTAGGGCTAACAAAGGCAGGGTTTCTCAAAGCTTCTTAAGGAAATGCGAAGCCTGTCTTTCTCCGCTGCGTCCGTCATGTCTGAAATGAAATGGTCATGTTTTCCTTCCTGCTGGAGAGCGCTGCTTTCTCCTGTTATCTGCTCCAGGCTGTTGGCCTCAGACCCCCCCCCCTCCCCTTCCCCTCTAGTCTCTTAATTCTGCTGGGAGTGCAGTCGATAAGTGCTGCGTAGGCACCGAGGTCTAATCGGGACCTGAGGGGCTGTGGAGGGCAAACAAATACTTCTTCGAACTTGAGAGAAACAGAAGCTCGGAGTTACGGTGCAGAGTGCGGTTTGCTGGTGCTATAAATCCGATTGATCGCTCAGGCTACTTTTAATTAAAATCTTTATGTACGTATGAATCAAAGCCCTCAGGGAGACGGACCGTGCAGGGATAGAGCTCAGGGAAACACACCGTTACGCTTTATTTACAGCAGGGGGGTCAAACTCAATTTCTTCGCGGGCCACATCAGCATTAAGGTTGCACTCAAAGGGCCGGTTGTAACTTCAAGACTATATAAAAATACAGATATAAATATTTAATATTTATAAAATAATGTATTATATGACATTATTGCCTCTGCATTGGATTATTATCGGATAGGGTCATAACTTCATAATTAACTACGTCTGAAAGCAGAAGTCTAGGGACAATCATTGCAAGTCTCTTCAGTGAGAATGTTACAAAATGATTTAAAAAAAATCTAATTCTGAGAAAATATTTATATTTTGAAGAAAAAAAGTCAAATTCTGAGAAAAAAGTCAAATTTCAGATGCATTGTGGGATATGTAGTTTATGGGCAACAAGCTTCTGTAAATCGGCATTTAACCATATAATAAACATATTATATTCTTTGCAATCTCTTGAGGGGCCAAATGAAATGTATTTGGACTACCTATGTTGCAAATGTATTATCTTTTCAATTCACACACGGCATCTATTGCACGTCTGTCCGTCCTGGAGAGGATCCTCCTCTGCTGCTCTCCTGAGGTTTCTCCATGTTCCCTTAAACTGGGTTTTCTCTGGAAGTGTTTCCTTGTACGATGTGAGGGTCTAAGGACAGAGGGTCTAAGGACAGAGGGTCTAAGGACAGAGGGTCTAAGGGACAGAGGGTCTAAGGACAGAGGGTGTAAGGACAGAGGGTCTGAGGACAGAGGGTCTAAGGACAGAGGGTGTGGTATTGTCATACTGATATTCTGTACACACTGTGAAGTCCACTGAGACAAATGTAATATTTGTGATATTGGGCTATAAATAAACATTGATTGATTGATTGATTGGATGAAGTCGCGGGCCGGATTTGGCCCCCGGGCCTTGAGTTTGACACCCCTGATTTACAGCATGCAGCTATTTAGAAACCAGCACATACTGCACCTATACTGAGTATCTTTAAGCAGTCGCTGGTGCTTGTCGAGTTCAGTCACAGTGTAACCCTTCTTCTTCTACAGCAATGATGACGGCCTTTTTCCAGATTTCATTAGAAAATCTGACGTTTTTTCTTAAACTGGGATTTAATGTGTGCTTTTATATTAAAGACGTCAAACAGAGGGAAAGCCTGTCCTATCATGCTTTCCTTTCTTTCCTTAGTGTGTTCAGCTTTCGGCGCACAATATACGGAGCTAGGTTAGTGTTTAAACGGAGGCACTTGGTTGTGAATCGCCTGTCACGGAAATGTGGATTTTCATTGTCGCCTCCGGCCGTCTGGGGAGCGATGACCATGGTGACGTCCAAACTGCCACCATTATATTAAGTCTGCCTACATTTCCATTTCTAGCGTGTGGGTCCTTACACGGCGGAGACGCTGCGATGAGTTTTCCTAGCCGCCTGTACTTAGCTTCTCGTATATTCATCCCATCCTCCTGTGAGAGTCTCCGTCAGAGGTCACGGGCCGACTCCAGCTGAAAGAACTGGGAGCAGAAACTCTATAATTTACGCGAGGTTGTAAACACTAGTTAGAAGCATTTATAGACAGAGAGAACTGCACGACATAATCAAAGGTGGTGACGGAACATATGGCCTTTTGAAGGGAATTGCTTCTGAATATAGGTCTGCTTTTTCACCTAAACTACTGCTTACTGTTCGCACACAGCACGCAGCGAAGGACGCTTTGTTTAACCCACGCAAATATGCAGTTTGCTCCCTGTGTAAACATCTGATGTTTGTTTTCTGTCCTCTGAAAAGTGGATTCAGTTGCGTGTGTGTGTGGGCCTCAGATGAAAGCTCAGGGAGTCCAAGCCCCCGTCTTCTTGCTAAATGTTCTTCGTCACAATGGGAACACCTCTCACGATGTGCCGGTGTGTCGTTGCCATGGACTGCAGTGTATTTTTAGGAGAGCGGTCTTTGTGCTCGTGTCTGAATGCTTTGGGGTCAGCAGCAGCATGGAAACACATTCAGGGAATATGCTTACAGCTTTCCCGTCACTAGAGATGGCCCGATCGGAGTATCGGAGCCGATCACGTGATTTTCAAAAGATCGGAATCGGGAGAAAAAAATCGGGGATCGGGATTTTATTTTTTATCAAATATTTTCATTATTTTATTTAATGTTACAAAACAAAAATGACCATGTTCACGTCTTGAAGTCATCCTGAGGACTTTTGGTTTAAATTACACAACATCATGTATGTGTTGCTTCTGTTGGGCTTGTGTTCAGACCTGCTCATTCCTCTCAGAGCAGCAGAGTGGGCGCAGTGTCTGATAGCAGCAGCAAGCTAACGAGAGGCTACGTCCAGCTGGAGACTCGGGAGGCGGGACGGAGCAGAGGTCAGGAGTTTGGAAGTATTATGAAGTTGAAAGCGAAGGCAGTGTGACAGCCAGATGCAATGTTTGCAAGGCGGTGGAAAGAACAGAGCTACGTTCAACACGACCAATCTAACACGCTACCTGAGAAACAAACAACAACAACAACACGACGAGTACACAGCGGCCACTCGGGGAACGGCACGGAGACAACCGACACTTTCAGAGGCTTTCAAGAGGAAAGAGAAACGGCCCCAGAACAGATAACAGCCAGATAGCTGAACTCATCGCGTTGGATGACCAGCCGTCATTTTTTCTCTTAACGCATTGCATTAAGATCGAATCGGGAAAAATCGGTATCGGCAGATTGTCAAAATCAAATGATCGGAATTATTTATTATTATGATCAACCTGAATGTTATTTTTGATGAAACCATTCGCCTAAGACATTTCAGAAATAGTGAAAAACTGCAAATTCTAGTCTACCTTCCAAACCTCCAGAATATTAAATTGTACATGACGAGAGAGAGAAAAGCAGGACATCTTTGAGAAACTGCATTTTTGTTGGATTATAAATACTTTAAAATGGATTGACTATCAAAATAGTGCTCTAGCTACGAGCAATATGTTGATATTTCTCTTTGAGTCCTTTCGTCCTTTCGTCTTGAAGTGAGACCTTTTGGGGATTTTAAAAGATTGCAATACTATCTCTTCATAGAAGACAGTAGATATGTGACAGTAACTTAAAGTAGGCCGAAGAGGAGATGCCACACAAGTCTGATTTAAAACGTTTCGGTACATGGTCAGTATCTTAAACCCATACAACAGGAATCTGTCCAAACGTAGTCCCTGAACGCCTCTCGGTCTGACCCCATATCATCAGACGTCAGCGTGCTCTGGTGACACGTCTGAACATGATGTTCCTCAAGGAAACTGAAACACTGTTAAAGCCATAAAGTGTGTGTGTGTGTGTGTGTGTGTGTGTGTGTGTGTGTGGTGTGTGTGTGTGTGTGTGTCAGCAGAGTGGTATGCACCTCAGCAGATGGTGTTATTGTAGATTGTTCTCTTAGCAACGCGGTGGTGTCTCTCTCTTCTCACATACGTTAAATCATAAATGAATGGCGCTGAGCAGGCAGATTCAAGTGGACGTCTCCACACTGACCACACACTGCAGAATGTATTAGATAAGATGTTGCAGATACACATTTCTGCACGCGGGAAACTTTCTAGTTGCATTATGATCAACGGAAAGTGGCATCGACGCATCCGTCTGAAACCTTTTCCATGTTTGATACACGTCTTAAAGGGGCTCGATGACGCTCGTTCTCAGCTTGATGTTAGGGTCGTGTGCCTCTGTTCTGATCTGTTCCACAGTAGAGGCACAGATATGTATGGGTTGTACCTGACTTAAGCTAAGCCCGTCACGTGACATGCTACATAGGCACTGAAGATTGAACACCTTGTAGCCTAACATGCGTTTACATTAATTTACTTTCAAACAAGCAGCCTCCTTTGTTAAAGCTGCTGTTGTTATCATCTTGTAGTGAGGAAGGATCCATGCAGGATGCAGAGGACACATGATAACAGTGCAATATGGGCTGATTAGACTCTAATTGAATTCTACAACAGAATATTTAATGTTTTCCTCCTGGAGTTTAAAGTGTGAAAAGAACTATCATTCCACAGGGAGACCAGAGGCCTGTCCTACGAAGCCGGTTCAACGTAACCTGATGTGTTTGAGTTAGCCGGTTGGCCTAATCCAAAACATATGCGCTCTCGCTAAGCGGTACTACGACGCGGGTCATCAAGTGGATCGCTCAAGCCAGCCGTGTCCTCTCTAGCTAGGTGCGCGTTCACATGAGAGGGGTGGTATCTGGAGCATTCGACCAATCACAAACATGGAGAAGCGCACTGACAG
>CM070482.1:2924150-2926650 GCA_036324585.1 Champsocephalus esox | reverse complement strand
TCACAGGCACGTTCTCTTCCTGTGTGCACATGCAAATCACGTGTCCTCCCCCTGTTCAAACCCCGCTCTGCTTTGCTTGCTTCATAGTTCACCTCCTCGGCCTGCAGCTGACACACTGGCTCAGTGCTGTGAGGTCAGGCGGTTCACTGGAGCGGCTGTGTGTGTTCTGAAACGTGCATGATGTCCGTATAAGCCCCTCACGGTAGTTTCAGAACACTAAAGTGTGTGTCCGCTAGGGCCGCACGATTTGGGGAAAACATCTAATTGGGATTTTTCTGACAGATATTGCGATTCAAATTGCGATATTTATTTTTAAGCGACCCAACGGAAGTTTATTTTAAAATGAGGCCATAACTCCGGCTAGGAAGGTCGTATCAACGCGCTCCCGCCTCTAGCTCCCCGCAGCCCGAGCTACGAGCGAAATAACTAAACTTACATGAAACTTCCGTTGCTTTAAAGTCAAGCTTCAGTTTGAGATTCACCCTGTGATAGAAACACGTGATGGAGCGTCTCTAACCCTGACTCAGAAACCATCTGAAGCTCCATTGGAAGCCGTTTGGAAAGGGCAGGCACTTTCAAGAGCACTTGGCAGGTGATTGGATCAATCTGTCTATCACCTTCTATCATGTGCCACTTCTGATTGGTTAACAATGGCTGGTACATGTGGAGCACAGCACTTCTGATTGGTTAGCAATGGCTGGTACATGTGGAGCACAGCACTTCTGATTGGTTAACAATGGCTGGTACATGTGGAGCTCAGCACTTCTGATTGGTTAACAATGGCTGGTACATGTGGAGCACAGCACTTCTGATTGGTTAGCAATGGCTGGTACATGTGGAGCTCAGCACTTCTGATTGGTGTGGAGGACTGACACACAAGAAGAACAACAACAACAACAATTGTAGTTTAAAAAACATCGCAGGCTTTGCCATTTGATAATCGCATCATTTCAAATCGCGATTTCGATTTCAAATCGATTAATCGTTCAGCCCTAGTGTCCGCATGCTTTCCCTGCACTCGGGTCCAACCCTGCACGTTTAGTGTTCACATGTTCTCACTGCAGTGGGACAGAGCAGATGTATTGCATGTTTCTCTGATAGTAAACTGTGGGGGGAAGCACTGACATATCTCTGGTTTTCCTCAGACTCTTCTCCCGAGGTTCAGTCTGAGTGAAATGTCTCGACAGATATTTAATTAGAGGACGTCTGAACTGAATTGCACGGTGACTGAGCGACGTGACTGAGATCTGACATGTCTGCATTCATCAGAGGCAACGAGCACACATCTCATTCCCCCTTTCTCTGTTTGTAATGAACCGCACACTCAAATAAGTGTTTACAGGTTTGTCTTGGCATGCACAGGGTGTGACATTCTGTTTTTGTGTTTTATTTTATTGTAATTAATTTCCCGTATTTGCCAGGGGAACAAAGTCATATTTTTTTTAAATAGCTAAAAAGTGAACTAAACTGCTTTCAAAATAATAGTTTTGTGTGTTCCTGGTTAGCGAAGATGCTAACTTAACACTAGAAAAGCCATTGAAAAGCTATCCTGATTAGCATCGCCATGTTTTTAAGTTTTCACACATATCTAACAGCTGTTGCAGGTCGGTATTTAAATAGAATATAGCTGACTGCTTACAGACACATGTGCTTCAAAGTTAAGCAGAGAAACATGAATGAAAAGAGCATAGCAACAGCTGATGTGGAAGAAACTATGGCAAGTCTGCACGGACAAAAAGAGCCAACAGGGCCACATTCTAACTCTTAAAGGGGCAGTACACAATATCAATATTGACGTATTTGAGCACCTGCATTTCCACTGCGGCGCGTAGCATGGTTTAAGCGTGCCGTGCCAAACCCGGCCCGTCTTTTGTTGCGTTTCCACTCGGCGTAGTTCCGGCTAACGGGAACTGTTTCGCAGTTTTTCTGGCTCTCCAAAATCGAGGTTCTTTCCGGGCCAACAACCGGGCTGAGTCTGCTAAACTAGAGAGGGAGAATCGCTGGCAAGAGGGCTACAACTACAACAAGATGAACATATCTGACCGTGATTTAATTGTAATACACGTTTCAAAATGATGCCGAAGTAACAACACACTGATACCGGTTAGTAAAAACCACGAATTAATGCTTTGACAAGTCTGCAGACGTGTTTTCTGAATGGAGATCGGCTAAGCTAACGTTGTATCTGCTCCGACCGTCCACACTCACAACAACGGCCTACAGACATAAATAAAGCAGCGACTGTATTCTCCATGACACAGGCAGTCTGTGGTTTGGACTGGTTTCACTTCTGTCTAGTTTCTGAGCAGACACGAGGAGCTGTGAGCTCTGAGCGCTAACGCTAACGGCTAACGGCTGATGTTGGTTTTGTGGTTCGCATTGAAGATGACGTCACGGCTCCGCCTACACTGCGTTACTATAGTTACCGCCCCAGCTACTAAACTGTAATGGAGACGCAGCATAAAGTGAGCCCGGCCTAACGAGGCCTAACCATACCGTA
>CM070482.1:2906650-2916650 GCA_036324585.1 Champsocephalus esox | reverse complement strand
CAGACGAGATATCGATTACAGCTGAGACTCCACAGATCATGTAGGTATATATTAGGGCTGTGCATCTTCACTGGTCTCACGATTCGATTCGATTACGATTATCCTGTCAACGATTCGATTCGGTTCGATATCCCGGTGCATCACGATTCATACCAATGCGTTGCATCCTCAATTTTCTATATTACTGCACATGGCTTATTTTTCATCGATGCATACATGCAGTAAATACATATGAACTCTATTTTTATTATTTAGAAAGTGCTTCAGAAATCAATAACATAAATGTCTTGACATTAATTTATAAACCAAAATAAATGAATTGTGTAGGTCTAGCCTCCGTGTGTGAAGTTGTTCCATCCTCAAAAACAAAAAGCTAATGCTTCTGCGGTCTAGCTGCAGCTTCTAGCCACGGCCTTCTAAGGAAGGACACTGAAGGTCCTGAATGAGCATCACACACAGACTTGAGTCTGAACACAGCAGACAACAGGAGGATTTACAACAGCATATACAAACTAAAATACTGCATGTGGGTGCACACTCACATTCTCTGTCTCACTGTTACATGAATCCCATGAATGTATGAGACTAAGTTAGCTTCATTATATCTCAGTGATTAAGTGAATAATAAAGTTTCTATCGGGTCACTGTCAGCCTGTCACTCATTATTTTCAGGGAGGGGGCGGGGCTTGGAGGAGCGGAGAGGAGACGGTGATCGCGGAAGCTTTTTTCCTCCTGCCTTCACAAACTTCACACACGTATACATCGCCTGAAAATTGCTAGAGGACATTCATACTATGCATCCAAGACTTAATTAAATCCACCAAAAACCTGACATGATTGTAACGCGATCATTTTTGAAAACGACACCGAGTGATTCGGAGCGGGTCCTTCTGCTGCTGGTTCTGGACTGGTGTTCTGGTGTTGGTGGATAAAGCAGACTGCTCCGTGTTGCTGTGCCGCTGTCACGTCTGCTCCCTGATCTCTGCGTCACCGACCGGTTTGATATTAAAGTGACAGAAAAAACGTTATAGTAAAGCCGCGGCCGGAAAATCAGGAAGCAACGTTACTACTCTATAACCGATTATCTTCCGTCACTGCATCGAGACCGAATCGTCCACGTCCGCATCGCAATGCATCATAAAAACGATTATTTTCAACACCCCTAGTATATAGTATCATCCCTGAGCGATCCGAACTCGGACAGGGGAAGCAAATACAGTCATCACAACACGTACCTTCACAGAGCTTCTAGGGAGATCGTCTCACCGCCATAGCTGTCAATCTGATCAAAAGACGTGTTCAATGGAATTAAAACGAGAAAACACGCGGCTGAATCGGTTAATCCATAGGTTTCTAACGTCTATGTATAAAAAAATGATTGAATTTATAATCCATAATTCCATTTTAATGTAAAAATCGGAGATCACATGCTAGCTGCTAATGCTAGCCACCACAGCTAGCACTGCTTGTTGCTATGGGTGACCCGCGTGTGTGTAGCCGACGATATTTTGAATTCAATGCGTCGACGTTGTCGACACGTTGCTACAGCACTAGTGTTGGGCTGTGGGCTGCCCTCAGACGCTCAAGGGTTACTCTCACAGCTTGTTGTTGTTGTGTTGGGCTGCCCTCAGACGCTCAGGGGTTACTCTCACAGCTTGTTGTTGTTGTGTTGGGCTGTGGGCTGCCCTCAGATGCTCAAGGGTTACTCTCACAGCTTGTTGTTGTTGTTGTTGGGCTGTGGGCTGCCCTCAGACGCTCAGGGGTTACTCTCACAGCTTGTTGTTGTTGTTGTTGTTGTGTTGGGCTGCCCTCAGACGCTCAAGGGTTACTCTCACAGCTTGTTGTTGTTGTTGTGTTGGGCTGCCCTCAGACGCTCAGGGGTTACTCTCACAGCTTGTTGTTGTTGTTGTGTTGGGCTATGGGACTGCCCTCAGACGCTCAGGGGTTACTCTCACAGCTTGTTGTTGTTGTTGTTGGGCTATGGGCTGCCCTCAGACGCTCAGTGGTTACTCTCACAGCTTGTTGTTGTTGTTGTTGTGTTGGGCTGCCCTCAGACGCTCAGGGGTTACTCTCACAGCTTGTTGTTGTTGTTGTTGTGTTGGGTTGTCCTCAGACGCTCAGGGGTTACTCTCACAGCTTGTTGTTGTTGTTGTGTTGGGCTATGGGCTGCCCTCAGACGCTCAGGGGTTACTCTCACAGCTTGTTGTTGTTGTTGTGTTGGGTTGTCCTCAGACGATCAGGGGTTACTCTCACAGCTTGTTGTTGTGTTGGGCTGCCCTCAGACGCTCAGGGGTTACTCTTACAGCTTGTTGTTGTTGTTGTTGTTGTTGTGTTGGGCTGCCCTCAGACGCTCAGGGGTTACTCTCACAGCTTGTGTTGTTGTTGTTGGGCTGTCCTCAGACGCTCAGGGGTTACTCTCACAACTTGTTGTTGTTGTTGTTGTTGTTGGGCTGTCCTCAGACGCTCAGGGGTTACTCTCACAGCTTGTTGTTGTTGTTGTGGGCTGCCCTCAGACGCTCAGGGGTTACTCTCACAGCTTGTTGTTGTTGTGTTGGGCTGCCCTCAGACGCTCAGGGGTTACTCTCACAGCTTGTTGTTGTTGTTGGGCTATGGGCTGCCCTCAGACGCTCAGGGGTTACTCTCACAGCTTGCAGCAGAAAGCATGTGAGAAATGCACAAAGCTGAGAGCTTTGCAGGATGGAGGAGGCAGGCTGTGAGAGCTTTGCAGGATGGAGGAGGCAGGCTGTGAGAGCTTTGCAGGATAGGGCACTGGTGTTCCTGGCGGGATTTGAACTCACAACCTTCCCATCTTCAGCCCACCTCACTATCCATTAGACCACCACTCCCCACGCACTGGTGTGACTCAGTCAGAGCTGCAGGCGTGAGGTGAGAGCACACAGAGGCAGCGTCCACGCCCTGCAGCTCCACGGACACGAGCCCTGAGGACGCCGTGCTCACCAGAGAAACCATTACAACCTCTCCACAATCCACTTCAGATCGCTCTAGAATTCCCTCTAACATAAATCTCTCTCTCTCTCTCTCTCCCTCTCTCTCTCTCTCCCTCTCTCTCTCTCTCTCTCTCTCTCTCTCTCTCTCTCTCTCTCTCTCTCTCTCTCTCTCTCTCTCTCTCTCTCTCCCTCTCTCTCAGGCTCTTCTGAAGCTGGACTGCCAGGGTCTCGTTGCTCGGCTGGTTTTGGACTTCGTTCTCCTCACCACGGCGGTAGAAGTCGCCGGGCGGTGGAGAGAACTCGCCGAGCGTCTGGTGAAGGTTTCCCGCCAACAGATGGACGCTTACGAGGCGCCGCATCGAGACAAGAGCGGCACGGTGGACAGCGAGGTACGAGACTACTGATGACTCATATTGACATTCAGCTGGGACTGTGTTTCACTCTGTTGTGTTAAAGGTCTCCTGTCGTGCAAAAGTCCCTTTCTGATGTATTCTCTACCGTGTGTCCCCGGTGTGTCCCCGTGTGTGTCCCCGGTGTGTCCTCGGTGTGTCCCCGGTGTGTCCCCCGTGTGTCAGGAGACTCTCAAAGTGTCAGGAAACAAACCCCTCTCTCTTCTCCTCCGTACCCACATCTCTAAAAACGGGGGACAACGGAGCTGATCCAGATTCGCTGCGTCATGACGACATTCCTAAAATGTGGGCGGGCTTTAGACCCACGGGCCAATCAGAAGCGTTGCTGTCAGAAACAATGATACGTGTTCTGGAAGTAACATGGTCTGTGTTTACATTAGCATGCTAACACTCAGAGCTAACCTGTGCTGGAGAGCATGTGTGTGAAGAAGCAGGAAGTCAAAAGGAAGTCACGTCGTGGTAAACCTGAGAGAGAATGAGTTTGAGCTCCATCCTGTTTCACAGAGGATCCTTGATGTGGTTTGGAACACGATATGAAGTTTCATCACGGCAGCATTTTGATGAGTTTCTGATGGGAGACATTTTTTTCCACAAAACTTTAACTCTTTACTCAGAATTGACCTTTTTAGGATTTGAGATGTTCTTGAGATCCAAAAATATTCTCAAAAAAACAAATTCTTTCTTTAAATTGAGTTTTTTTTAAAAATAAATAAACAATCCAAAATGCAAACAGATATTCTCTCTCTCTGCCGGCCATGTGGAAGCCGGCGTACGACTTCCAACTAAAATGCTGAGTCAGGGTTTAGGACTCTCTATTGGTTCTGTCCTTGTGTTCACTTCTAATTGGATGTTCTCTCTCTCTCTCTGCAGGCCATGTGGAAGCCGGCGTACGACTTCCGACTAAAATGCTGAGTCAGGGTTTAGGACTCTCTATTGGTTCTGTCCTTGTGTTCACTTCTAATTGGATGTTCTCTCTCTCTCTCTGCAGGCCATGTGGAAGCCTGCGTACGACTTCCTGGTGACGTGGGCGGCTCAGATCGGGGACAGCTACCGGGACGTCCTGCAGGAGCTGCACCTGGGCCTGGACAAGATGAAGAACCCCATCACCAAGCGCTGGAGACACCTGACGGGGTCCCTCATCCTGGTCAACTGCCTGGACCCCCTGCGGAGCTCTGCCTTCAGCCCGGAGAACCAGGACGACTACGCCATCTGAGAGAGATCCTCCATCTGAGAGAGATCCTCCATCTGAGAGAGATCCTCCATCTGAGAGAGATCCTCCATCTGAGAGATATCCTCCATCTGAGACAGATCCTCCATCTGAGAGAGATCCTCCATCTGAGACAGATCCTCCATCTGAGAGAGATCCTCCATCCGAGAGAGATCCTCCATCTGAGAGAGATCCTCCATCTGAGAGAGATCCTCCATCTGAGAGAGATCCTCCATCTGAGACAGATCCTCCATCTGAGAGAGATCCTCCATCTGAGAGATATCCTCCATCTGAGAGAGATCCTCCATCTGAGAGATATCCTCCATCTGAGAGAGATCCTCCATCTGAGAGAGATCCTCCATCTTAGAGAGACCCTCCATCTGAGAAAACGTTCCTCCGTCGAATTTGACATTTTTCTTAAAATGTTACCTTTTTTTTATTCAGACTTTGTCTCAGAATTCGATTCTTTTTTGGAAATTAACTTTTTTCTCCAAATTTCACTTTTTTTCCCCAACTTTCAAATTCTTTTCATGGTTAGATTTTTCCCTCATAATTTCGATTTTTCTCAAAATATGACTTTTTTTCAGAATTTGACGAGAAAACGTTCGTCCCTCATCTGAGAAAACGTTCGTCCCTCATCTGAGAAAACGTTCGTCCCTGATCTCAGAAAACGTTCGTCCCTCATCTGAGAAAACGTTCGTCCCTCATCCGAGAAAACGTTCGTCCCTCATCTGAGAAAACGTTCGTCCCTCACCTGAGAAAACGTTCGTCCCTCATCCGAGAAAACGTTCGTCCCTCATCTGAGAAAACGTTCGTCCCTCATCTTAGAAAACGTTCGTCCCTGATCTCAGAAAACGTTCGTCCCTCATCTGAGAAAACGTTCGTCCCTCATCTGAGAAAACGTTCGTCCCTGATCTCAGAAAACGTTCGTCCCTCATCTGAGAAAACGTTCGTCCCTCATCTGAGAAAACGTTCGTCCGTCATCTGAGAAAACGTTCGTCCCTCACCTGAGAAAACGTTCGTCCCTCATCTTAGAAAACGTTCGTCCCTCACCTGAGAAAACGTTCGTCCCTCATCTGAGAAAACGTTCGTCCCTCACCTGAGAAAACGTTCGTCCCTCATCCGAGAAAACGTTCGTCCCTCACCTGAGAAAACGTTCGTCCCTCATCTTAGAAAACGTTCGTCCCTCACCTGAGAAAACGTTCGTCCCTCATCTTAGAAAACGTTCGTCCCTCACCTGAGAAAACGTTCGTCCCTCATCTTAGAAAACGTTCGTCCCTCATCTGAGAAAACGTTCGTCCCTCATCTGAGAAAACGTTCGTCCCTCATCCGAGAAAACGTTCGTCCCCCATCTGAGAAAACGTTCGTCCCTCATCCGAGAAAACGTTCGTCCCTCATCTGAGAAAACGTTCCTCCGCCACGCCTCCACGCTCACGGTTCAAATGCTGCAGCCCAGCTGATCCTCTGTCAGCTCCTCGTGCACCAGGCAGTGTTCACAGCCTCTTGTAATAGCCCTCGTCTTGCATAGTTGTGTATTTTTGTACTCTTATTATCTCTTATTACGGCACAGCGGTTTTTTCTGAAACACTTTGGTTAAGAACTGCGGATCGAAGCG
The DNA here is from genome assembly GCA_036324585.1 of Champsocephalus esox. NCBI lineage: Eukaryota > Metazoa > Chordata > Actinopteri > Perciformes > Channichthyidae > Champsocephalus > Champsocephalus esox. Next base: position 2,910,470 of record CM070482.1, on the reverse strand, counting down.
CAGAGAAAATACACTTTTTATAGATATCGTAGCCTCGTCACACGGGTCAAATATCACATGCAGCGTTTAGAAAACATTCACCAACTGGAGCGAGCAACTTTTAGTGAACGTGAAAGTTGAAGCTGAATGTTTCAGTGGAATCTACATGAGAGAGAAAAGTCACTTCTTCAGGTTCTCACTGCGGTCCCGCTCATTTCACAAATATCTGGATGCCAGTCGGTATTTTTTTAAGATCGCTTCAAAGGAAACTGAATAATTTATTAATATTGCACACAAGTTCTGAAGTCCACTAGTGCCACGACATTCAGTCAGTCTATGGAATGAACATTTTACAGAACATTCTGAATGAATTGCATTTTAAACATGATCACTATGTCTTTTATATTCTTGTTAATTACACTTTTGCTTAATAAAAAAAATAAATGAGAACAGTCTGATGTTTTTACAGTTTTCTGACTCAAACGGGTTGAATTTAAATCGTGTTTCAGCTTCTGACATGTGAGACTTTGCTGGTTGTATTTCATTTATTTTCTCAGTGATTTCCTGTTTGAACTGTGGGTCAGAAAAAAACAAATAATTCATGGGTTTTGTTATGGATTTTGTGCGTACACGTCATCGTGTTTTCACCATAACTTTCGTGCCGTGTTCACACCGGACGCGACGCGATTACATGTCAATGCAGAGACGCGGACAGACGCGAATTTGCTCCGACGGCGCGCATGAAGCGTTTGATGCGAATGCCGCGGCGTGATTGGAAGGGGACAACCGCTCGAGTTTAAATTGTTTCAACTCGAGCGTCAAATTTGCGGATCTCAGCCTGCCGGCACTGACGTTGAACCACAGAACCAACATCAGCCGTTAGCTGTTAGCCCTCAGAGCTCACAGCTCCTCATGTCTGCTCAGAAACTACACAGAAGTGAAACCAGTCCAAACCACAGACTGCCTGCGTCATGGAGAATACAGTCGCTGCTTTATTTACGTCTGTAGGCCGTTGCTGTGAGTGTGGACGGAGCAGATACAACGTTAGCTTAGCCTGATCGATCGGATCTCCATTCAGCATGTTCGGCGTCATTTTGAAACGTGTATTACAATTAAATCCGGTCAAATATGTCCATCTTGTTGTAGCCCCCTGGCCAGCGCTTCTTGTTTGAATGATGCGAGTAAACACAGCTGAGAGCCGCGGTGAAACTTGAGCGATTAGAGCGAAGCGAATATTAGCATCGCGTCCGGTGTGAGCGCAGCGTAAGTCGTTATCAGAAGATTACATTTTCTCTGTTTGAATGGAGCGACTGTAGATTTCCACTTAAAGGGCTAAATCCGCTGATGAGACCAAAAGCTTCGGAAGAAATGAGTAAAACAATCATCTTAATTGAGATTTTGTACGAAGAGGCGGAGAGCAAATTGAATTCTGGCGATGTATTTCCACATTTTTAAATGTTTCTTCTCCTGTGTTTGTGTTTAGAACAGATCAAATTACTGTTTGTCAGGATAATTATTGTTTCTTTATCGTCATCAAGAAAAAATGTTAAAGCAGATGGAATAAAAATCTTAATTTGGATAATTGTATTATATCTTTTAACATTTTATTTTGTTTCCTTTAAAAACATATTACAACAATAAAAAAATGTTGTCAGTTAAAATTCAACTTTTCAGGCTATTTTCAGTTCAATCCGGAGAGACGGTTCTGATAAGAATACATATTTATAGCCAGGAATACACAAATGAATGTAATGGAGTTCTGGTGATTAGGCCCCGTTGTGCGGGAGTATCATTCGGGAGGGGAGAACCGATCCAATGAAACCCCCCGGGGTCTAGACCCTGGTGGTGGTGAATGGATAGTTGGGGTCGGTCTGAAGGGGAGGGGCTTAGCTTGACCCTGGTGGTGGTGAATGGATAGTTGGGGTCGGTCTGAAGGGGAGGGGCTTAGCTTGACCCTGGTGGTGGTGAATGGATAGTTGGGGTCGGTCTGAAGGGGAGGGGCTTAGCTTGACCCTGGTGGTTGTGAATGGATAGTTGGGGTCGGTCTGAAGGGGAGGGGCTTAGCTTGACCCTGGTGGTTGTGAATGGATAGTTGGGGTCGGTCTGAAGGGGAGGGGCTTAGCTTGACCCTGGTGGTGGTGAATGGATAGTTGGGGTCGGTCTGAAGGGGAGGGGCTTAGCTTGACCCTGGTGGTGGTGAATGGATAGTTGGGGTCGGTCTGAAGGGGAGGGGCTTAGCTTGACCCTGGTGGTGGTGAATGGATAGTTGGGGTCGGTCTGAAGGGGAGGGGCTTAGCTTGACCCTGGTGGTGGTGAATGGATAGTTGGGGTCGGTCTGAAGGGGAGGGGCTTAGCTTGACCCTGGTGGTGGTGAATGGATGGATAGTTGAGGTCGGTCTGAAGGGGAGGGGCTTAGCTTGACCCTGGACTCAGAGGGACAGGAGGTGAAGAGGGGTGGAGGAGGGTTGCGTCGAGTCACCTGAAATGACTGCTGTCAGAGGGGAAAGAGCAGATTTAAAAGGTTTAGCAGAGCGCTGTGATAGGCTTGTGAGAATACAGCGAAGTGATTGGTTAAACTGGGGAGGGACGCCCCCGATCACTTAATGAGAGGAGAGAGAGCAGTTACGTGGAAATAGTAAATGAATAAGTAAAGACGGACTTCCTGGTTGAACTAGCGCTGAGCTTCATTTGTATTTTAGTAAAGAAAAAATGTAATCTGTTTCTAAATTTGTTTAAAACGTACAAAAAGTCATATTTGGTCCAGACAATACTTAGGCACGTGAGAACAAATGTAATTACATTATTTGTCACTTGTTACACGCTTTTATCCAAAAAATATATTCAATTCTGTGGGAAATCCCCACAGGAGCACCTTGGGGTGACCGACGCTCTCTCCACTGCGCCACAGCACCCCTGATCCAATGAACTGATCAGTCTTCGGAAACTCATGTCTTTCACTCGTCTGTTTGTCGTCCGTCTCGTGTCTCTACTTTTTACCAAAGCGCTCCAGATGTTGAGACTCTGCTTCTGTCTCCGTGCTGCAAACTGCAAACTGTGTTTTTGTGAACGCTTGTGGAGAAGACTGTGAATGAAAATGTCAACATTTGGACACAATATCTGTACGATTGGACCCGTTTCTAGTCGCCAAGTTTCTCCGTCAGCATTCTGTTCGTGGAAAACCACAAGGAAGACAAAATATATACACATATCTTTTTTTAAATAGGATGAACTTCTTACATTTTTTTATTTGCATCGTTGGTTAAACATTTTTGGCGGGTTAAAAAGAAAGTGTTAATTTGTTTTGTGGTATCTGTTTGGCTCGGGGAAATGATTTAAAGAAATAAAATAAAAGGTTTTTGTCCCGAAAAAATGTTTTAGTGTCCGTAAAACCAGATTTAAAAAAGCAGTTAAAATATTAGAATCTGTGACTTTTTGGTCCAGATAATATTTAAAATGTATTTTTCTGGTAAGTGACGTTCACGGATGAAGTCGAAAAATCAAGTTTATTATATTAGTATATCTATATCTATATATATATAAATATATATATATCTAATGAGAAATTGTACAAGTTATAATCTGCTGTATTTGTGTGAATCTTGGTGGTGGTGAATGGATAGTTGGGGTCGGTCTGAAGGGGAGGGGCTTAGCTTGACCCTGGTGGTGGTGAATGGATAGTTGGGGTCGGTCTGAAGGGGAGGGGCTTAGCTTGACCCTGGTGGTGGTGAATGGATAGTTGGGGTCGGTCTGAAGGGGAGGGGCTTAGCTTGACCCTGGTGGTGGTGAATGGATAGTTGGGGTTCGGTCTGAAGGGGAGGGGCTTAGCTTGACCCTGGTGGTG
>CM070482.1:2879150-2901650 GCA_036324585.1 Champsocephalus esox | reverse complement strand
ACATCCAGTCTACAAACAGTCTATATACTTATGTCCTCATAATGCAGGTTTAGATCCAGGTGCCAGATATGGAGTCAGATTTGGGTCAATATTCTAGCGCGTAAAACAAGGTACTCACGAGCGGAAAATGTGTTTTTACACGCGCATAAAATGACCCTCGCGCGCAGATTAAACCCCCGCGAGCGGCTCTGCGCCCGCGGGCGGCTCTGTGCTCGCTCGCTCGAGACAGCCCTCGCGGGAGTGTCAGCCTCGCGGAATCTGTCTACATGCGCGTGAAAAGTTTCTGGCACTTGGGGGCGGAGCCACTGGACTTTGATTGACAGCTGCAAGGAAACCCGGAGTTGCCAGGTTTGATAAATGCCTGAACTACCAAGAGCCAGGAGTGACGGCAGCAAAATCAGTTGGACGAGATTGAATGGTAAAGTTGTCCATACGTGTATATATAAGTGTTGCATGCAAGTGATATATTGGTTGTAAAAATAGTGTTTTTATTTGCTTGATACAAAAGGACATTCTTTATAACCAACTGCTTTATTATCACGCATTTGTAATATTTGTATGCTAGAACTTTTTCTATTCTTTTTGAAAAATAAATAGCTCACAATTTACTCCTTTAAAAATGTGGACATCTCATGCTTTATATTTATCCCTGTGCGTTTTATTTGTAGACATGTTTATGTTTTTGAAAAAGGGCGACTTCCTGTAACCTAATATATGAATTTCATTAACTTCCTGCAGACCTTTACTTTTGTTTTGCCGATATACATGAATGAAGCAGGTGAATGGTGTTTCGTGATATCCATCGTGCATCACTGTATGTCTGTGTCTGTGTGTGTGTGTGTGTGTGTGTGTGTGTGTGTGTGTGTGTGTGTGTGTGTCTGACAGCAGCAGAACAGGAGTGTGTTTGTTCTCTGATGAGAAAGGTGAGCAAGATCGAAACCTGGCAGTAAGACCGACCCTCTCTGTGTGCTCAGCAGAGTGTGTGTGTGTGTGTGTGTGTGTGTGTGTGTGTGTGTGTGTGTGTGTGTGTATCTGTGTGCTCAGCAGAGTGTGTGCGTGTGCGTGTGCGTGTGTGTGTGTGCGTGCGTGTGCGTGTCTATGTGTGTGCATGTGTGTGTATGTGCGTGTGTGTGTGCGTGTGCGTGTGTGTGTGTGTGCGTGCGTGTGCGTGTCTATGTGTGCGTGTGTGTGCATGTGTGTGTATGTGCGTGTGCGTGTGCGTGTGTGTGTGTGTGTGTGTGTGTGACACGCAGGTGACAGTGAAGGCCGAACAAACTCAACGTGCTCCGGTGATTTTATAGCTGTCTTTGAACTCTGAGTATTTGCTGTTCATAAATCATTTTGAGTGATCAGACTGAAGGGTTTGGTTTCGATACGTGGAAGTGTGTGTTAACTGTAGAGCTAGTGTGCATATAGAGAGGCTTTGAGCTGCTACTTCACCTTCAAGCTGATCTTATCTTTATCTCACCTAATAATAATGCCAAGTGCCAAGCTTAGGAAGTATGTAATAATAATAATAATAATATTAGATTCAATTTGTATAGACCCGGGGCCGCTTTACATGGTGAACAAACAAACAAACAGAAGGGGTACATATTGAAGTACAAATTAAATAAATAGCAGTAGTATTGGACGACTAATATTCTAACATGCTACGGTGTATAACACAATTCAAGTGCATGTTGTGTTCTTAACCCCAACACTGCTTTTATTGTGTGTCGAGCTGGCCCTCGTGTTAAGCTCAGGGGCCGTAGCTGCATTTCTTTAAAGTGTCCCACTGAGACATTTGACTTAAAATACATTGTGTGCAGGTGAAAAGGAATCAAAGCTCTTCCAGAGATACGATACGATAACACTTGAACGGTCGGATGAAGTCTGAAATGTGACTTGCATCCCAGCAGCTCCATGTGTGACATCAACAGACACACATCAACAGACACACATCAACAGACACACATCAACAGACACACATCAACAGACACACATCAACAGACACACATCAACAGACACAATACATGACCATCACACATTTAACATAACAGCAGAGGGGGGAAGTAGTGGAGTACAAATACTTTGTTACTGTATTTAAGTACATGTTTCTGGTATCAGTACTTTACTACACTACTTTTTACTTTGTACTTCTTACATGTTGAACTCAAATACCTGTACTTTCTACTTCTCACATGTTGAACCCAAATACCTGTACTTTCTACTTCTTACATGTTGAACTCAAATACCTGTACTTTCTACTTCTTACATGTTGAACTCAAATACCTGTACTTTCTACTTCTCTCATGTTGAACTCAAATACCTGTACTTTCTACTTCTTACATGTTGAACCCAAATACCTGTACTTTCTACTTCTTACATGTTGAACTCAAATACCTGTACTTTCTACTTCTTACATGTTGAACTCAAATACCTGTACTTTCTACTTCTTACATGTTGAACTCAAATACCTGTACTTTCTACTTCTCTCATGTTGAACTCAAATACCTGTACTTTCTACTTCTTACATGTTGAACCCAAATACCTGTACTTTCTACTTCTCTCATGTTGAACTCAAATACCTGTACTTTCTACTTCTTACATGTTGAACTCAAATACCTGTACTTTCTACTTCTCTCATGTTGAACTCAAATACCTGTACTTTCTACTTCTCACATGTTGAACTCAAATACCTGTACTTTCTACTTCTCTCATGTTGAACTCAAATACCTGTACTTTCTACTTCTCACATGTTGAACTCAAATACCTGTACTTTCTACTTCTTACATGTTGAACTCAAATACATGTACTTTCTACTTCTTACATGTTGAACTCAAATACCCTGTACTTTCTACTTCTCTACATGTTGAACTCAAATACCTGTACTTTCTACTTCTCTCATGTTGAACTCAAATACCTGTACTTTCTACTTCTTACATGTTGAACTCAAATACCTGTACTTTCTACTTCTTACATGTTGAACTCAAATACCTGTACTTTCTACTTCTCTACATGTTGAACTCAAATACCTGTACTTTCTACTTCTTACATGTTGAACTCAAATACATGTACTTTCTACTTCTTACATGTTGAACTCAAATACCCGTACTTTCTACTTCTTACATGTTGAACCCAAATACCTGTACTTTCTACTTCTTCATGTTGAACCCAAATACCTGTACTTTCTACTTCTCACATGTTGAACTCAAATACCTGTACTTTCTACTTCTTACATGTTGAACTCAAATACCCTGTACTTTCTACTTCTTACATGTTGAACCCAAATACCTGTACTTTCTACTTCTCTCATGTTGAACCCAAATACCTGTACTTTCTACTTCTTACATGTTGAACTCAAATACCTGTACTTTCTACTTCTCTCATGTTGAACTCAAATACCTGTACTTTCTACTTCTTACATGTTGAACTCAAATACCTGTACTTTCTACTTCTCACATGTTGAACTCAAATACCCGTACTTTCTACTTCTTACATGTTGAACCCAAATACCTGTACTTTCTACTTCTCTCATGTTGAACCAAATACCTGTACTTTCTACTTCTTACATGTTTGAACTCAAATACCTGTACTTTCTACTTCTCTCATGTTGAACTCAAATACCTGTACTTTCTACTTCTTACATGTTGAACTCAAATACCTGTACTTTCTACTTCTCTCATGTTGAACTCAAATACCTGTACTTTCTACTTCTCTCATGTTGAACTCAAATACCTGTACTTTCTACTTCTTACATGTTGAACTCAAATACCTGTACTTTCTACTTCTCTCATGTTGAACTCAAATACCTGTACTTTCTACTTCTTACATGTTGAACTCAAATACCTGTACTTTCTACTTCTCTCATGTTGAACTCAAATACCTGTACTTTCTACTTCTTACATGTTGAACTCAAATACCTGTACTTTCTACTTCTCTCATGTTGAACACAAATACCTGTACTTTCTACTTCTCTCATGTTGAACTCAAATACCTGTACTTTCTACTTCTTACATGTTGAACTCAAATACCTGTACTTTCTACTTCTCTCATGTTGAACACAAATACCTGTACTTTCTACTTCTTACATGTTGAACACAAAGTACCTGTACTTTCTACTTCTCTCATGTTCCAAACAGCTGGTTCCTTTCGTCTGAATGTGTGTTGGTGCGTGGTCATTATTCTTTAGAGTCATTGCGTGCCTATTGGTTGGAGCACGATCCGTGTATCCATCACTTCCTGGTCTTCTCTAAAGAAGAGGGACCAATGGAAACGTTGTCATGTTGCCGTTGGTCACCATGGAAACATTCATTAGCTAACAATGACATTATTGTTCTATTGATATAAAGGGAGGTCAGGTACTCTTTAAAGCAGCTGCTAGTTATGGGTACTTTTTACTGAAGGACACTTCAAAGCCTCTTTACTTTGACTTAAGAAGTTTAGTCAGTACTTCTACTTTCACCAGTACTTCAGAGTACTTTTAAACATCAGTATCTGTACTTCTACTTGAGTAAAGGATGTGTGTACTTCTACTTGAGTAAAGGATGTGTGTACTTCTACTTGAGTAAAGGATGTGTGTTCTTCTACTTGAGTAAAGGCTGTGTGTACTTCTACTTGAGTAAAGGCTGTGTGTACTTCTACTTGAGTAAAGGATGTGTGTACTTCTACTTGAGTAAAGGATGCGTGTACTTCTACTTGAGTAAAGGATGTGTGTACTTCTACTTGAGTAAAGGATGTGTGTACTTCTACTTGAGTAAAGGATGTGTGTACTTCTACTTGAGTAAAGGCTGTGTGTACTTCTACTTGAGTAAAGGATGTGTGTACTTCTACTTGAGTAAAGGATGTGTGTACTTCTACTTGAGTAAAGGATGTGTGCACTTTTGGCCTCTCTGCACATGAGCACACTCGCTGAGAGGAAACGTGCTCGAGGCCTTCAGCCTTCATCTGATCCAGGATTCAGGATGATGGACAGAATATCTCACTTTCTACAACACACCTGATGAAAGCCTGATTCCTCTCCCTCCTCTTCCTCCTCTTCCTCCTCTTCCTCCTCTTCCTCCTCCTCTCACTGACAGCCTCCTGCGGGTGACGTCCTCTTTTTGTCTCCTAGGAAACCTCAGCCTCTCGAAACACTCTGGCTCTGAAGGAGGTTTGCAGAGATAAGAGGTTTCAAAGGAGCTTTCTCTCAGCAACAGAAGCATTTCTCCATCTCCTCCAGAGGACCTGATCTCCTCTAGAGGACCTGATCTCCTCCAGAGGACCTGATCTCCTCCAGAGGACCTGATCTCCTCCTAGTCTGAGCCCGGACATGTTATCTAGAGATCAAACTCTGCTTACTTTATTTGATTTCTATCTTGAGGGGATTTGTTGGGTCACATTTGTGTTTGCTTTTCTGTACTGGCAGCCGCGCGGCTCCTTTGTGCGGAGCGTATCGTCTGTAAATTAATAATAATATAATCATCTGTTTTGTATAATTGTATTTTTTATAACGTGAGTGGGGGTTTGAATACTCTACGTTCAGCATTTCAACTCATAGCAACGTTTCATTTGTTCTAAACACATAAATAAATAATAAATAGAAAAATACATCAACAAATATAAACTTGATAAGAAACGTAAACACATATTTCAACATGGTACTCAGGTTAGTTTCTTCACAAAACATAAATGAATGAATAATAAATGCATGTGAAAATAAAGAAAGAAATAAACAATAAAAACATATACAACTAAATAAGTAAATAAGAAGTATGATTAAAAATAAATAAATAAATATTAACAATAATAAATAATGTTATTAAAGAAAGGACAAACAACAAACGGTATCACAACATCCAACCCAGTCTCACGGCGTTTCGTGTTGTCGTCACGACATTAATGTAATCTATTGATTCGTGTTCTCCAACGCAGAGCGATTTGAAAAGCAATGTATTTCTATTGGTACGCTTCGTGCCGGCACCTCGTCTTTCTGTCGTGGAAGACCAGAAGCTGTGGCGTTCATAAAAACACGGTCTTCCTCAATATCTAAGCCTAACCCGTTTATTTAAATTTTGTAATGTCGGAGTGTTTTTTCCGTCCGCGAGGAAAGGAAACGGCTCAGAGCCTCAGAATCCTGAAATCTGTTTTTTTAAATCTGTTTTCCTTCTAATTTGTTATTATTTACATTGCTTTTAAAACCGTTCTGTGACACGGAAGACATGTTGTGACTATAACACGAAATGCCGTGAGACTGCCTTGTAACATTATAGTGTAGAGGTCAAACACGGCTTGCTTTGTCAGGGAGCGATGTGAGTGCTTCTCGGGGTTCGAGTTCCCTTCGGGCGGGCCGCGGCTCGGCGCCCTCGGAGCTGATGTTCGCAACAAACAAAATAACAAATCACCAAACCTCAAAAGAGAGGAAAGTCTCATCATGCTTTTATCTGAACATATGCATCGGACGCTCAGCCTCTCTTCATCGCACCATTCACCGGCCGATGCTCCCCTCTGAGTCTCCTTTCAAGTGCTCTTCAACACACAGGCAGCGTTTCCATGTCTCAGCTCTGAGAGGAGGAAACCAGCATGAAGGGAGATAACAAGCTGCATGTTGCCTTCTTTCTGCAGGTCAATAACGCGTCATATTACGAATACCATATATATTAAGAAGCTGAAAGCTACAACCCCTAAACATGAGCTATAAGGATGATCATACACACACTCACACACTACAGGTTTACTTTCGTCTATGTATTCACTTAAAGAAGGACAATTCCACTTCACTTAGTTTGGGTAGCTGGTGGCAGTTTGATGAATAACCGTTACTTCTTGCATTCAAGCACATCTGAGCAGATCATCTTAAAGGTCTCCCCTCGTGCTCTTTGAGGCATATGGTATGGCTCTCAGATAAACACAAATATACAGGAACATGTCTGGGACCCGAGGGGGAACGTTTCCTACCTATTGAGGGTTCGAAAAACATCTTGCAATTTAGACTTTTTTTATTTTATTTCAAAAGGTTGCAGCGTGTCCACTGCAGAGGACGTCGGGACCATTCGTTTGAACAGACAGCCAACGTTAACAGATGGACTATGTAACGTATTGTGGTTATAGAGTCACGATCTGTCTCTATGGTGTCTTGTCTTTATCTGTCTGTGGTTCCCTGTCGTTAGTGTCCCCGGTGTGTCTGATTACCCGATTGTGTTCCCCTGGTGTCCCCGTGGTTCCTCCTCCCTCCTCACCTGTGTCTTGTTTGTGTGATTAGTCTTGTGTGTATTTAAGTTCTGGTTTGTCTGTCTGTCTTTGTCGGTTCGTCTTGTGTCATGACTAGTTTGTCGGTTCGTCTTGTGTCATGACTAGTTTGTCGGTTCGTCTTTGTCGGTTCGTCTTGTGTCATGACTAGTTTGTCGGTTCGTCTTGTGTCATGACTAGTTTGTCGGTTCGTCTTGTGTCATGACTAGTTTGTCGGTTCGTCTTGTGTCATGACTCGTTTGTCGGTTCGTCTTGTGTCATGACTAGTTTGTCGGTTCGTCTTGTGTCATGACTCGTTTGTCGGTTCGTCTTGTGTCATGACTAGTTTGTCGGTTCGTCTTGTGTCATGACTAGTTTGTCGGTTCGTCTTGTGTCATGACTAGTTTGTCGGTTCGTCTTGTGTCATGACTAGTTTGTCGGTTCGTCTTGTGTCATGACTAGTTTGTCGGTTCGTCTTGTGTCATGACTCGTTTGTCGGTTCGTCTTGTGTCATGACTAGTTTGTCGGTTCGTCTTGTGTCATGACTAGTTTGTCGGTTCGTCTTGTGTCATGACTAGTTTGTCGGTTCGTCTTGTGTCATGACTAGTTTGTCGGTTCGTCTTGTGTCATCACTAGTTTGTCGGTTCGTCTTGTGTCATGACTAGTTTGTCGGTTCGTCTTGTGTCATGACTAGTTTGTCGGTTCGTCTTGTGTCATGACTCGTTTGTCGGTTCGTCTTGTGTCATGACTAGTTTGTCGGTTCGTCTTGTGTCATGACTCGTTTGTCGGTTCGTCTTGTGTCATGACTAGTTTGTCGGTTCGTCTTGTGTCATGACTAGTTTGTCGGTTCGTCTTGTGTCATGACTAGTTTGTCGGTTCGTCTTGTGTCATGACTAGTTTGTCGGTTCGTCTTGTGTCATGACTCGTTTGTCGGTTCGTCTTGTGTCATGACTAGTCTGTCGGTTCGTCTTGTGTCATGACTAGTTTGTCGGTTCGTCTTGTGTCATGACTAGTTTGTCGGTTCGTCTTGTGTCATGACTAGTTTGTCGGTTCATCTTGTGTCATGACTCGTTTGTCGGTTCGTCTTGTGTCATGACTAGTTTGTCGGTTCATCTTGTGTCATGACTAGTTTGTCGGTTCGTCTTGTGTCATGACTAGTTTGTCGGTTCGTCTTGTGTCATGACTAGTTTGTCGGTTCGTCTTGTGTCATGACTAGTTTGTCGGTTCGTCTTGTGTCATGACTCGTTTGTCGGTTCGTCTTGTGTCATGACTAGTTTGTCGGTTCATCTTGTGTCATGACTCGTTTGTCGGTTCGTCTTGTGTCATGACTAGTTTGTCGGTTCGTCTTGTGTCATGACTAGTTTGTCGGTTCGTCTTGTGTCATGACTAGTTTGTCGGTTCGTCTTGTGTCATGACTAGTTTGTCGGTTCGTCTTGTGTCATGACTAGTTTGTCGGTGAGTGTTCTGTTTTGGTCTTTGTGTATCACCTATCCTTGAAATAAAGGAATGTTCACTTTATTCTGCATTTGGGTCCTGCCTGCTTCACACACCGTAACAGATACATTCACCTTTATTTAAAGTAATTGATCTGAGCGTTGCTGTTTATTTGGTCAATACAAAACTACTTTGGTTTTTAATCTTTCCAGATCTTCAAAGGCTTTGTCGTCGATGTACTGAAAGTACCTCACTGACTCCAGTCGGCACGGGCTGTAGGCTCATCTGGACGAGTTTTATGGATGTGGTCCCAGGAGGATGTGATGTGTTTTGCTCAAAATACAAACAGATGATGCATTTTAGAAATCCCTCAAACCCCTCTATTCCAGCTGTCAGAGAAACGCGGATTTTGGGTCTTTAGCTTGAACAAAAAAAAAGAGGAGGCGGAGCTAATGCCTGCTCAGAATTCTACCGGAGAGAAAGTTAAATTCATTCTTTCTTAACTCACATCCCCTGACTTGAATTCAAATGTCCAGGTCAACAATTCCCAGGAGGACAGGAAAACATGAAGAAACCTATAAGTGAACATATGAATATGAAATATGATATTAGTGTCATATTATATGTCTTTTGCACTGTCACTTTCTTTTAGTGTTCAGTATGTCACATGTTGCATTGTTGATGGAGCCTCAGATTTAAGATTTGCATTTCCAAAAGGACTTTGAATGTGGATCCTTTGTGTGAGGAAAAGACCATCTAACCTCCTCCTCCTCCTCCTCCTCCTCCTCCTCCTCCTCCTCCTCCTCCTCCTCCTCCTCCTCCTCCTCCTCCTCCTCCTCCTCCTCCTCCTCCTCCTCCTCCTCCTCCTCCTCCTCCACCTCCTCTTCATCATTAGGATCCCTTTCACGATCAACAGCCACAAACAAAACAGGTGTTATTAATTCGAGCTGCGCCAACAAAACACTGCGAGTAAAACAAATGAATATATCGCTGTGTGGTGGAAACCTGCAGAGCACAGCATGCACATCTCCATAGCAACCTTTGTGTGTCTGTGAGAGAAACATATCAGCGAGGGAGAGAGAGAGAGGGAGAGAGAGGGAGAGAGAGAGGGAGGGGGAGGGAGAGAGAGAGAGGGAGAGAGAGAGGGAGAGAGAGAGGGAGAGAGAGGGAGAGGGAGAGGGAGAGAGCAACCTTTGTGTGTCTGTGAGAGAAACATATCAGCGAGGGAGAGAGAGGGAGGGAGAGAGAGAGAGAGGGAGAGAGAGAGAGAGAGAGAGAGAGAGAGGGAGAGAGAGGGGGGGAGGGAGAGGAGAGAGAGAGAGAGAGGGAGAGAGGGAGAGAGAGGGAGAGGGAGAGGGAGAGAGCAACCTTTGTGTGTCTGTGAGAGAAACATATCAGCGAGGGAGAGAGAGAGAGGGAGAGAGAGAGAGAGAGATAGAGAGAGAGAGAGAGAGGGAGATAGGGAGGGAGAGAGAGAGCAACCTTTGTGTGTCTGTGAGAGAAACATATCAGAGAGAGAGAGAGAGAGAGAGGGAGAGAGAGACAGAGAGAGAGAGAGAGAGAGAGAGAGAGAGAGAGATAGAGAGAGAGAGAGAGGGAGATAGAGAGAGAGAGAGAGGGAGATAGGGAGAGAGAGAGAGGGAGATAGGGAGAGAGAGACAGAGAGAGGGAGATAGGGAGAGAGAGTATTGATCAAAAGACATGAAGACAAATGACATAATTGCAGCAACCAGAGAACGGGGTGCGTTGCCCAGGGACACAACGGCATGCTGACTTCAGTGGGACTCGAACTTGCTACCCCCTGATTGGAAGTCCATCATACTATCCACTGAGCCACAGCCGCCCGGACATGTCCCTTTTATGTTTGTGTTTTTTTTAAAGTAATAAAATGATGTTGTTTTTGTTCAAATCCCTCAGCCTGTAGTTTCATACGTTACGGCACACAACCTGAGCCACACGTTGCTGTGATGCTGAGGCCGTCACTAAGTGCACATTCATATGTTTTCATTACAGCACTTATGATGTTTTGTGTTTAAGGTAGGGGAGGCAAGAATGGAGAAACCAGCTCGAGTGAGAGTCCATTTCAGATGCGCATTGTGTTAAACTAATACGTTTGCGCTGTGGACCGACACTACGCGTTGACGGGGAAGGGGGGTAGCAATGAAGATAACACCATTAACCAGTTACACAACATAACAGAAATAATATCGATAGCAGCGTCCCTAGCAACCACCTTGGTGACAATGAACACGTTCTATGGACGCCTTTTCCTGAAGCACTCGTCGTAATAACTAGCAAACTAAAGACCATGTGCATCCACTGCACACATTCACACATTTTTGCACACAGGCGTTTTCGTAGAAATACTACGTCCCAAGTTGTGGACCAACGTAGTTACAGTATTACACGTTTAGATGTGAGACTGGGGGCTCAAGCCCCGACCCGCATTGCGCAGATCTGAGATCCAGCAGAAATGATCAAAAGTAAAAGTCTGCTGCTTATTGTTCTACTCGGCCAAAATAGATGAGAGTGAGAGTGTGTTAATATATTTGACAGTTTGGATTATGTCGGTGGATGTGTGTGTGTGTGTGTGTGTGTGTGTGTGTGTGTGTACGATAATTAATTTTGTTGGATTTTCCCGCAAATTATTGCGATAAACGATAATATTGTCGGCACCGTTGTCTGACCATTTTAGACATATTGAAAATATATCATAATAAATCGAGTACATCCTTTCAAACTGCTAGTCACATCCTCACGGAAATGGAAATGTATCGAGGTCAGAAAAGTTATCGAGTTCATTTTTATTTATCGTACGATAAGTCAATGAATTGCTTGTCGCGACAGGCACACAATAAAACTGTGGAAACAAAAATGTGTTTGACTTTCATTAGTGAATGAAACGGTGTGCCCTTCATAGTCTGTGTCCAATATTGTGTATTTGTACATATTGTATATATAGATATATATGCTAAGGTCCCGCTGCTGACACGATAGCAGTCATTTAGTGCGCATATGTGTAATCAAACCCATGATATCAAAATCTCACTCCAGCCATGTACCCAGAGTTGTGAACCTTGGCTTAGGGTTAGCGGTTAGCATTGCTTTAGCAACAAGTTCAGCTTTCTCTCATCAGAAAGCCAATGAATTCGGCAAAGGCAACGGAAGACAAACGGTTAAACCCAGTTCTCCAAACTACAAGTCATAACAACCAGGCTAACGAGCTAACAACTGCTACTGTTAGCTCGTTAGCATTAGTTTTACTTTAGCAACACGTAAAGCTTTCTCTCTTTCAAGAAAACACAGACGATGAAAAAATGAAACTATTTCGAGGGTAACATCGCTGCATACTTCTACGTCACTAAAGCCACTTAATGGATATTTTGTATGCATGTAAGCGACATTTGTGGTGTCCTTCCTGTGTTTCAAAATGCAGAAACTGTTTCAATCCAAAAATATAGTATTGATTGTGTTGGATTCGTACATTTACATACATTTTGAAATCGCTTACATTAGACTTCATGTCGAGTTTCAAGACATTAAAGAATTCGTCCACGTGTCCTGATATTTCCCCTTAAAGAGCGTTGAATACATTCCCACTTCCTGATTGCAGTACGGCTTTAGCCCTCGGGTCGTTGAACATGATTTCACAGGCGAGGACATCATTGCGTCACTCGCGGCTGCAGAGCATTTTCCAAGGCCTTTCCGTCCGAAAAGAACTCAGAAACGTCCGGGGCGATATCAGCGCCGCGGCGTCCTGACGGCCAGACTTTGAAGTCTCGATTAGAATCTCGGAAAGTCTGCTCTGAACCCTGGTTTCTAGAATAAAACCAACGTTCATTTCATCCACCATTATGCATCCATGAGTCGTGCAACGGCTCCCTGTCCTCTGCAAAGAGTGGGAGGAATACCAATAGCAATGAAAAGAACTGTGTAATTACAGGATGCATTAAAAAGCGTACGTAAGTAAAGCGGCATAGCAGCTAAATGTAGTAAAGTAGTAACTTTAAATGACTAGCTTATTCTCTCTGACTGAGATAATATTATGTGATATTTGCTCAACGTTTTTGGTGAGATATGGATCATTATTGACTTGAAACCTTGTGAGAAGATTAGAGCAAGAAATTATATGTTCATAGACTTCCAACTAAATTCAGCTTTTTGTAAGAATCCGCCAAAAAGGGTCGTGCGCCACTGATTTGGTCTGAAACATGTGTTTGAAGAGCTTTTTACAAAGTCCATAATGTCAAGTCTTCCGTCTTCACTCTGGCTTCCTGTGTGTCAAACAATAGATGTCTCAATGCTGCTGCTGGTTTCTAAAGCACTGAATGGTTTAGGCCCAACATACATGTCTGACCTCCTGCTAAACGATGAACCATCCAGATCTCTCAGGTCTTCAGGGACTGGTCAGCTTCCTGTCCCCAGAGACAGATCTCTCAGGTCTTCAGGGACTGGTCAGCTTTCTGTCCCCAGAGACAGATCTCTCAGGTCTTCAGGGACTGGTCAGCTTCCTGTCCCCAGAGACAGATCTCTCAGGTCTTCAGGGACTGGTCAGCTTTCTGTCCCCAGAGACAGATCTCTCAGGTCTTCAGGGACTGGTCAGCTTCCTGTCCCCAGAGACAGATCTCTCAGGTCTTCAGGGACTGGTCAGCTTCCTGTCCCCAGAGACAGATCTCTCAGGTCTTCAGGGACTGGTCAGCTTCCTGTCCCCAGAGACAGATCTCTCAGGTCTTCAGGGACTGGTCAGCTTCCTGTCCCCAGAGACAGATCTCTCAGGTCTTCAGGGACTGGTCAGCTTCCTGTCCCCAGAGACAGATCTCTCAGGTCTTCAGGGACTGGTCAGCTTCCTGTCCCCAGAGACAGATCTCTCAGGTCTTCAGGGACTGGTCAGCTTCCTGTCCCCAGAGACAGATCTCTCAGGTCTTCAGGGACTGGTCAGCTTCCTGTCCCCAGAGACAGATCTCTCAGGTCTTCAGGGACTGGTCAGCTTCCTGTCCCCAGAGTCAGATCTCTCAGGTCTTCAGGGACTGGTCAGCTTCCTGTCCCCAGAGACAGATCTCTCAGGTCTTCAGGGACTGGTCAGCTTCCTGTCCCCAGAGACAGATCTCTCAGGTCTTCAGGGACTGGTCAGCTTCCTGTCCCCAGAGACAGATCTCTCAGGTCTTCAGGGACTGGTCAGCTTCCTGTCCCCAGAGACAGATCTCTCAGGTCTTCAGGGACTGGTCAGCTTCCTGTCCCCAGAGACAGATCTCTCAGGTCTTCAGGGACTGGTCAGCTTCCTGTCCCCAGAGACAGATCTCTCAGGTCTTCAGGGACTGGTCAGCTTCCTGTCCCCAGAGACAGATCTCTCAGGTCTTCAGGGACTGGTCAGCTTCCTGTCCCCAGAGACAGATCTCTCAGGTCTTCAGGGACTGGTCAGCTTCCTGTCCCCAGAGACAGATCTCTCAGGTCTTCAGGGACTGGTCAGCTTCCTGTCCCCAGAGACAGATCTCTCAGGTCTTCAGGGACTGGTCAGCTTCCTGTCCCCAGAGACAGATCTCTCAGGTCTTCAGGGACTGGTCAGCTTCCTGTCCCCAGAGACAGATCTCTCAGGTCTTCAGGGACTGGTCAGCTTCCTGTCCCCAGAGACAGATCTCTCAGGTCTTCAGGGACTGGTCAGCTTCCTGTCCCCAGAGACAGATCTCTCAGGTCTTCAGGGACTGGTCAGCTTCCTGTCCCCAGAGACAGATCTCTCAGGTCTTCAGGGACTGGTCAGCTTCCTGTCCCCAGAGACAGATCTCTCAGGTCTTCAGGGACTGGTCAGCTTCCTGTCCCCAGAGACAGATCTCTCAGGTCTTCAGGGACTGGTCAGCTTCCTGTCCCAGAGACAGATCTCTCAGGTCTTCAGGGACTGGTCAGCTTCCTGTCCCCAGAGACAGATCTCTCAGGTCTTCAGGGACTGGTCAGCTTCCTGTCCCCAGAGTCAGATCTCTCAGGTCTTCAGGGACTGGTCAGCTTCCTGTCCCCAGAGACAGATCTCTCAGGTCTTCAGGGACTGGTCAGCTTCCTGTCCCCAGAGACAGATCTCTCAGGTCTTCAGGGACTGGTCAGCTTCCTGTCCCCAGAGACAGATCTCTCAGGTCTTCAGGGACTGGTCAGCTTCCTGTCCCCAGAGACAGATCTCTCAGGTCTTCAGGGACTGGTCAGCTTCCTGTCCCCAGAGACAGATCTCTCAGGTCTTCAGGGACTGGTCAGCTTCCTGTCCCCAGAGACAGATCTCTCAGGTCTTCAGGGACTGGTCAGCTTCCTGTCCCCAGAGACAGATCTCTCAGGTCTTCAGGGACTGGTCAGCTTCCTGTCCCCAGAGACAGATCTCTCAGGTCTTCAGGGACTGGTCAGCTTCCTGTCCCCAGAGACAGATCTCTCAGGTCTTCAGGGACTGGTCAGCTTCCTGTCCCCAGAGTCAGAGCACTTTGAATTGCCCTGCGTTGAAAAGTGCTCTATAGGTAAACTTGCCTGAGTGCTCTGTTATGGGTTCATATGTGGGAGCTTCACTGTGACATGTGTCCATGCTTTACACGGTCAGGATGTTGGCCTCTGTCGACCATTGACATGCACAACAACACATACAACAAACTTTATAAGATTTTTTTTCAGTGATTTTACAAATGTCAAAGTGTGAAAGTGTTTCCACTCAGCGAACTGTGCTCTGCCTGTATTGGAAATAAGATCAGTTTCTAAAACTCAATTATACACGATCACGATGTGAACTCAA
This sequence comes from Champsocephalus esox, assembly GCA_036324585.1. Classification (NCBI taxonomy): domain Eukaryota; kingdom Metazoa; phylum Chordata; class Actinopteri; order Perciformes; family Channichthyidae; genus Champsocephalus; species Champsocephalus esox. Next base: position 2,886,274 of record CM070482.1, on the reverse strand, counting down.
CTCAAATATAATGATAGACTTCATGAAACATCTGAACATGCCTCCAAAGGAAGGATGCAGAAAGGACAACATGTTAAATATGTCTGACTTGGTCTTGGTCAAAGCCTCAGCTTCACATCAATATTTATATTCAGTATATTATTTAAAGTGCAGTATTTAATCCAGACGGATGGTATCTGCCAGTGCCTTTCCTGTGTGTGTGTGTGTGTGTGTGTGTGTGTGTGTGTGTGTGTGTGTGTGTGTGTGTGTGTGTGTGTGCGTGTGTGTGTGTGTGTGTGTGTGTGTGTGTGTGTGTGTGGGAGAAGTGCGCTCCCGCAGATATCCTCTCTGGAAGAATGATGAAGGAGAAAATGAGGACGTGTGAGCACATGTACACACACTGTTTGTTTCAAAAGCCTGTGTGTGTGTGTGTGTGTGTGTGTGTGTGTGTGTGTGTGTGCACGTGCGCATGTGTGCGTGTGTGTGTGTGTGTGTAATGGCTCCTCCGTGCTCTTGTGGATTTAAATGGAGATATTGTACTTTATCCTGCAGTGCCTCCTCAGTAATGACACGCTCAGGGAAGGCATCAGGCTGCAGGGAGTGGAAGCGTGTGTGTGTGTGTGTGTGTGTGTGTGTGTGTGTGTGTGTGTGTGTGTGTGTGTGTGTGGGAGAGGTGCGCTCCCGCAGGTATCCTCTCTGGAAGAATGATGAAGGAGAAAATGAGGACGTGTGAGCACATGTACACACACTGTTTGTTTCAAAAGCCTGTGTGTGTGTGTGTGTGTGTGTGTGTGTGTGTGTGTGTGTGTGTGTGTGTGTGTGTGTGTGTGCAGACTAGCATTACTGTACTTGTGGGGACCTAAATCTGTTTAGATAGTCACGTGTGGGGACTCTCCTCCCTCATGGGGACACATTGGAGGTCCCCATGAGGAGTCAATAATGTTAGGGTGAAGACTTGGTTAAGGTGAGGATAAGTCTCCAGGAAATGCATGTAAGTCAATGTAATGTCCCCTGAAGTGGTGTGTGTGTGTGTGTGTGTGTGTGTGTGTGTGTGTGTGTGTGTGTGTGTGTGTGTGTGTGTGTGTGTGTGTGTGTGTGTGTGTGTGTGTGTGTGACTCACATTTGAGCACACCTCTGTCTCTGCCCTCTGCTCTGACTTCTCTCTGGTGGATATGAAGTGGAGATCTCTCATTCGGTGCCTTGTACTCATGCCACACTGAGCCCTCCAGCTGAACGCGAACACAGCACGCCATCTGCTGGAGGAGAGCAGCAGCACACATTACTGCTTCATTACATCTAACCTGATTACAGTGAGAATTAGTTATCAACATTTATTTGAGGATATTTATTTGAATTAAAATGATCCATTCAACATGTTGATTGAACATGTTTTTCAAATATTGTTTGGAGTTGATTTTAGATTTCAGTATTTATGAAAAATACTAAATACAAATGTTGCTAGCTTTTTTGGATATTTAAAATGAACTGTGTCAGAAAGTCGTTTAATAATGCGCCACTAAACTGAAGCAAATCCCTTTGATGTGAAAACCTGTTCGGCAATAAAACTAATTATAATTCCAACCATTTACCATCCGAGGAAAGTACGATTACTTTATTAAGAATCTCAAAACCAGAGGTGGAAGTAACTCAGCATGTACTCAAGTAACATTTTGAGGTACTTGAGTATTTCCATGTTATGCTACTGTGTACTTCTACTCAGTTCAGAGGTACATGGTGTACTTCTACTCCACTATATGTATTTAATCCCTTCAGACATACCTTCTACAAAGTACTTCAGACTAGCTGCACCTCCACCAGCTACCCTGCAGTCTACAAAGTACTTCAGACTAGCTGCACCTCCACCAGCTACCCTGCAGTCTACAAAGTACTTCAGACTCGCTGCACCTCCACCAGCTACCCTGCAGTCTACAAAGTACTTCAGACTCGCTGCACCTCCACCAGCTACCCTGCAGTCTACAAAGTACTTCAGACTAGCTGCACCTCCACCAGCTACCCTGCAGTCTACAAAGTACTTCAGACTAGCTGCACCTCCACCAGCTACCCTGCAGTCTACAAAGTACTTCAGACTAGCTGCACCTTCACCAGCTACCCTGCAGTCTACAAAGTACTTCAGACTAGCTGCACCTCCACCAGCTACCCTGCAGTCTACAAAGTACTTCAGACTAGCTGGACCTCCACCAGCTACCCTGCAGTCTACAAAGTACTTCAGACTAGCTGCACCTTCACCAGCTACCCTGCAGTCTACAAAGTACTTCAGACTAGCTCCACCTCCACCAGCTACCCTGCAGTCTACAAAGTACTTCAGACTAGCTGCACCTCCACCAGCTACCCTGCAGTCTACAAAGTACTTCAGACTAGCTGCACCTTCACCAGCTACCCTGCAGTCTACAAAGTACTTCAGACTAGCTGCTCCTCCACCAGCTACCCTGCAGTCTACAAAGTACTTCAGACTAGCTGCACCTTCACCAGCTACCCTGCAGTCTACAAAGTACTTCAGACTAGCTGCACCTCCACCAGCTACCCTGCAGTCTACAAAGTACTTCAGACTAGCTGCTCCTCCACCAGCTACCCTGCAGTCTACAAAGTACTTCAGACTAGCTGCACCTCCACCAGCTACCCTGCAGTCTACAAAGTACTTCAGACTAGCTGCACCTCCACCAGCTACCCTGCAGTCTACAAAGTACTTCAGACTAGCTGCACCTTCACCAGCTACCCTGCAGTCTACAAAGTACTTCAGACTAGCTGCTCCTCCACCAGCTACCCTGCAGTCTACAAAGTACTTCAGACTAGCTGCACCTTCACCAGCTACCCTGCAGTCTACAAAGTACTTTAGACTAGCTGCACCTCCACCAGCTACCCTGCAGTCTACAAAGTACTTCAGACTAGCTGCACCTCCACCAGCTACCCTGCAGTCTACAAAGTACTTCAGACTAGCTGCACCTTCACCAGCTACCCTGCAGTCTACAAAGTACTTCAGACTAGCTGCTCCTCCACCAGCTCTGAGAACACTTTCATGATCAATCATTATAAAACATATCAGATATATTATTCTGAAATGGACCAATCTGCACAACGACTACTTTCACTGTCTTTACTATATTTAGATGAGAATACTTTCTACTTTCACTTGAGGGACATTTTGAATGCGTTTACTGTGACAGAGTATTCCTACACTCTGGTACTTCTACTTTTACTCAAGAACAAGATCTGAGTACTTCTACTTTTACTCAAGAACAAGGTCTGAGTACTTCTACTTTTACTCAAGTACAAGATGTGAGTACTTCTACTTTTACTCAAGTACAAGATGTGAGTACTTCTACTTTTACTCAAGTACAAGATGTGAGTACTTCTACTTTTACTCAAGTACAAGATGTGAGTACTTCTACTTTTACTCAAGAACAAGATGTGAGTACTTCTACTTTTACTCAAGTACAAGATCTGAGTACTTCTACTTTCACTCAAGTACAAGATCTGCGTCCTTCTACTTTTACTCAAGTACACGATCTGAGTACTTCTACTTTTACTCAAGCACAAGATCTGAGTACTTCTACTTTTACTCAAGAACAAGATCTGAGTACTTCTACTTTTACTCAAGAACCAGATCTGAGTACTTCTACTTTTACTCAAGTACAATATCTGAGTACTTCTACTTTTACTCACGTACCAGCTCTGAGTACTTCTACTTTCACTCAAGTACAAGATCTGCGTACTTCTACTTTTACTCATGAACAAGATCTGAGTACTTCTACTTTTACTCAAGTACACGATCTGAGTACTTCTACTTTTACTCAAGCACAAGATCTGAGTACTTCTACTTTTACTCAAGAACAAGATCTGAGTACTTCTACTTTTACTCAAGAACCAGATCTGAGTACTTCTACTTTTACTCAAGTACAATATCTGAGTACTTCTACTTTTACTCACGTACCAGCTCTGAGTACTTCTACTTTTACTGTAACAGAGTATTCCTACACTCTGGTACTTCTACTTTTACTCAAGTACAAGATCTGAGTACTTCTACTTTTACTCAAGTACACGATCTGAGTACTTCTACTTTTACTGTAACAGAGTATTCCTACACTCTGGTACTTCTACTTTTACTCATGAACAAGATCTGAGTACTTCTACTTTTACTCAAGTACACGATCTGAGTACTTCTACTTTTACTCAAGAACAAGATCTGAGTACTTCTACTTTTACTCAAGAACCAGATCTGAGTACTTCTACTTTTACTCAAGTACAATATCTGAGTACTTCTACTTTTACTCACGTACACGATCTGAGTACTTCTACTTTTACTCACGTACAAGATCTGAGTACTTCTACTTTTACTCAAGTACAATATCTGAGTACTTCTACTTTTACTCACGTACACGATCTGAGTACTTCTACTTTTACTGTAACAGAGTATTCCTACACTCTGGTACTTCTACTTTTACTCAAGTACAAGATCTGAGTACTTCTACTTTTACTCACGTACCAGCTCTGAGTACTTCTACTTTTACTGTAACAGAGTATTCCTACACTCTGGTACTTCTACTTTTACTCAAGTACAAGATCTGAGTACTTCTACTTTTACTCAAGTACACGATCTGAGTACTTCTACTTTTACTGTAACAGAGTATTCCTACACTCTGGTACTTCTACTTTTACTCACGTACCAGCTCTGAGTACTTCTACTTTTACTCAAGTACCAGCTCTGAGTACTTGGTTTAATTGAATGAGCTGGTCCTTTCAGTGAACACACTCTAACATGTTGTCTCTTTCACATTCTCCACTGGTCCTGGGTTGGGTTTTATTTTACGAAATGTACTTAATTCACCTTGAGCATTGTTTGCATTAAACATATTTTATTTTTTAAATACTATTATTTTGTTGTGGGCAGCGGATTCATATTAGTCTAATATATTTTAAAATACATTATTTCCAAAATGTATCTCAGTACATATTTATGAATGACAACTATGGTAAACTATGTTGTATTTCTTTTTTAATAAGTAAACAAAGATTTGTTATTAGTCTATTGTGTGTATCATGTGGTGACCCACCTCCACCACCAGAGGGCAGAGTTGCTCAGGATTCACCAGATCACAACCATAGATCACAACAAAGGGTTAAAGGGTGTGTGTGTGTGTGTGCGTGTGTGTGCGTGCGTGTGTGTGTGTGTGTGTGTGTGTGTGTGTGTGTGGGTGGAGCTTCTCTTGTGTTGCGGTCCTCTGTTGTCTCTCAGCCTCACAACAGAGAGGAGGACCGGGGAAGAAACACCGACTCTCGGCACCGGAGGAACCTGATGATTTTACCGGTCGTTTCCCCGGAGAAGGACGCACTTATTTCCCCGGGACCTCCTGGATATATCCGTGCGTACAAAAAAAAAGGGGAGTGTTCTGATCCAGGAGGGTTTATTATCTCCGACACGTCGGGAGGAGGACTGTGGCAATGGATGAGAGCGCGTGAGGGGAATAACTAACGCGTCCCGGGGATTCATCCGTGTATTTCCAGGGACCGGGGATTCAACAAAACAAAGAGGCAGCAGATATTGAAAAACGCCAACAAAATGGGCAACAGCTTCTCCAATATCTCCGCCTTCCAGTCGCTGCACATCGTCATGCTGGGGCTGGACTCCGCGGGGAAGACCACCGTGCTCTACCGGCTGAAATTCAACGAGTTCGTGAACACGGTGCCCACCATCGGGTTCAACACGGAGAAGATCAAGCTGAGCAACGGCACTGCGAAGGGCATCAGCTGCCACTTCTGGGATGTCGGAGGTCAGGAGAAACTGAGGCCACTTTGGAAGTCTTACAGTCGGTGCACGGACGGTATCATTTACGTGGTGGATTCGGTGGATGTGGACCGGCTGGAGGAGGCCAAAACCGAGCTGCACAAAGTCACGAAGTTCTCCGAGAACCAGGGAACTCCTCTGCTGGTGATCGCCAACAAGCAGGACCTGCCCAAGTCTCTGTTAGTGGAAGAGATCGAGAAGCACCTGGCCCTCAAGGAGCTGAGCCCCGCGACACCTTATCACGTCCAACCGGCATGCGCCATCATAGGAGAGGGGCTGCACGAGGGCATGGACACCTTGTACGAGATGATCCTGAAGAGGAGGAAGTCTCTGAAGCAGAAGAAGAAGCTGGTAACAGCTGCTGGGGCTGGGTTCCGGCCAAACAGTCAGATGTCTGCAGATTAAAGTCAGACTTCAGCAGATTACAGTCCGGTTTCTGCAGATTAAAGTCAGACTTCATTACAGTCCGGTTTCTGCAGATTAAAGTCAGACTTCATTACAGTCCGGTTTCTGCAGATTAAAGTCAGACTTCATTACAGTCCGGTTTCTGCAGATTAAAAGTCAGACTTCAGAACAGTGTGATGCTGAAGGAAGACTCTGGAGCAGCCGCTGGATTCACTTTACTTTGCGGGGATTCATTTTGGATTATTCCCAAGAAGTCAGATTTCTGCAGATTAAAGTCAGATTTTGAAAGTCACAAGAAACTGTACGAGATGATCCTGAAGGAAGTCTCTGAAGCAGAAGAAGCAGCAGCAGCTGATACTCGGACTGTTTGGCCACAGGTTTGCTTTGCCGTGATTCGTTTTGGATTAAAGCTGTGAAAGCTTCTGCACACAGGAGATACAAATACAACCAAAAAGACAGAGACACTTGTTCAGTTCAGCGTGGAGGAATGCGGGGAGAGGATCCGGGCCGAGAGAGAGGGATAATGTCCGGGCTGTGTGAAGACAAAACAATGTTGGGTTCTGATTTGTAATCCCGGAGTTCTGGGATTGAATTAAGAATTGTCAGAATTTCTGAGATTTCAAATAACATAAATAATTCTAATTTTAAGGTAATAATTTAAAAAAAGGAAAGACATCTTTAAAAAAGTTAGAATTCTGTGAACATTTTTATAATTCAGAGAAAAAATGTACAATTCCCCAAAAAGACAGAATTCCCCAAAAAGAGAACATATTTCTGAGATTGAAGTCCTATTGTGAGAATAAATATATATATTTATTTCCGACTTTTTTATTCCAAAGATTTGTTTCAATTCTAACCATTTTTGGGAATTCTGAGATTTAAATCAGAATTCCCCAAAAAGGCGGAATTTCCAAAATAAACATATTTCTGAGATTGAAGT